>JAGMVL010001726.1:0-572806 GCA_019202695.1 Populus x sibirica
AATATAATTCCTTATGTATTTAATAATTTCAATCTACTACTGCAGTTTTTTTTTTAAGTTCTTAGAATAATAATATTAGGTTATTTTTATTATTACAGTGGTTATGGTTTAAAATATTTTTTGATTTTAAAATATATTAAAATAATATTTTTTATTTTTTAAAAAAATTTAAGATCAATAATTAAAATAATCTAAATACATAAAAAAAATTAATTAAAAACACGATTTTAATCATATTTCTAAACGAATTCTTTGTTTCTATAATTTGGTGGAAGGGGAGTTATCCATACCGATAGTAAGAATTTTTTTTTTTTTTCTGGTGTATTAAAGAGAAAGCATAATCACCTGGACAGCTGCTCAAGCCGGTTTGTTTGGCTACAGCTATTACTAGCTAAGACAAAGGGTCGGGTGGCTGTGGCTTGGTGGCTCGATTAAGCTTCAATGGGTGCTGTTTGTTGATGCTTTGAAGTCACGGAAATGTTTAATGAGCTGGCTTGCCGCTATTTGCATATTCCAACTGTACATGATTTACCTCAAGATTAATGGTGTGTTTTGGAGATTATTCTTTTTTAAAAAATTGATTTTTATTTTTATTTTTATTTTTTAATTAAAATAAAAGTTGTGAGTGTATCTGGCTGGCAGTTATTTTGGTTCAAATAAATAAAAAATATTTATAAATTGAAGCCAGTTGTTTTCTAACTAAAAAAAGGGATTATTTGGTTGGCAATAATTTATTGATTTCAACTCGTATTATCTATATTTTTTTTAAATAAAAGAATTGGCTATATTCTAATTTCCTCAAGGTCTGAATTTGATCTTAGAGAAACTCTCTGTCAGATCTCATCTTTATCTTTTCCTTATCTCTTTCCTTTTTAGATTTCTGGATTATTTGTTGCTGTTATTTTATTTTACGAATATTTTTTCATTACATGTGATATTTAAGTATTGAATGCATAGTTGATCAATGCAATGAAGGGAAGTTCACAAAAACAATTACACCGACAGAAATAAAAGATGAACAAAAAAAATGCAAGGGGGTAGTAACCCTCTTTGGAAGTGGATTGCGGTTTTTTTAAAATATTTTTTATGCCGAAATACAATAAAATGATATTTTTTTTATTTTTAAAAAATTATTTTTGAGATCAGTACATTAAAATAATTTAAAATACACAAAAAATTAATTTTTAGTAAAAAAAAAATTAGAACACAGTTTGTACCTCTAAGTATGTGTTTAGTATACGGTGAATATAGTTTTTCAGAAATGTTTTTAAATCAAAAATACATATATTTTTTAAATATATATATTTATGCATCAGGACTATTTAAAAATACACAAAAAAACATTAATTTAATATATTTTATAATAAAAAATATTTAAAAAATACTTTATAACACAAAAATAAACATCCACAGGGATATTCAGGGAGACGGTGCCATTAAAATTTGGAGAGGTGCCCGGTCCAAAAATAATAAGAAGTGTCCACGGACAGTGTTTTCAAAAACTTTTTATCCACTTGAAATTTACATGGTTGTTAATTTCAGGATCCATAAGACTAGTCGGTGGGTTAAACAAAAAAAAACTTTTTATCTATTTAAACTGTCTATTTTCATGAGTAATTTATATATATATATATATATAAGATATTTTAAATTACAAATATGAGTTGAAAATCACGGTTTCATAAATAAATAAATAAATATATCAAAAATACTCTTGATCTGGGATCAAAGAGTTGAATATGCACGTAATAAATAATTCATGCTACTTGCATGTGTAAATGAACCGTCCCTTTATATACTGATTAGAAAATATAATTTATATTTATTGATATGATTTGTCTCCTTTAATAAACATTCTTAACTTCGCTGTTGCACAATATTATTATTATTATTATTATTATTATTATTTTATTATTTTCATCTACACGAGGAATTCAGTCCATATCAAATGAGATGCAAATAGGTAAATGATTTCAGTCAAACCTGCCCAGATGGACAGAAAATTGAAAATCAGCTTGCTACCATTTCCTTTACTTTGTTTTTTCATGTATGAAGTCAATATTTAATAATGTGACAGTGATTATTTAAAAATATATTAAATTAATATTTTTTATTTTTTAAAAATTATTTTTAATATTACTATATAAAAAAATTAATTTAAAAAATCATAAAATATAAATTAGACCAACCTCAATCAAGCTAGAAATACACACGATTGACGACACGGCAAGGTAGTGAACAATGAGTCATAATCTTCCTCGGGTATAAGGGTTCGGCACGTGTGAGGACAACCATGCAATTAAGAAATTTGGGGAGTTTGGTATTAGGTGGTTATGAAATTGAAGGCGAGAAAATGATACCAAAACACTTGTGAACAGTAAGTGCCCCTGGTATTTCTTATGGTTGACTAAGGAAGTGTATATAAATACGGTAGTTGTTATTGTTTAAGATATTTTTTTATTTAAAAATATATTAAAATATTTTTTATTTTTAAAAAATTTAATTTCTACCTCAGTATATTAAAATAATAAAAAATAATAATTTTAAATAATAAAAATATTAAAATTTAATAAAATATAGTGTGGAGTGCAGTTACAAACTGTAAAAGAATCTTCTCAACCTAGAAGTTTAAGTTGTTAGGTGAAGTTTCGAGATATAATTTATATTATTTTCTAACATACCTTCTCAGGTGAAAACCATTTGAACTTGAAACTTGTACAGATTTACATTATATTGTACTTAATTTTTTATTAAATAAATAAAAAATATGAGGTTTGAACTCGTGACCGCTTGATTATCAAGGTTCTAATACTATATCAAAAAATTATTTTAATTTTAAATTTTAAATTATTAAATAAAATTTTAAAACATAATTTATATTACACTAGGATACAAGATAACTTTAAAATGAGTGCCTGCGCATGAAATATTTTGGATTTTAAAACAAATCTGTCTGCTGATGTGTTGATGCAGTCTATAGAAAAAATAAAGAAATGGTCTCGAATTTTAAGGTTACAGTCCTAACGTACAGGGAAAAAACCTTTTTTGACGTGCTTTGAAATTCAATAATACTTAAAATTACTGTGAAAATATTTATAGATTATTTAAATAGGTGCTAAACTGACATGGCTAATTAAAAATAAAACAAATTAAATCTAGAAAAACTAACTAGGAAAAAATTATAAAAATAACCATGAAAATAAAAAAATTTAAAATAATAACTTTTAGATTCAAGTTGAATACAAAATCAGTTTCAGCAAACCGATTTAGAAGAAGTTGAGTTTATAAAATATCTTGATCAGATATTACAAGAAAAGTTAAAATATATACGAAAAACTGTAATTTTTCTCACAAAATATTATGAATTTCTACAATATTTTTTCATGTTGTTGTTTTTTTTCCTTTTTTCTTGAACACGTTGTTGCAATGTTACCCTGATTTACGAGTCTGATAAGATATTTTTTTTATTAAATTTGATTTTTTTACTGTCTATTTTTTTTATATAGTTAAAAAAATAGTTTCATAAAAAAATACGTTATTGAACTTTATATAGTTCTTGGGCCTATTTACAAGTTTGACTAGCTAACTTAGTTTGCGAGTCTAACAAGTTTAACTTTTTTAAATTAGTTTTTTTTATCATTAGATATTAGGTTAACTGAGAATCTAGTTTTATAATTGGTTTTGTTTCACTTTCTACGAGATTATCATGATCTAAAAAACTCGATATTGTGTTGATGTTTGATTTTACAATCATCTATTGTTGTTATCGTATAGTTAATATAAAAAGTAGTTTTGAAAAAAAATCATAATCCCAGTGGAGTCTACAACTCAATTCACAGGTTTGACGTATTAGCCCGGCTTACCCGATTCACAGGTTTGACGAGTTTACCCGTTGATAAGATATTTTTTTTGTCCTTTTAGTTGTTTTTAATTTATTATTTTTTGATTTTATCATTTAATATTTGATTGATTGAGAAATATACTGAATTATTGATTTTTGTTTGCTTTCTACGGACAATTGTCTCAAACACATGTTTATTTTTAGGTTGGTGTTCAATTTTGTGAGCATTTATTTTTATTGTATGATTAAAGAAAAAAAAATGTATAAAAAAAGTTATCAAACTCAGTAGAGTCCATGGCACGGGTCACAAGGTCGATTTAATCTGTTATTGTTTTAATTTATAAGAAAATTATCATATTGAAGTTTTTTTAGAAGTTAAGTCATGTTTTTATCGATCATCAAGGTTATACTTGGACCTATAAAATTGATCGATTTAAATCGAACTAGTTTTTACATAATTTAATTAAAAACTCAAGTTAGGTAAATAATTGAGTTGGAAAGTTTCAAAATTAATCTATCCGATCAAATTTAATAGCACAATTAAAAAAAATTCCAAGTTCTTGATATTTTTTTTAAAAAATGGATCCAATCCACGATGAAAATTCCAAGTTCTTGATATTTTTTTTAAAAAATGGATCCAATCCACGATGAAACGCAAACTAATATACTAGTTTTTATAAAATGATACAACTAAAAATTATACCCATTTACATTAGAAAAATTGTTTGGCATATACGTAACGCCCTTAACCTGTCCATGATATGCAATCAAGAAAGATAATGAAACTCTTTGTTATTGCGGTATGTACGATCATGTTTTTTTTTAGAGAAAATTACTTTAAATTATTTGTTTATTGTTTTTAGATTACTTTAATATTAAAAATAATTTTTTTTAAATTTTTTTGTTTTTAATATATTTACAAACATAAAACAATTTAAAATGTAACTGATAAGCACTACCGATGTCTTTTTATCCCACTCCTTATCTATTCCAACATATATTAATTTATTTGATTTTTTTATGTAATATTAATAAAAAAAATATAATGGGAATGCTGCAGCTTGGCTTTTGTGTGGAGAGGAGACACCAAAACCAAACTCACCGGCACCTTTTTCTGACATGTACCAATCTAGATGCCCTATTGGCCAATCCCTTTTATTTATTATGAGGAAAATCCTCCCCTAATAGATGCCTTAATCATTTCATGTCGACTAACCACCGCAATATTTTATTTTCTTCTGTAAAATGACTCGATCATACTCTTACCGCGCGGAGAGCTGTCTTGCAAGATTTTCCTTAATTCCATCCATGCAATTGATGCTCTGCCCAAACCATTCATTATTTGTCCCTGTCTTGAATTTAGCCAAACCAGTAACTTTGCTTACCTCTAATCAACTCGAGTAATTGCTGTTTAAATCCACATAATAACATTTTAATCTCAATGCCGACATGTCCCATCATTATTGGTAGCTTAAATTTAATATAATAATTTTGATATTAAATATTAAAACATTAAAAATATTATAAAAATATTAATTTAATATATTTTTTTCATGATAAATATATGTTTAAAATATATCTGAACATGATTTGGGACACGAAAATAATAGGTAATATGACATCACATTTTTCATTCATTGTATTTTTTGGATTGGGAAAAGCCTCACTTCTCTAAAGCGACTTTGTGAACTTGGATGAGCAAGTAAATCCTAACTGTTCCTGGGGTTTTTATAAGAGATATACGTTCTAACTTGAACTCGAGACTTCATTATGCAAATCTCAAATCTTTTATCATCACGTCCATCAGTGAACTTCATTCACTGTATTCTTTAAAGGGGGGAAGGGAAAGAGTGTTTGGCATGATATTAGATTTGGCTTCTCGCATAATTATCTACTAATGACTATTTCTTAACGTGTCAAACCATCTATCTAATCACCACCAAACTGTAAGCAAAACAATAACATGGATCATGTGAAGATGTTGTTTGCTCGAAAAGGAAAGAACATAGACAAAGCCAAGCCATCGAAGCCAAGCGAGTGAGAAGGAAAGAGACCGAGTCGTTGTCATTGCCTCGTTGAGGCGATGGACCTCTGGAGGCAAGAATTTTGAAAGATGGTTTCTGCGTAAAGGATTAGAAAAGCATTTATTCCTAGTGCTGTTCTCGAGGATTCCATGTGTTATCTTTTCATTGGTCGAGTTATCAAAAGCTGCAATAGAACTTGAAGTACCTTCTTTTGTTTTTATTAAGGAAAAGGATCATAGCCCCTTTTACTTTTTCTTCTTCTCCTGTAGCCTTTTTTATTTTTTATATTAAATTAAAAATCATTTTTTTTGTCAAATATTGTCCAGGAACGCTACTAAATATTACTTTCGTGCTTGTATTTATTAAAAAATAATATAAATTATATATTAAAATCTTATTTAATAATTTAAATTATTTAATTGAGATAATTTTTTAATATGGTATCAGAGTCTTGATAAACAAGCGGTCACGAGTTTGAATCTTATCATTCTTATTTATTTGATAAAAATTAAAGATAATATAAGATGCAAATTTCGAGTCATAGACTTTCACTTGAAAGAACATGTTAGAGAATAATATAAAACGCATTCTGAAATCTTATATAACAACTTAAGCTATTGGGTTGAGGTGATTCTTTAACATAATTATCTTATTTTTAGTTTTTGAACTTGTTTTTGCATGAAATGGAAAAGTTTTTAACTCCTACAAGGACATTTCTTGCCGGAAAAGAAAATTGATTTCAAGATTTTTGATGGGGTGGCAATTCCAAGCTCTCAATTTGACGCAACTTGGAAATAATTAAGGTCCACGTTTTCGATATTTTATAAATTATAGAATTAAAAAGATTTTTAATTTCAAGAGAGCATGATTATTTAATTGACTATTCAATCTCCAGAGCTTGAACGCAAATGTGGAAGCAATCTAGTAGGTAGGGAGACCGGGACATGAAAACAAAATATAAGGTTTAATGTATTTGATGAAGCATAAGAGATCATTTTCCAGATCAATTTTCAAGAAACGAGCTCCTATCCACCAGATTTTCAAGGGGATTCTTGATAATTTGATGAAGCCCCACTTCCAGGGAGGATATATTAATAAATTCGAGTTATTGGATGAAAATTGGATTTCGAAATCTGCCAGGTGTCTTGAGTTGCCACGTGGTTACATGTATTTAGAGCCTGCCTAAATTAGATGGAGCTGGGCTGGTCCCACTCCCATCTGCCTACTAATTCAAGAGACTGTAGTGTAGCAAGACAGATTACCCATATTTTTTTCTGGCAAGATTTACAATTTTTCTCTACAGGTTGGCAAATCCCTGTGTACGTGTACAATCTAATGATTGTACTGAAGCTCCAAACTTTATCCAAAATAGTAGCGTGGGTTAAGCTGGTTAAGTTTTATGACCGTAACTCGGTTTAGTGGTCGACTCCATTTAAAAACTAAATTATGAGTTATGATTGAGTTATTAAGATTAATTTTAATCTTTTTACTATCAAAATTATATTATTTTGATAAAAAATAAAAAATAATTAATTAATTGTAATAAGATTTTTGATCGTGTCTTGTAGGGTCAACTAGGTTTTTAATTACCCTTATTTTTTATAAATCCGACCCGGTTTTAATTTCAGGTAAGCCAGTAAAATTAGTTTTTTTGATTTATTTTGATGTGTTAATATATTTTTTTTAAAAAAATAAAAAATATATTATTTTAATATTAAAATATTTAAACATGTTGAATGATAATTCTCTGACCTGAAAAAAGAAAAAAAAAAGAAAAAAAAAAAAGGCTTAGAAAACCGAAAAAGAAAAAAGGAGAAAGGCTTGAAAACCATGCGGCACGTATTTGCTTGATGCTTAAGGAGAACGTTGTGTGCCGGAGACAAATCAAACCTGTCAGTACAATTAAAGGGAACAACGAAAGACGTAAAAGAGCAAAAATACAAAGAAAACTGCAATGAAGCGTGGCCCGGCAGGAAATAAATTTGCAGCTGATGCTGTTTTTTTAAAATATTTTTTATTTAAAAATATAATAGTATATAAAAAATAGTGTGAAAAATATATAAAATAATAATTCAAAGCAAGAAAGAAATAAAAACATTCAAAATTTTATTTTAAATGAATCAGAAAAATATCAATCTTGTCGCGTGGGTACCAAAAAGAGTAAAAAACATGAATAAATCCGATGAAAAGCAAGCGCATATCAGGTTTGAGAAACTCAACGGGCATGACATAATGTCCTAAAATACACACCCATTATGGAAGAACACATTGTCTTTACGTGGCTACTCGAGGCAGGCAGGGTCATACCGTGACGCAGCAGCTTCTAGTAAACTTCCGATAAACCGGACGGTTGCAATGAAAGCGAAAGAGAGGGGAGGGGGAGGGAAACGGTTGAAGGCAAAAAGGTTCACGAGTTAATGGTGGTTTCCTGGCCCTTGGATCTACAGCTAGCCAGCTTGCTCCATCTTGTTGCCTTGCATGCATGAAAGTGACACAGGAATGGGCATTGATCATGGAGGGGAATGAATCATTGAGGCAAGAAGAAACGTAATGTTCCGTAGACTTTGTTTTTGTTTGGAATTATATTTAAAAGTATTTTTAATTTAGAAATATATTAAAATAATATTTTTGTTATTTATTAAATTTATTCTTCACATCAACAAATTAAAATAATTAAACAAAAAATTTATTAATTTTTTAAAACATGTGGCCAACAGCGAAAACAAACACGGCAAATGTGCCTTGATCTATTATTTTATTTTTCTTAATTATTTGAAATTGCTAATATGTAAATAATTTATTCAAAACTCAGCCAATAAAATACCCTTCAATTATCAGCTAAATAAATTAAAAAAATATATATGTTTTCATACCATATCCCAATCCCAAAGGAATTATATATACAATAGTTAATGCCTATTTATGAGATTTGTCAGCCTATCTTATCCACCTTCAGGGGCAAAGGAAAGGAAAGGAAAAGAAAAGGAGATTCATGTGAACGAGAGGCTGAAAAGAGAGTGGACCACAGCCAGAATTGCTTTTATTTAGCGTACTTTGGGTCATAAATTGGGTTTGGCTATAACTTAATTACAAGGCTTTATTCGAAATTTTGTTTTAGTATAGTGGGCTGGAGCTTGTACTTGAACGTCCAGCACAAAAAGGTGAAACAGAAGCCTGGACACGAAGGGTCTGATTAGCTGCAGCTTTTTAACTTCCGTTTTAAAGAAAATCCCTTTTTGTTTGGTGTGCTGTTTTTTCATATTTTTAAATTATATTGATGCAATGATGTTAAAGTAAATTTTAAAAAAAAAAAATATATTATTTTAATTTATTTTTAAATAAAAATCGCAATAATATTTTATCATGACAAACCAATAATAATATTTTGGACGCATGAATATTAAAGAATAGGAGTAGATTAAATGCTATGATTATTTGATTTCTTTATACTAAAATATGATTGAACAAAGCATACCATACATGCATGCTTTAATAGCTTTCTAAAAGAAATTCCAGGTTTAAAAAAACTATAAGTTATATATTTTTTCTTTGAAATTTTAATGTTTTTTCAGCAAGAATTAAAATTACAGTGTGTGATAACTAAATAAATATTTTTAATAAAAAAATAAAAAAATTAGGTTTTTTTGGGATTTTTCATGCTCCAGCATTGCTGGGATCTCCGTGTAAAGTTGTAAACAACATTTTAACCAAAGCTCACATGCGCGCCAACTTGATAGGGATCGGACAAGAGGTTCCATTACCATAGCTCACTGCTCGCACTTTGACAGTGTCCAAGCACACCTTGTCCACGTGGCTGTAGTCTGTAAATGATGATGGAGATTCAGTGTCGGGGGCCCGAAGTGAACAAAGACAACTCTTCTCAACTGTTCCTTTCGTGTTGTGTAATGAAAAAAAGAGAAGAGAGAAATTCTTGTATCGTGATTGGTCGGGTAAGAAGAGAAACTAGTGACCCGGCCCCACTTCATTTTCATGCGCGTGTAAAGTAGCCAATAGCTAATCAATTTCGATGATGTTTGGAGTGATGATAGCAATTTAGTTTTTAAAGTGGTTTTTTTTCAGAAATATATAAATATTTTTTATTTTTTTAAATTTATTTATAATATCAATATATTAAAATAATTTAAAATTTTAAAAAAATTCAATTTTTTTTAAAAACACAGTTTAAATGAAAAAAAAAACACACACCTACAGCTTGTCCCCATTTCCAGTAAATTAATGGTTAAACCCTAGGTTTTGAGCGCAGTTTTAACTTAATTTTTTTATTTTAAAAAACTTATAATTTAATCTCTTAACTCTTGCTGGTCATTGTCTTGTCATATAATTGGCTGTTTTTTTTTTCTCATATCTAAAATTTAAAATTTAATGATATAAAATCAGTATTTATTTTATAAAAACAAAGGTTAACAAGAGTCCGGTTTTTTTTTTTTTAACATGAAGGGCTGAGTTATATCTTAGTTTAAAATTCAAGTATCAAGTATTAATCTACTCCTTCGTTTTACAATTCGTGTGTGTGTAGCGGGTTGGGTGAGTTACATGTTGGATGAGAGTTATTTCAAGTTTTGTTTAAGTTTTTAAAACAAAAAAATGACACAATGTTATTTTTATTTAAGTTTTTTTATATATATAGAAATGTAACCCGAAATGATATTATTTTAATTTTTTTTAAATAGCATTATTTATTATAAAAAAATTAAGATTTTTTTTATTAATTTAACTCCAGTCAAGCCCGAGGGAGTTGCTAAAATGACCGGTTAGGCTAGCCGGGTCTTATAACACTGTTCGTGAGAGGGGACGCTAAATTCATTCCATTGTGATTCTTATAATCCGTTAACCATTAATTTTGTAACTGTACGAAGAAAATAAAAAATCCCAGCAATATTTTGATCGAATACAGTATTTGAAACTGAACACTGAAAGCGAAATCTCTCTCTCTCTCTCTCTCTCTCTCCCCCTCCCCCTCCCTCTCTGCTCTGACTCTTCTGCAATTGCTACTGGACTAGCTTAAAGATTCTGCAAAAAGTATGCGATGACCCTCCCTCACAAATTACGTCATCCATCTACCTTTGGTTTAATTTCAAAGTTTTTGTTTTGTAATGTAAAAGTCTGCAAACTTAAGTGCATTTTTTGAAAACGAGGGCTTGAAAATGAATTCCCGCCTTTGTCGTTGGAGTTAGTGAAAAGCAAGACTCAGGAAAAAAAAAGAAAGAAATTTGCAAATTTAACTGCACAATCATTGCCCTTTTTACACGTTTCTCAAAGGCCAGCTAAAGAAAAAAATAAAATGGAAATGAGCCAGTAGCTGGTTGGTCAGTGGTCAGTGGTCAGTGGTCAGTGGTTAGAGGACCAATTCAATGTAGAAATTAGAATATTCCCTGGTAATGGTCGTTTTCTTGGCTTTGTATGATGATAAATGACATGACCCCTCAGCCTCGTAACCAAAGATTAGATTTTTAGGCATCTTCACGAGGAAATTTTGGGGTGTCCTTGCCCATGGAAGACAGAGAGTGCAAGGCATGGACACCCAAGTAATGTCTGGCAAGCCAGATTATTTCGGGATGGGCACAGCCCACTGTGAGTGCGAGCAACAATATGGGCTTTTGCTCATGAATAGAGAGGGCCGATCGTTCAATTCTATCCAATATCTTTTGAGTAATTGGTGTTTCTTGCAATAATACAAGTCTCTTGTCAGAATAAAAGAATGTTTGATGTTTAAATTAATAAAAATATAGAAGGAAAAAAAATGCATGAGGATGCAAAGAAAGTGAGAGAGAATGTATATATGAGTATTCTTGTAAGCGTTTGGCCGACTCCATAAAACAAAATCAGAAACTTTGAAAAATTTCCCATGTAATATTTTGGAACATGGTCGAGCTTCACATTAAAAAGGAGGAAATTGATTCAATATTGAAGGTCAGCTGTGGCCACATCTCAACACCCCAGCAGCAGGCAGATACAATCAAGTAATCAACTGAGAATAATGATTGCCGCGCGCGGACTATAGATAAAGACCAGAATCAGCGGTCTTTTTGGAGACTTCTTTTTGCTTAGTTTGGTTTTCCACCTGGGAAGTCAGCAAAAGGATGTGAGACGGTATATATGCAAATCTGACATGACATTCTTGTAAAATAAAATGTTAATCATATCTTGTCCATCCATGTAGAGAGTTATAATAAGCATATAGACAGTGCAAGCAAAGTATAAAACGAGTAGTGAAAAGCACTTGAAGTGGAGGAGTATTTGGTAACAGCAGCAAGTAGAGGGAGGATCATTAGAAATTTCATCATATTGCAAAGAGCTTGAACAATTAACATTACATCCGGTCCTAATTATAGAAATCATCTTTCTGTGTACATACAATTACAATGCACTAGACATGATTCTCCCAAAAATCGAGATGTGCAATTGTTAAATATCAGGAATATTTACAGCACTTGTAGTGGCTTTATCTTCCTTTTTTGATGTTTTCCTCCGCTTTCTCTCAGATTGGGGCTCTTTTTCTTTCAGATCATTGCAAAATGACCTCAATAAGGCGGTAAGATGTTCATTTCTGTGAGCTGAAACCAAGACAAAATAAATGCAGAACATTAGAATGAGGATACTAATGATTTTTGCTCACATCTTAAACGGAAAAAAGGGACACCTTTCCTTCTCACTGTATTTGAGATCTTTTGGCAGAAGTGTGAGAAAAGAGCAAAAATACCACTTGCATCATAATAATAATTGCTAGAAGATTCATAGCAAGTATACGTAAATCCAATATTAAAAGTACTCGAACAACAAAAGAGAAAAAAAACAGATAACAACAACAATGTCATTCTTTTTCATAGACTAACAGCACAGTCAAGCCCTAGGAGTCACAAAACTAACCAGAAAGTATGACATCTTCCATGTTGACAGATTTACGACCGGCATGCTGTGCAAATGCCTCAAGTTCCTTCGCAAGTTGTTCTGATTTTCAAAAGAGCACCCACTTCATTAGTTTAATCAAGATTTATCTAACAATGAACAAATAAAACTTCTCCATCAGCTTAGAATTTTTTCCAAGGAGACATCATAAGGAATTGTATTCATAAAATGCATAATTCTGCTTAGGAACGATTGTTTATTAGTGGTTTTTCCTTATGGCAAGTTCCATTACTGATCAGTTAGTAGAGTTTGACCTGCCACTGAAGAATTATACAAGGAATTAGAAGACAATATGCAATGAGCAGCATTGAACCTCCCAGCTCAGTTTGTTAACATCACAAGAATGAGCTGTTACTCGTCAGCTTGACCAAGCCTCTGTCAAACTAAGCTCAAAAGAATCAGATAGAAGGATATACTTGTTCCCCATAAGTGTGCAACCATCATTTCATAGTTGCACCAACAAAAATCAGCATTAACTCGGTCCATGCTAGTGCAGGTATGACCCAAAGAGGAACGTAATCATCAGACATATTACAGTACAGTGTGCTAAATGACAGTGTTGGAGATGATGCACTGCGGTACATAAATCACCATAAAATCAGCTTTGTCACATATGCATAATAATCAGCTATCCTGTCAAGTTTGGTGCAATGCTTGAATTGAACAAACATTGGGGAACTTGATGGCTCTGACAAAACCAAGTACTGTACATCTAGCTAAATTTAAAAATCCATCGCTGTAAAGACATACCATACCATACTCAAAACATTGCTTAAATTCTGCTAACTGCATGGGCTAAAGATTTGCAGGTCGTGTGAAATGCTAATAAATCAGAAACACACCAATATGAACTGTTTTCAAATGGATAGCAATAGAAACAAGCCCTACAAAACTAAAGCAATAGAAATTGGGTGCAACTTTAGTCTGTTACCTGTATAATTAAGGGCCAAATCAGCAATGCAAGAAGTTATTGGTTCAGATATCTCCACGCCATTTTTCTTTGCTGCTCAAAGGGCATGTTCACAACCGTTAAAATTGGACTAAGAAATAAAACCCATTTAATACATAAGCAACCAAGCAGCAGTGCAAAGAGTGTCACGTTGACAAACTGAACCTTCATTCTCGGCAATGGATACGGCTGAGAGTCTAAATCGGTCTTGAAGAATATCGCTCACGGAATCATCTTCTTCTCTTTCTACCTCGCTTCCATTCCCCCCTTCCATGCTAAACTTCGGAATTACTACAAAATGTGCAAAAGTTAAAAACGTTTAACAATGACCAAAGAATTCTAAATACACAAGACACCCAATCAAGCAGCAAAATTCTGAAAAACCACCTCCAGTAGCAAGATTACAGGAATGTATCAAATGTGTTAGTTTTAAACAATAAATAATGACCTTCTACAATGAAATTTTACGAACAGATTGACTACATTACTCACAATATATGATATGACCCACGCGAAACTACAGTTACCAAAAAGATTCTGAATTCAGGAAACACCCAATAAAAAATACTAAGTCACCAAAATCCAATTCATCACTTTTTGAAGAAAATTTAAATAAAGTTAATGAAATGGGTTAATTTCACTCCAAATAACCTATAAATTTCTTCTTTGAGGACTTCTTACATGCACATTACCTACATTATCAATAACATATGATGCATTTAAAGAGTCAAGAGTAGAAACTGACTAACCTTGACGTTGATAGAAAAACCACGATAATTGTGATTATTTGAGTGACTTTAAACCCTAATTAGTTGCAGAGAGAAGAGAGGGAGATGGGAGATCCTTGAAGACAGGGAGGGAGGGAGAGGGATGGGGGCTGCCTTTCTCCTTTTAACGGTTTCCCCTCGGTATTAGTTAATTCAGTTGATGACCTGGACTACTTCACAAGCCATGTCATCAGCTTCATCGGGTTATGTAAAAGTTAATTACAATTTACCTCCTCGATATTTTCATATTTTGTCAAATAACTACTTGTGCTTTACATTTGTTTTCATTTAAGTACCCGAGTTTTAATGAAGATCTATTTGACATTTTAAAATTGAGTAGATTTAAAGGACCTGTTAATGGGAAAAAATGATTAATTAATCACTTGAAGTTTGAGGCAAGGTTTTTAATTTTTAATTAACCATTTGACGTTTTTAGTATTTTTTTTAAAATTATTCCTTGAGATTTGGGATATTTTAGCACCTAACCTTTTCTTAAAAAAAAATAAAATAGAATTCATGTACATAATAATGTAGACACTGGTTAACAGTGCTCTTCAATTCCTCAATTTTGAAGATTTAGATGGTTACCTGATCGGTTAAAAAAGAAAAAAGATAATTTTTTTAAATTTTTTTTTGTTGAGTGCATGTTCTTTCATAGCATATGAGAAAGAAGAAGAAGAAGAAGAAATATAGCTTATTTAAAGTTTAATCAATATTAAGATAAAACAGGAAAGTCATTAAAGAAAATCTTTTGAAATTAAGAAGATATATGGAGCCATAATTATTCTCTAAACATTCCAAGATAGAAAAATCAATTTCCCATCATCCAATATTCACCCTTCTCACTCTCAAGCAATTAAAGCGGGCGATAGTGTTTTGAGAATATATTATTAATTATTTTTTAAAATATTTTTTACTTGAAAATACATTTAAATAATATTTTTTTTATTTTTTAAAATTATTTTTTACACTAGTATATTAAAACGACCCGAAAACATAAAAAATTAATTATATAAAAAAAATTTCAAATTCTAAAAAAAAAAAGCAGGTTAAACCGTCCAACCAAACACACCTAAAGCAGAGCTCACTTAAAGACTACAATATTTATACCCTACTTTCACATACATTATCAAAAAAAAATTATGCAATTGATGAAGGTTTAAATTAAGAAGTTCATTTTGGCATTTGCGTTGGCATCTTGATTATAAAGTTCATTTTCTCCTAAAAGATAGCCTCCGATGTCTCAGAATTATTTGCAGTGCAGGAAAAGATAAAAAGATGTATGCGTTTTGTTTTCCTGTAATGAATTTCTTCCTACACAAGGTAAGTACATTGCAAGAAATTGATCAGCCAACCGTATATACAAGCTTTTTATACCCTGTGCCTATAGGGAATTTCTTCATAACTCAAATTATAAATGAAAACGACCAAATTTAGCCTGGCACCCCTAATGAAGTAGGATTTTGGACTTGAGAGCACCTGAATCCTGGTGAATCAATGCGTTAATCAATCATGATTTTTTTGTCCAGACTGTATGCAGTGAAAAACATGGAATGGGTGGATTTCTTTGATCTGGTAATCAACGGAGTTTTAAACAGCCCCCTTTCCTTGTATGGTAGTATAATTAACCATAGGGTGCTATAGACACAAATGACTCCCCCATGGATACAGCAAAAGTTCTGCAAATCTGAAGTAACGCATGAAAAATATTGCATTCAAAACAATAATAAAAAAAAACTACAGGAAACGGTCAGATATTAAACACCAAAGTTGATTATGCTGCATATACAAAGTTAAGAACTCGCCGTAAATGAAAAATTCCATAAAAACTGGTTTTGAAAAATGCACTCCCTGAAGTATCTCAGGCTCCGGGATTGCCTTACCAATATCTGCCTCCCATAAGACGGAGACCATGACGGGGCCAACCTGTGCCAGGATATGGTACTGAGGCTAGCCTCCAACTGCAAAGAAAGTTTCCCCATATTTTAACTCACCTTCAACTATGAACAAACCATTGAAAGAGTGTGCACGTGCGTGCGCACAGACACAGACACACATGCAAAAGAGCGCGCACGTGTACACACGCACACATGCAAGCCACTCGAAGAGAGGTGTAAATACAAGGACACACCATGTTATGGAATTGCTAAACAGAAACTGGATGCCCTTCGAACTTTCCGTGACAAAACAAGAAGGTGACATCCCTATTAGGCAAGAGTATCTCCATTTCTGGTAGAATCTTAAAAAACAACACTGACTATTAGGGCCTCCATTGACCATAATGCCAGGGATTAGCCTTTATGTTTTGAATTAGGAGAGATAAGGATGCTAATTTAGGGTATCCAAACCAAAGAAAGTATCCTATTAAACACTGAAATACTTGGGGGTGGGTGAGGTTCCCTTTATAGTAGAAAATTGATTAGATGGAAAAAGATATGAAACTGTTCAGGGTTTATCCTTAGAAATAAGGCACTAATCCATACCACATACATGATACTATCCAGACACAGGAAGTACATCCTTCTCTCCTCTCCTACCTCAGGCAGCAAGTTGAATGGTCCTTTGATTTAAGACCATTCAGACATTTTGAGCTTTACTTACTGTCATACACAGTCCATTTGTCATGGTGTCAGAGTCAAATGATGGACAAGAAACACAGGAATTGTCTATACCCAACGGAGTTCGTAAAGAACAAGCACTAGATGTGGATGACAAAACTAAAACAAGACATCCTCGATGGACTAGGCAAGAAACTTTTGTCCTCATTGAGAGCAAGAAGGTTGTAGAGAACCGATTTCAATGGAGTCGCAGATCCACTTCAGCCTTGGGATCAGATCAGATTGAATCCAAGTGGGATTCAGTTTCATCATATTGTAGTCAGCACGGTGTGAACCGAGGACCTGTTCAATGCCGGAAAAGATGGGGAAACATGTTATGTGATTTTAAGAAGATAAAAACATGGGAGTCTCAGCAGATGAACGAGACTGAATCATTTTGGATGATGAGGAATGAGTTGAGGAGAGAAAGGAAATTGCCCAGTTTCTTTGACAAGGAAGTTTACTATGTCTTGGATGGGAGGGTGATCACTACTGATGCAATTCCATTGTCACAAATCACTTTCAAGAAACAAATGGATTGCATTGATAGAGACGAGGCAGCAACAGCAGAGGAAGAGGAGGAGGAACATGAATACACCGAGGCAAATCTTGATAGCAGTCAATGTGCTAGAGCAGAAGATGGTTTATTTCTGGAATGGGAACAACCTGGACAGGACAAAACTTACTGGAGCTCCAAGAAGGAAACTACAGCAACTGGGAATCTCAGAAAGACACGGGCTAATCCATTGCCCATATCATCAGGTAGAGAAATTGTGTTGCAAGGTGAATTACAGAATACAGTTTTGCTCCTTTTTGTACCTCAATCAATGTCAATTTGGTATGGATGTTTTGCATGGAATTCTGCTAGGGGCTTGGGGTACTCTTAACTCAGGTAACGGGAAAATCTGCTAAATATGATCACTTCTTAAATTCTCTAATTCTTGGACCTCAATATAGGAAACAACTCACACTTGAAATTCCCAAAACAATTCCTCTCGATTGACTCCTAGGCCTTTGCCTAGTGTGGTTACCAATGTTTAAGGTAAAGGACTCGGTTTCACTATAAAAAAAAGTCAATCAGCAGGGCTTTCAATTAAATTTATCTTCTGATTGCCCAATCTGTATTTCCAATCACAGAACTGCTTAACAGGTAAAAATATTTTCACATGTATTATGTGTCACAGCCTCGTTCTAATCCTCCCCTGGTAGTTTACTTAAGTCTGAAAGTTTCCATATTTGCAAATTGAATATCCATAAATCACTCACAATCAAGTTCCAACCTAAAATATAACCATTTTGAGTCAACTGTTATATTAAAAGATATCCACTAAGTTCTCATTCTCTGTCCAATTTTCTCTTCAAGACTTTTCTCTGCTTATGCTACATACTGAATTATATCTTGACATGCTCAAAACTGTAACTATCTTAACAAAGACTAGCCTGCTATGTTTGTGTAATGTATTAATGTTAGATTGCGGAAGCAGATTTATGTTATGTTCTGTGCAAATTATCTATTAGGCTATTATCATAGTCATACATCATTCTTGTTTCTGAGACCATATTCAATATTAAAAGTGTACAATAGAATTCAATCTTAATGCTTTTTTGTTGGTCACGAAATGATTTTCTTGTGCAGTGCGTGCAGGTACAACCAAAAAACAAAATCTAGGAACTAAAACAAGGAAAGGATCGATGTCTAGTGAGGGGAAGAAGAGGCGCTTATCATCAGATGAAAGTGAGGACCCTGATCTTGAGGATAGATTGATCAAAGTTTTAGGGAGGAACATGAGCATGCTGAATTCCCAACTAAAAGCTCAAAATATTAATTGTCAGCTGGATAGAGAGCAAAGGAAGGACCATAATGACAGCTTAGTCAGTGCTCTCAATAAGCTCACAGATGCTATAGTAAAAATTGCTGATAAGTTATAAGCTAATGGTTCAAAACAAAGAGATGTTTGTGAAGCTTCCTACATTGTAGTTGAGCATTATGACATGTGTTAGCCTGGGTTTTGCTCCAGTTTCTTCTTTATGAAAATAATCGATGTGACTTGCATCAGACATCATATTTTTTTTATTGAAAAATTCTGCTCTGCTTAAATTTCAACATCAATTCATCTTCGAGCATGAAAATTTGCTTGATAAGTGCTTTTAAATTTAGAAAGGACAAAAAAGATCAACAGGTTGCAGTACATATCTGTTTAAGAACCTCAAAGGCCTAAAAACTGCAATGCTAGTCACTCTCTTATCATCTAGTTTACTGAAATGAAACATGTAAAATGGACATATTGCACACAGAGAAGCAAACAAAAAGCTGAAAGGAAAAAGGATCAACAGCTTTTCCTAAAGTAGCAAATTGGTGTCACCATATGATCACATGAACAATTAAAGGATATTTTAGATGAACAGCAAAATTTTGCTAGCTGTATCAAATGTTAGATGCACGGTCATCTAGTACACACTTGAAATACATAACAGTAAAGGAGTATAATGACAACATAGAGAGAAAATTCAAGGCTCTACAAATTAATAACAAACACCCTAACCATTTCTTGCAACAGAGCAAGCGCAATAATGCCAAGTTTCAAACCTAACCTCTATTCCATTTGCACAGGAACAGCTTCGACGAGCCTAGCAAAGTAGAACTGGGTAGTGATCAGGCCTCTCTTCCTTATTTTCCACCCAACCTTCTTCAATGCCCACTCTACATCTGCCTCTGCATGTAGATAAGCTCTTGTTGCCTTTGAAGGCCCAGGAAACAACTCCCCTACTCTCTTTAATAGATCATAATAAAATGTCTTTGGCGCAAAGCTCAAAAGTAGTCGATTCTCAGCCAATGATGCGAGATGAGCAATCATCCCATCTGCTTTACTTTGTGGGTAATGTATCAGATAATCAGAACATCTAGACAGACCACTGTGTCATACTTCCCATCTAAACTCTTTAAATCCTTCACTTCAAATTTTGGCATCACAGGCACTACATTTTCACTTCCTGCTTGAAGCTGCTCTTTTGCCTGCACAAAATTGGAAACCAAGTTAGGTTTCAATAACTTCTTCAGGAATTAATCAATGCACGTTACCAAATAATTTTATTCCATTCAAGAATCCGACTCATGATTCTTAACGAAATGGTCACAAATACTTCAGACCGCCATGTTGTGCCCACTGTCCATTCACAACCGCGCATGTGCAAGTGTGGCAGCCATGATTGCACAGTCGCCACACCCTCAACCGTCCTCATCATTCTTCAAATTGAATGCACCAGAATCAATTCTGTGAAATCCCCGTTGCATTTCTAAAACAACCTAAAATACCCATGAAATCAAACCCATCCATGGTAAGCGAAACCAAATTTCATCCACCAAAAAATCACCAGCAATTCACTTTCTTTATCCACAAAAACCAAACATCATTTCCTTGAACAAAAAACACACATAAAACCCACATTTCCAATTTAAGCAGCTTTTCAAAAAACCGTTAACACTTGTACACTAAAACAACGAACCAAAAAGAAAACACAGCAGAAAAAGAGCCGCCGCCGCCGCCACTAGCTCACCTGTTTCTCGGCCTCAGCCACCATAGCAGCAGAAATATCACTAGCTTAAACAACCGCCCCTTCTTTCGCCAGGGGTATAGCCAAACTCCCAGTACCACACCCAGCATCACACACACTAACACCCTCCAACGACCCTTCGTCCTTCAACATCTTCAGCACATTCTCAACAGTCTTTGAATGATCATGCCTAATATCCATCTGCACTCTATTAACATCGTCAGTCTCTCCATGTATCTTCCTCCACCGTTGAAACCCAAAATTGTTGAAGTACTCCCTCACCACCTCCTTGTCTCAGCCGCCCACCTCCTCCGCCTGGGGGCGCCGCCGCCGTTCGGGGTCTTTGAGTGATATGGCGGCAGCCAATGCAGCCACCGACCCGCCCCCGATGACGGCCAAGGTGGCTCCTTCGATTTCGGCGGCGATTGAGGCGGAAGTGAGGCGGCGGTGACGGTGGTTCTGAGTAGTTTTGGTTTATGGAAACTCGGAGAGTATATTCTCTGGTTGTTTAAGGGAATGTGAGAGAATATTGAGGATGTAAATGCCATTTTAATATTTTTATTTTTGGATTTTGGGCTTTTTCAAATTTTCCGGCCGGCGAGGAGAGGGTTGGTACGTACGTGGAGATTGAGTTTGGGTTTGGGTTTGGGTTGTGATGATTTTTAATATTTTGTTATATCTTGCGGATAAGAAAAGTTATCTAGGCTTGATTTTTTTGGCCCACTTTTGAGTTTGGGTGTGTGTATTTGTTGAGCGTGTTTTAATTAGTTGTTAAAAAATGGGTTTAGTTAATTAGTAATACCAACATTAATTTTGTTTTTTTTATTAAAAAAAATGGGTTGAGATACTGACTTTAATGAGATTTTCTTTTCTCCCCTTTATATATACGAGGGGCATGAGAAAAGGATGATGGTACGTATTAAAAGAAATCATACCTCGAGCTGCGATGCTAGCTAAATTATTATTTTTTAATTTTAAAAAAATATTTAAACATATTTTCTTATAAAAAAAATTAACTACAAGCTCTAAATATAATATATATCAAACGATATTATTTTTAAATATTGATATAGTAATATATTAAATTATATATATTTTAAAATATTAAAACAATAATATATTAAATTAATTCATATTAACTTGTTAAATTTACAACTCGCTTCGTGAGACCATGATAACTTTATAGAAAAAAATTTAAAATAAATTATGAAAATAAATTTCTCATCAACTAAATATTAAATGATAAAAATAAAAATATTAAGTTAAAATATATATATAAAAAATTGAATCACATGAATTAACTTATCAAACTCGTGATTCAGATCATGAGATTAAAGTAGCTTCATATAAAATAAAATCAAAAAAATTATGAATCATAATTAAAAAATATTCAATTAAAAGAATCAAACAAAACGAACAAAGTCAGCTTGCTACCCTTTCATGCACATGGATACGTGTTTTTCCTTAAATTGCATTACCTTTCATAATTCTTTGGGCAATAACTTATTAAGATTTTCTTAATTGAAGTATTCTTCTTAAATTTACATCTATTTTTTTTATTACACCAATAATTCCAATTTATCATGGAAATGTTTTAAAGGAAAAATTAGAGAATAATAAGACAAAGTCAAAGAAAAATGGAAAAATAATTACCATCCCATTTAAAACTGGTAATCAGATTGTTTTTGAATGATATTGAGAAAATTTAAAAAAACCCGACCCGACCGAACAAAGATCCGGACCGTTTTGTTCTACTCAACAAAACAATAGAAAACCCCAAAACCCCACACAACACCAAACACTCAAAAAACAGTGCTCGTTAAAAACCAAACTGAAACCATTTTACCCACCACCGCCAAGCAGCAGGCGGCGCCACTACCACCACCGCAAGGTAGCACCTCTTCAACTCCCCCTCCACCGCGCCTTCTTTTATTTAAATTCTATCGCCAATTTCCGGATCTAGTTATGACACCTTTTTTTTTCTTTGATTGTTGTGATTCGCTTTTTGTTTGCTTGAAGGAATCATGGGGAAAGAGAATGAAGCGATCGCAATGGAAGTCGACGGTCCGAAATCCAATAATTCTGATCAGATCAATCCGAGATACTCAATCAACGGTTATTATTTTTTCTTAAATCTCCACTGTCTTTGTTTTTTATCAACCAAATGAACATGCAATCTCATTTTCCATTTTAAATTAAACAAAAAAATTAACTGAACTAAGCTTAAATTGAGTGAAATTATTTAATTTATTATTTGGCTAATTGTGTTCTGGTTATTAGTTTTGCAATTGCTGAAATCTGCGCAAATGCAGCATGGATTGAGGCATGGGGATTATGCTCGTTATCGGTATGTGAATTTAGCTTTTAGACTCTGCTGGTTGTTTGTTAAGGAATTTTGATTTGATTGTTTAACTGGTTGAATTTTATTGGATGTATAGGAGGTATTGTACTGCACGGTTAAGGAGGTTATATAAATCGTTGAAGTTTACTCATGGCCGCGGTAAATATACGCGTAGAGCTATAAATGAGTCCACTGTTACGGAAGTGAGGTGTGTCTTGTTGATTATAGCTTTTTTCTTATTTGTTTTGCACACTATTTTTGTTGATATGTATAGCTTATAGAAATCAGCACTGTTCATTTAATCCTGTATTGTTGTTTTTTCCTTAATTTAATGCAACATGCACTTTGTTTCTGTAAGTATAGATAGTGAGGGGATAATGTAGAGAAATGGGCTGGGATCATTTTGATCAAGTAAGAATTAGAATTTATGAAACAAATGATAACAATTCTGTCACAGAGTACATTTGGTAGCCTAATTTTGTTGCAAGAGTCGGTTTTGAGCATCCTGTGTTGGGGATAGTGGTAGTTGTGTTGCTTTATTAACTATTTCGAGCGTCCACTGGTTACATTGTTTTTGAGGTTTCTTTATCTTCGTGGATTAGCAAACATTATATAAATGAGAGATTGAAAATGATATTTCTGTTTCATAGTCTGTCAAGATTATAATCTATCTTGTTTGAAGAAGAACAGGTATCTGCATATGGTTCTTTATACGGCAGAGAGAGCATGGAGCCATGCTATGGAGAAAAGACAGCTTCTAGATGGCCCAAATGCCAAGCAACGTATTTATTTGATTGGGAGACTGAGGAAGGCAGTAAAATGGGCTGATTTATTTTCAGGATTATGTGCTGCCAAGGGAGATTCCAGAACATCTTTGGAAGCGGAGGTGTGTCTATGATTTTAGTCATCTCAAGTCATATTGCTTTGATACCTCCTAATAATTATTCAAATAAAAGTTAGTGCAGATTGTGTCTACTTGTGTATTGATTGCATCAGCAAGAAGTTTTGCTCTAATTCTTGCACAAAGAATTGGATGAACTTCCCTGTCAAGTTTGTTCTTAGTGGTGGTGAGCATGACCATAGATCATGGTCAAAGCAATTTTTCCTTGCTCTTGTTCTTAATTCATTTGGAATTCTATTTCTTATCTTGCAAACAAGTCATTTGGGAAAATGTTTTTCAGCCTTTGAAGCTAAAAGCTTAACATATAATAAACATTGCTGTTTTGCATTGGTGAGATGAGATTCAACTAGAGCTTGTATTAGATCGCTACAGAATCATTACACTGTTGCATTGCATTGTTTATGAAAGAATCCATTGAGTTCAATGCTATTTGAATTGAATTCACCAGTGCTGGCTTCAATGGCAACTTCGAAAGATTGGGTTTTGCCGGGAATGGGAAATGAAGATAAGGCAGATCTCGTCGCCATTCTTTTGTACCTGTCTGCATAGTTTGGCCTATTATCTAAACTAGAGTATGCCAAATGTGCCTATGGGATTATACACATGTTATCTAGCTATTAACATGTTGCTTATGTGAATTCAAATATTTAAAAAGTAATGGATGTAGCTTTGTAGGTCTTTTAATTATAAATGAGATCTTATAGTTCTTATCTCATGCATTGGCACTAAAGACCACAGAATTTGCTCTTCTGTTTTGTCTCAAGAATATCTTGTTTTGAGGATTGAGGATGCAAAAGCATGGATGTGATCATACATACAAGACTGGAGTCTATGCATATGTTCTGTCATCTATCATAATTTACCTTTAGATATTTTGATCATTTTCTTGATAACTTAACTGCACCAAGTTGCTTTGGATTCTGTGTTTTGCTAATAACTACTCCATGTACTGCCTGTTGAGGAGCATTCCTCTAATTTAGTTCATATTGAGATGGCTCTTTCATTCTCAATTAACAATGCTTTGATGCCTGATTTGTAGGCCTATGCATCATATATGAATGGGCTTCTGTTGTTTGAACAAGATCGGAATTGGGACACTGCGTTGAAGAATTTCATAAGTTCCAGGTTATTCTCATCTTTATCATATTAAATCATTATCACTACTGTTTTCACATTTTAATAGTGTTTCCGGTGTTTCTCCCTGTCAATAAATGTTTCTTGAAAAAAGGGCCATTGGCCAGCCAGGCACTTCCCAAGCTGGTTCTTGAGGGGATTTGAGTTTTGTACATGGTAGCTATGCTCTAAAGACACAATTCCATGCACTCGAGTTCAGTACCCCCTCCATTCTGCTATGTCTGTCCTCCTGCCTGATTTCATCTTTCCCATAGCGAATGATTAGTGATTATCCACGTCAAATAGTTAACATTGAGTTTGTGTCTGTTTGATAAATTGCCTGTCGTGCATTTTTGATATCAAAATTAAACTAACAGAAAGTTAATATTTGAAACATCACTATTAAATTTGTAAGTGTGGATGCAATGATTACTGTCCCCTTAAAACATTGACACTTTCATAGGCTAACATTTTGATACGGAATATCACTTTCTCAGACCAAATTCCTCTCATCTAATAAATCCCAAGTATAAAAAGATATATTCAGTGCTTGGTCAATAAGTATTTGGCTTGTATATTGAATATTGTGCTTGACTAGCTTAATATATTGTATAGAGCGGTTTATGAGGAACTGGGGAAATATGGAGATTTAGAGAATCAAGTTTTGTGCCGTGAGCGCGTTGAGGAGCTGGAACCTAGTATTAGATACTGCAGGCACAAAATCGGCGAGTCAAATCTGAAAACTTCGGAGCTCTTACAAATTGGTGAGATGGAAGGTCCTGCGCTAGACCTTTTCAAAGCAAAATTGGAGGTGAGATTTGATCTTTTATCAGAATTTGTCCATGACCTACTGTTTCTTTTTGTGTCTCCAGTATTTTGTTCTCCTACTTTTAGTGTCTTCAGTAGTTGTCTGTTTTTTTTATTCTGTTGCCTTCTCATTTGAAAAGTTAATACATTCCAGAATGTTTATTTTAGACCAATTTAAATCTAGCCTTTATTATACGCATGAGTGATTCTGACTGCATTGGATTCTGTCTAGAACATTATGTTACTCGGTGGCTATTGTATTTCTAAACTCTTTTTTTCTCTATTCTATAGTTTGATTTGAGGAATATATTATGAATATTTATTTTGTTATTTTCATTCTTGCATTTAAGAATGCTCTGCGCTGTTTTGTAGGCTGCTATGGCTGAAGCAAGATCTCAACAGGCTGCATCCCTGACAGAGTTTCATTGGCTTGGTCACAGATTTCCAATTTCAAATGCAAAAACTCGGGTTGCCATTTTAAAAGGTTCACATTTTCTTTCTATGAGTAAAACTTTAGGCTGGAATATTATCATGGAGTATATATTTGTGGTGGGTGTGTAATCACCTCCTGTAATTGTTTTTTTAGCAAAAATCCATATCTGCTATGAAATCTTCTCTTTTAGCAGCTCTTGAACAATTACAAGGATGGTCATTATGCTATTTCTCCTTGTTTTTAATGATTCTCATCTCTAAATTTTATAAACTGGTTCTCTCTAAATTTTATGAACTGATTGTTGATTGATATATTCTGTTCATGTGTATCTTTGAATGGGAATGTATGATTCAACGTGGGTGATGGCAATATATGCCAAATAGTTTCTTCTCTGCTAGTGAGATGCATTAATGTACTGACTTGTTAGCAGGTTGGATTATTAGAATTTTCTTAGGTTTATTGAGAGATTGATCTCTATGTTACAATACCTAGATTTCATCAATTTCATTAAGAAGTAGATTGAATGTTCATAATTTGCTGGCCATTTTCCCTCTCACTTATTTTTATGCCTCTAACAGAGCCTGAAACTATGTTTCTTGTGAAATGATTATTTCAGCACAAGAATTGGAGAAGGATTTGCATGGTCCTACAGCAGATTCAATCCCAGCTGAGAAAAAATTAGCTGTCTTTGACAAAATTTTCACGGCATATCACGAGGCTAGGAGCTTCATTCGCAGTGACTTGGTGTGTGGAAGTTCAGCGAAATCTTGTTAATTATTTTCCTTCTTTTTTCCTGCTTGTACCATCATAATTTTGGTTGTTTTTTTAAATATTTTTATAGTCGTAGTTTTGTTACTCATTTTATATTCCAATCCTCCATAATTAACTTTTTGTACACTATTTTTTAGGTCAGTGCTGGTAATGCTGACAGTGTCAAAGATGAATTAAATGGGCTTGATAAAGCTGTTAGTGCTGTACTAGGACAGCGTACCATTGAGCGTAACCAGTTGTTGGTTAGCATTGCCAAGAGTAAACTTACCCGGCGCAGAGATGACAAAAATGAGAAAGTTACCAAGCCAGAAGAGCTTGTTCGCTTGTATGATCTTTTATTACAGGTTAGCAATCTTTCCTTATGCATGTGTTTCCAACATGTATTTTCTTTTTAAAGGAATGATTTGAACTACTGCTGAATACAAAACTTGCCACTATCTCAGCAAAATAACTAACCTCTTGTGTTTCTATTAATGTTATGTTTGACAGAATACAGCTGACCTTTCTGATTTAGTTAGTTCTGGAAGAGACCGAAAACCTGAAGAAGTAGAATTCACTGAAGACTGTGATCTTCGAAGTACGGCTTTCCGAGCACAAAGGTTGGGATTTGAAATTTATACCAATTCATTAGATTGATTTTTTTTGCTGCTTCACTTACATTTTTCCCCAATTGATAGTTCTTGATTGGTTGAATCTCTTGACAATCCCTTTCGTGTTTGGGGGTGTTATAAGTGCTATTCAAGAAATCACTTGATGGCTAGATATCTTATCCTCCCATATCATCAACTTTAATCATCCTTTGCTTTCCCAATGATCCTTTCTTACGTACTTGCCTAATTATGCCCTTCACAATGCACATCAATGGTTACATTCCTGCTTATCGGAATTAAACAATTGAAGCTGGTTCTCCAAGAGCCAATCAATTTATCCTTGCAAGGTTTAGGATCTTTATTAATCTTTCATCTCCTGAAATATTTTCAGGTGCTTCTACTTGGCAAAATCATATAGTTCAGCTGGAAAGCGAGCAGAAGCATATGTATTATACTGCCATGCTCGATCCCTTGCTGAGAATGCCCTAAAGAAATTCCAAACTGTGACGAGCACTGATGAGGTGATGTAGCCTAAAGAAAGGAGACTAAAACTTTGGGCAATCCTTTACATATATTGTGGTTTTTTTAGTTGCTTTGTACCCTAGGGAACATTTTCTTGTTGATGCTTTCTTGGTGTGATTTTGATTCATGACGTGCAAGTTGTATGACATGCCAAATATTTGTCTTGGACTGTTAATGATTTTGTATAACAGGTAACGATCAAAGAGTTGAGAACACTAAACAACGAGTGCAGAGCTAACAGTTGCATAGAGCATGCTACTGGGATCATGGAGCATGAGAAGGTTTCGGAGAATCTTTCAAAGAAAGTTTCCATGATATCACTCAGCGGAGTGGACAAGAAGGTAAACCATCTGGGCTTTGTTTTTCCCTTTTGCTTCTCACAGAATAGACGAGGACCACCATTCCTCATTGTTTACTAAAAGAGAGTAAGCTGGCATACAGGATGGGTAATATAACATTATATGTCAACTTCTCATTTTTTGCGTCTTAGCCAGGTACCGGACAAGGACGCTCCGAGTTCTTTGTTGGTTTCTATAGACAGATTCTCTGATATAAGCTTTGCATTAATATTCTGCAGATACTTTTAAGCTATCCTGACCAACTTTAAAGTTGATATATAATGTCATGAGTAAATTATAAATTCTAATTAGTTAGTTTGTTCTAATATGGGTTCATCTTATTAGCCTTATAGCTTCTCTTTTACTTTAGTGCTTCTATTTTTCTGCGATCATTACATAATGTTTGTTACATCCTATGAATAATTAAAGGGAGTCGCTTCAGCTCCTGCTTGTGCACGTCTGATCTTGGTTGACTTGCTGCTTTGAATGTATCAGGTGGAGAAATTCCTCCTTGAGAAACTTGACGTCTACGAGTCAGCAGTTGGGGAACCAAATGTCAAGAGTGTTCCGCGCATCGAAGTCTTCCCTCCAGCTTTCCAATCAATACCTCGAAATCCTATTGTTCTAGACCTTGCCTATAACTGCATTGATTTCCCATCTCTAGAAAACAGGATGAAGAAGGACAAGAAGGGCTTCATAAGTAGGCTCTGGCGCTGAGTTCTGTTGATGAAGCGTTTGATTTGACACCTCCTCCCCCACCAAAAGAGAGGCGGGGGATTCCTTTTCGAGGCACTGGGTGTATTCATTTCGTAGTCAGATCAGCTGGAGGGATTTTAGTTGTATTTAGTTTATTTCCCTGTTGACAATTCCTTTTGAATTTTGGGATTGATAATTTTTTTTTTGCTTATTTATTTCCAAACTCTCGTAAACTAGCTGAACATGGTGGTTGTGCCTTCAATATTTTGCTGTCTGAAATGAGATTCCAAATTTTACGTTGGTGATGGAAGAGGGCCTTGTCTTTTAGTACTAGGCCTAAATTGGCTTCATGTGATCTTTCTTGTAGGTGTTTGGATAAGTTGGAAAGATTGTATTTTGAAATGTTTTTTTTTTAAATACATGAAAATAATATATATTTTTTATTTTTTAATATTAATATATTAAAACTTTCAAAAATTAATAAAAATATTTTGAAACAAAAAAAATTATTTAAAAAAAAAATAAACATGGTCTAATCGTAGCGCTAAATACTCCTAATATTATGAGAAATCTATTCTCTCTCATTTAGAATTTTAAATTTATAAATAATACTGTCAATTTTTAGTTGTTAAAGGGGATATTGAAATTCAATAGGGATTATTTGAAACAGCTATTCAATAACACATATAACTAAACACTTTTGTAACCTAATTTTTTCTCCATAAGTTCTTCCTTTCATGGTAAAGCCAAGTAAGCCAGCCAAACATGCAATGGATTCTCATCGGGTGAAACTGACAAAATGTGATATATTACAGGACCAAATATTTTTTATACAGGGACTCGTTTGCTAAATTGATACAAAAAAGTGACGAAAATGAGAGGTTTTTCTTTTTGTTTAGAGAGAGCGAAAACAAAGGGCGGGGGCGCTGGTTTTGAGAGACAGCCATTAAAGTTCGCCAAAAAAGAAGGCTGCTTTGATAAATCCTTATAATCTAATCAACGCAAAAATTCCATCGATTGCGGCCGTTAATCAACTACACGCATCTTCTCCTTTTTTAGTAAAAAAGAAAAAGGAGCTGTCTCCTCTCCGCCTCTCTCTTTACGCACACATTCGAAAGCTAAAACGACAGAACAAACAAAGAAGAAGAAGAAGAATTTTGAATTATTATTGCAGAAAATTTCAAAAAAAATAAAAATGCAGTTCTCTAAACTTGACGATTCGCCGATGTTTCGGCAACAGGTTTCTCTCTTCTTTTTGTTTCGTCGCCGATATTCTGAACCGAAACTTCCTGTTTCTGATCCGATTAATCTCCACGAATTCCACATTGCATTGATAGCATTTTGAACGCAGTTTTTTTCTTAAGCATTTTCTTTGTTGCATTAATTTTCGCTGGCGGACAAGAAATTATAATTCCAAATGCTAAGCTACCTTTTTAATTAATAGTTTATAATTACTTAGCATTAAGGATTCTGCTGTAATTTTTTTTTAAAATTTTACTTGACATGTGTTTATTGTGAATTTTGCACGTGAACAATATGAATTTATGCACGTTTTTTTTTAAGTGTATGTGTGTGTTTGGATTATGGTTAATTTGTAGCAAATTGGTGTGAAAATAGATGCAATGCATGGAAGAAAGCGCGGAGGCATTACGAGGGAGGTGTTTGAAGTTCTACAAAGGATGTCGAAAGTACACGTAAGTCTAAGTTGTCGTTCGTATAATGTCGAGTTTATTCTGTGATGTCGAAAATGTTGCTTAGTGTTGTGTTTGTTGAAATTTGCAGAGAAGGGCTTGGAGAAGGATATGATGGGGATATTGCTTTTGCGAGTGCGCTTGAAGCTTTTGGAGGAGGACATAATGATCCTATTTGTGTTGCTTTTTGGAGGTAATATCCACGTTTACTGTTTTTGCTTATCAAGTGAATTTGTTGTTGCTTTTTATGTTGCTGGATAAGAGCAATACTCTGCCTGTAACTCTGCTCGTGTCGCTATGTAGAGAGTTAGCTATTGCCCCAGTTGAGTGAACTGCTTTGTCTTGTAACTTTGACGGATAGAAAGCATACATGGTTACTTGCTGTGAAGTATTTGGACTGACTTGCATTTGAAATTCAACATCTCTCCCCAACTGAAATCGTCCCTTATTTTTATCCTGATATTATGTGAAGATAATCACTGGTGTAACTAGCTGACTTGCTCCATAGTATGGTCCAAATGTTCGTGCGGCATGTCAAAATTTTCTGTTCATCTGTTGCATGCATGCATTTTTAACTGGTATGGATAATTTTATTATTAGTTTAGGGCATAATTAAGTGATACTTAGCCAAGGTAAGCTGTAATTGGGCGTAGCTTAATATTGAATCACTTTCATGACAGGATCAATGTTAATAAAATCACATTAGCTTTTGAAAAACCAGTCTTGAGTTTAGATTTGGGGTTTTTTCCTCAGAGTGTGAAATATACTCAAATCACATTAGCTCTTGGCCAGTCAAGATGAAGCAACATGTATTGTTGCGCAGCCTGTTACATGTATCTTATTCATGCTTTTATCTTTATCACTTTTTTCTTTCTTTCCAAATGCTGTTATATTTACCATAATTTCTGTTATATGTAAAATTCAAGGGACCTATTCTATCAAAAAAGCAAAAAAAAAATCTAAGGGACCTAATAAACAACTCAATGCATTAGCTGTTCATAACCTAGTACTGCATTTTTTTGGTCGTCCTTAGGTCCTGTTATGAACAAATTCACAATCACGTTGAGAGAAATTGGTACATACAAGGAAGTTCTTCGGTCACAGGTAGACAATTTATCACACGGTTTGCATGCTTCCTGGACTTGCTAGATATGGTTTTCATTTTGTCCATTTAAATACAGAATATGGAAAACTGTTTTAAGTGATTTGCTGTACCGCCATTTGAAATTGGCCTTCTCAGGTGGAGCACATGCTAAATGATAAGTTGCAGCACTTTGTTAATTTTGATCTGCAAGACATCAAGGTACTTCGTATTTCCTGTCAAATAGATGCTTTCTTTGTATAAAAAAGTCAATGCCTGCAAGTTTGGACTTCATAATACTGTTGCTTAAGAAGAATTCCTTATACACTGACTTCGTTGTTTATTTGTTGAAACTATAGTGTGCTCATAATATATAATCAGAAATATATCCATTTTTCATTGACCATCATCTAAGCTCTGAGAACAATCTTGGACTTCTCTCTAAAAAGACTGTTGCTTAGCTACAGTTAATCTTTTATTGTTGCAGGAAGCACGGAAACGTTTTGACAAGGCTTCCGTGATGTATGATCAGGTGGGTTGTTCATCTAATACTATGATATAACTTTGAAGGTATGCATGTAAATTCCGTGTCTTGTCTGCTGATAATCTCTGTTGCAACCTTATTGTGGTTTTCATTCTCTAAATTCCATGTAATTCAGCTGGCATTGTGATGACTTTCATTACTCGTGATTACATTTTCATTCCTGATTGGGTCATATCTCAATGTTGTTTTTGCACAAAGGCATTGTAAATGCACACTAACATTTCAAAACATGTTTTTCTGGTTTCCTTTCTAAATGTTGAGGAGAAATTATGTGGTACAACCGTACAAAGGTACTAACAAGTTAACCCAAGAATCATCATATAGAAATGAAAACTTGAGTAAATTATTTACCAATATCTCTCAATTTTTGGTGGTATTGGTTTCCCAGTAAATGCATATGTTTTGCATGCAGATAGATATTTACATATCCAGATTCTTAGTAAGCCGATAGAAGCAGCAATTGTGAAATTCAAAATTTCCAAGTGTTTTATGTAAAAGTATGGAAATAATTACAAATATGGTCCAAGTAATAAATGCCCTTCATAATAGATTTCCTCATAGTGTACCTTTCCCATCTGCCTTATGGATTCATTTGCTCTGTTTTTTTCTGGAAGGTGAACTCATATCCCTTGGACTTGAAAGACTAATACAGGGGCAAAATATACTGGTAGTTGCAGGAGAAAGGTACTCGTGGTAGATGCTGCTTATATCCAAAACAAGAATGAAAAAACTCATAGAAAAGGGACATTAGAGTTGATTGATTTATATATGCAACCTGTAATCCAAGTCCACCTTATGTTTAGGTTTTCAATCTCTTGATTATATATTCTTCTTTATCCGATAACAATCATACCTATAAAACTAATAACAATACATCATTATCATCTTCTAGGTCCACACTTGCTAATTTCTTTCAGATTAGTTTCTATCTCCTTGTTTTATAGAATGGTTTTTCATTTCCATTCAGAAGTGTTGCTAGGACTTCTTTTCTTTTCTGAAGAGGGTTCTTCTGCATGAGTAATTATTTATGGTTAATATACTTCAATTTTCGAGGATTATGTTGCCCAATATATACTTGATCATGACAAAATTCAGTTCCAATTTGATGTTGTGCTGCAGGCGCGTGATAAGTTTCTTTCACTGAGGAAGAGTACTAGGATGGATGTAACTTCTGCTATACAGGAGGTACAATCCATAGCATCTGACTTCTAATACTAAAGCACCATCTAGTTTTGTGTGTAGGTTGTTCAGGTAGTTAATCATAGGTAACCATCAGTTTAAATCTAATTTGGTAGAGAGACCGTTCCAGGAACTGCACAATGCAAGATCCTCTTTTGAGCAAGCACGCTTTAATTTGGTAAGTTTATTCAACCGAGTAACATGGATCCTATAATTTTTTTAATAAGCAGCCTGGATTAAATATAATACATGATTTTCTATCTCCAGATTAGTGCTCTTTCTGTTGTCGAGGCCAAGAGGAGATTTGAGTTTCTGGAGGCTGTTAGTGGAACAATGGATGCTCATCTTCGATTCTTCAAGCAGGTACCTCAGTGATCATGTGATCATATTAAGGTTGAATTCATTCTCGAATCTGTATGTTGTTGACTTTGAATTCCTGATTGTTTCAGGGATATGAGCTATTGCACCAGATGGAGCCTTTCATTAACCAGGTCCTTTTTAATTTTAATTGTTCCCTCACAAAATTGTACTGTTAAAAAATTAGTTCAGTTTCCCCAAAAAGCACATTTTTCTTTTCAAAAACAATTTCTCAAGTCCTTAATTCTTGTATCGTGGAGTTGTCCATTAGTGACCTTGAAGAAGCTTTCATTTTTTTCTGTTTTTCTTTTTATGGGGTTCAAAAGGCATTTTTCGAAGAAAAATACAAGATCCTATAATCATTATTACCATCATTCAACTCTTATTTAAGAAGATCTAATTGACCATGTGAACAAAAGATTGTCTATGCCATCTAGGACACCTTTAGGACTGGTTAAAAAAGGAGAGTATAAAAGTTTCTAGTCAAGCAACATGAACAGAAAGGGTAAAGCCCTCGATGGTTTATGAAGGGTTGCTTGAAATTGAAATGTACCAATTAAGCACTATGTCTTTTGACTCCACTAATAATTGATCAATTTTGCCCCACTTATAGAGGGGATTGACTTTCAATTAATAGAATTTTCCGTAAGGTTAATTTTGTGGCTTGCCTCCTACATGAGGTTCTAAATTCCAGTATCCATTAATCTGATTAAGCCAGAACATTCTTTCTTGTCCTCTTCTTTGATTGTCTCTCCTTGTTGCAGAAGTTGGCTGCTTCATATTTGTAGCCTCACCTTTTAAATTTCTCTTAGTTGAAACAATATATGAGCCATTGGTTGTTATGTATAGGTCTTGGCTTATGCACAACAATGTAGAGAATGTTCCAACTATGATCAAGTATCCCTTCATGAAAGGATGCAAGAGTTCATGAAGCATATTGATCAAGAAAGTAGGCATTCTGTAAATGACATTTTCAGTTCTCCTCGTGAAGATAGCGTGCGACCTGCTGCTAGGAGTTCACAAAAAGTGATAGAGGAGGTTATGCAATCTGCTGCTAAGGGGAAGGTAGTTCACAAGTGCAGCTCACCTTTAACAAGATTTTGTCTATAAGTTGAAAATTTTGTCTTTAAGTTGAAAATTTTGTCTTTTCCCCACAATTACTTCATCCTCATGGTATCTCTGCTTGCATGACTAGCTAAGACTACAATTATACAGGTTCAAACCATTCGACAAGGATATCTATCAAAGCGTTCCTCAAATTTGAGAGGTGATTGGAAAAGAAGGTTTTTTGTTCTTGATAATCGAGGGATGCTTTACTACTATCGCAAGCCATTCAACTGGTCATCCGTAAGCCATTCACTGGAATATAGCCTATAATGTTGAGAGCTGTCAATTATATACCTCTTTTAGAGTCTGATATCTGTTCACTGGATGTTATGCGCCGCCCTATTTCAGTCAGGTGGGAGTCAATCCGCGGTACAGAGAAATGGTTCTTCTGAAAATGGTCAAGGATTGTTGAGTCGGTGGCTTTCTTCTCACTACCATGGTGGTGTGCATGATGAAAAATCTGTTGCTCGTCACACTGTGAACCTTCTAACATCAACAATAAAGGTTGATGCAGATCAATCAGATTTAAGATTCTGCTTCAGAATTATTTCACCAATGAAAGTCTACACTTTGCAGGTTTGTCATCGAAATGCAGCTCAAACATGTAACTGGATATTGACTGTTGAATATAAAAATAACCAGGAAAAGAAAAAAACTTATTCTCCTTCCTGCTGTAAATTACAATCAGGAATGAGTTTGTAAATTTGAGAAGTAGGTTAAGTTTGTAAAGGTTCTCAATTGTATTGGATTTTAATGCAGGCAGAGAATGCACTAGACCAAATGGACTGGATTGAAAAGATAAATGGGGTGATCACTTCGTTATTGAGTTCCCAGATAACCGAAAGAGTAAATATCTACAGTTTTTCAGTACCCTGTATCTTTTGTGTCGATTTGTATATTAATGAACATGGCCCATTTATCTGTCAGTTTCTTTCTTCTAGTCCGATGGGAAGTGGTGACCATCACTCTGTTAGTGAGAGTGGCTCGTTCATAGATTCTCTTGATCAGACAGAGATTGAGGAGTTCACGTTTGATACTGGAAGTCATTTACATCCAACCAGAAGTTTGCGACGACAAGATTACACCATAAAAATTGAAAAGCCAATTGATGTGTTGAGAAGAGTACCTGGGAATGACAGATGTGCTGATTGTGGTGCACCTGAACCAGACTGGGCATCCTTAAACCTTGGTATTCTTATATGCATTGAATGTTCTGGTGTTCATCGTAATCTTGGGGTACATATATCAAAGGTAATTTATCAATGTTTGATCATGTCTGTTTCATTGTTTCTGAATGGAAGTTTCAGATAAGAATTAGGAAATTTGTGCTTTTCTCTGATGAACCTAAGACATGAACCTTAGAAGCATTGTATTTCAAAGTAATGTTTCACGAGAAGCACAGGCAAACATGAATGACGGGGGCATGCTTGCGTCCACATGTCTCTACAAGCAAGTATACTAAAAGAAAACTGTGCTTCTGTTTACCAGTTGACCTCACCAATTCTTGAGTTTATGCACAAGCCACCACTGTTAAATACACTTTGATCAAAACTGAACCTAGATCAAATGAATCCTTGCTTTATTCTTCTTACATTGTGGATACACTTGACTCCTTTTCCATACAGTTCTGCTCTCTCTCTCTCTCTCTCTCTAATAGGAGTAAGGTGGTTAGGGCATGTAAGCAAGGTATTATTAACTTTTCTGAGGGTACTAGATCGTAGATTTGTTTAACTGTTACATTTTTGTGGTGCTGAATGTCCAAGTGATCTATAATTGAGGCTGCCAGTGATATTCTCATTTGAAAGTTAGATCAGTACCGAGAAATACTTTATTCCTCTGCCTGTGCAAAAGTCCACTTGCAATTATATTGTGTTCCTGGATATGCCTTTACTGTTTATAGATAGTCTATCTACTTATATCAAAAGTGAAACGAAAATAAAATCAGTCATTGCTTCACTTTTCTTACTGTGTGCGTACACTTGACCACTCCATTCGATACCACTCTCTCTCTTAATAACTTTGAGGGGACTAAACTGCAGATTCATTTAACTGTTACTTTTTACTAGTCCTGAAAGTTGATCTATAATTGAGGCTGCCAGTGATACTTTTGTTGGAAAATTAAGATCATTACTGACGAAATATTTGTATTCTTCTGTGTGAACAATAGTCTACATGTAACTATAATGTGTTCCTGGAGTTACCTTTACAGTCTTAAATATACTTACATCAAACCTGAACCTAAAACGGATGAGTCTTTGCTCCATTTTATTACTGTGTGTGCACTCAACTCCTATTCCATACAATTCTCTTCTCTCTATCTCTCTCTAATAAGTTTATAGTGAATAAACTTTCACATCATGTAAAGTCTGTCACTGTTACAGTTGTTAATATCTGAATTTGGGTGTGTTGAGAGAGAAAAATCCAGGTCTTTTATAATTGTTTGATGTATTTTTGTTTTATTTGCTCTCTTTTATTTGAGCTTGGCCTCATTGATGTTTGAGTATATTTACACTTACGGTATTTTGCTCTGTTCTTCCTTCTTTTTGCACATTCATGTTGAATTGTGGTAATCCTTCAATGCAGGTAAGATCACTAACACTTGATGTAAAAGTGTGGGATCCATCTATCTTAAACTTGTTTCAGTCACTGGGGAATTATTGTGCAAACACAATTTGGGAGGAGTTGTTGCATCCAACAAGTTCTACTTCTGATGAAGCACTCAGGTCAGTAATGCAGAAATTTGATATGCTTTAAACTGTTGTGTTTTCTATTTTTTTTCTTCTTTTTTTCAAGATTTTTTTTTTCAATACTAATAATTTGGAAGTTTTGGTGGCATAGATTTTCTAAATCTGATAGACACAAGCAGTTCCGCCCAAGGAAACCCAATCAAGATGATCCTATCTCAGTGAAGGAGCAGTTTATTCATGCGAAGGTATTGCTCTGAATAATTCCATTTCTTTTGGACATCTCATGTTTATTTCCCCGGTCTTATTTAAGAACATCCCAACCAATCAGTGGAGATTGTGACAATGTGACATTTTTCTCTTGCTCCCTATATGACTTTCATTCTGAAAAGAGAACATGTCTAATATATTTTTGAACCAAAGATGGATTTTTTTTTTTGGAGAATGAAAAAGAAATGGAATTTGTTAGTAAACTAATTGGTCATTTATCATAATGCTTCTCGAACCTTAGGATTTAGTAGATATACATACCATTCTCACACTGATAGTTCTGTAATGAATGCCTGTAGTTAGTTTATGGGCTTAACTTGGGAATGGGTGGGGATAGACCCAGTTCTTGGTCAAAAGGTAGATTATGAAGGCTCTTAGATACTTTTCTCGAAGTAAGGAGACGACAAAAAAAATGGTGAAAGATTTGAATGAGATTTGCTCGCAACTAGGATACAGATAAGAAAGGCACAAGTACTGAGCTGTCTCATATGTGGATTCTTTTACAACAGTAGCAGTCTTTTGATGGTCTTTACCTCCTAATCTAACCATCATAATACTCTTTAAGCATTTAACTGGCAGCGTGGGCCCAAGGCTGTATGGTCCCTTTAGGGGATTATGCATCTACATGTCTGTGTTTAGAAGTTTGATTAGAGTGGTAATTTAGGTTTCGGTTTGTTTCTTCCTAGTCAAGACATGCCGGTGCCTTGGGAATAACTATTACCTCGCATAAAGTGACTTGATCATTATTCCATTTGTTGCTTCAGCAGTTGCGAATATATGTCAACTTAAGTATTAAAGAAACAGATACTTTGGCATCCCCATGATTTGTCTTTCTGGCCTCCTTCAAACAATTTGACTTTTCAGCCTCTTCCTAACCCATTCAGATGATTGCTTTTTGTCACCTACATTCATGATGGGGAAACCATGTGCTCACAGAAGGCAAGAATGCATGTAAAAATTCCTAATTTTAAAGTTCAACACATTTTGCAACTTCCTCTGATATCCATCCTGAATTTGCAGTGTTTTACTCTTTACTTTGGCATGTGTGTTCATCCAATTCCTGTTATTAGCCCTGATGTTTACCTTGTCAATTTTTTTTGGCTTATTGATTGAAATGTCTCATTAGGGAGTAAGTGTAGGTTAGCTGTAATAAGCCAGTAGTAGGTTAGCTGTAATAAGCCAGTAGATTATGTCATTTTTGGACTCAATCTGATTGTTTTCCTGTATTGCAGTATGCACAAAAAGTTTTTGTATTCAAGTCAAGGGACGATCAACATCCAGTGGTGCAACAGATGTGGGAAAGCATCCATTCTAATGACAAGAAAGGAGTTTACCGCCATATTGTCTGCTCTGGGATAGATGTCAATGCTATCCATGGACAAGCATCATTTAGTACGTCCTTAACAATGGTCAATGTGGTTGGAAGAGCTGGAAAACCTTGATCTCAAGTTTGATTGCTTTGCAGGTGATTCTTTGAACAAGCTATCAGCAAGCTATCTGACGTCATTAAATAGAAGTGAGGACCAGCTCATAAAGGAAATTTCTGATGGATGCCCTTTGCTTCACCTTGCCTGCCTAACAGCTGACAATGGCATGGTAGAACTACTCCTACAATATGGTGCAAATATAAATGCTTCTGATTCAAAAGGTCATACAGCACTGCACTATTGCATTATCAGCAAGAGATATCCTATTGCAAAATTGCTTCTTAGGAGGTAGTTCTTTCTTTTCTCTAGCCCTTGCTTTTCATGTCCTAACCAGCAAAAATTTGTAGATCATCTTGTTCTGGAAAAGGATCTATCACATCTTCCTTACGCTTTGCTTTTAACTTGGTAAAATTATACATTGCACTTGGGTTCTTTAAAGTAGTTCTATTGGCTTTGGTAAAATGGAAAGTTTTTTCATCCACTGTTAAGTTGAAACTGTTAAGTTGCTAGCTTCTTGAACTTCCCTACCAACATCTTTCTATGCCATAATTAAAATTCCATCTTGCTTGCTATTTTTATTGTGGGGGAAAGGAATTTGATAGTGTAAAACTGTGAATATGTCGGCAAGCATCCATGTTGCGTATTTATGTTATATTAGGTTTTTGTCAATAATTTTCTGGATTTATCTGAACTTATTCATGGTTGGAGGCTATCATTTCTCCTTGATCTCTCTAAGAGCTTCTCTTATGAAATTTTATGTTTTTTTCCTTTCATCTTCCTTTCCTTTTATAATGGCTCCATGCACTGAACATTTTGATATAAGGCCATTAACTAGTTATAGCCTATAATGGCTTTGAAGTATGGTTTTGAATTCTGGAGGGAGAATTCAGAAAGTCCTCGTGACATTTTTAAACTTTCCACCATTATGGTTGCAAGCCAAAGACTTTAACATTGTACCAAGAAATGGCTTGTACCAAACATCTTGAAGATCTGGCTGAGACCTTTATAGGAGTGAACAAGAATGTCAAGGTCTTCCAGTACCACCAAAACATAGCTTCCTACAATTGAACCATAGATTTGGATAGTTCTCGGTGTCTTGTTTTGTGACCTCTAATGTTGATAGCTTGATATAATGTATGAACAGTGAAGCAATGACATGAATACAATGTCAGATAATTTCATTGAATGTGAAGTGTCATGAAACAAGAAAAGGCATTGCAAAAATACGTTTCTTTGTTTAACACACGGGCATCTAATATAGTTGTTAGCGCTCCTATTTCTGTTTTCTCTCTGCACTTTTTACAGCTCCTCAGACATTTAGTTTTAAGATCAAGTGACTTTAGTAGAAGATTCCTTTAGAATCTCCAGACTTCTTACTTTGCTTGACCAGCTACCATATAATTATGTCATAAGACCTCTGGTTGGGTTGCAGGTCCCTAGGCCAATTCCGTCCGCTATGTTTTGTAGTGGCATCAATGGCACTATCCACATAGCTGCAATGCTGATCTTTATGATTCTGCGGATAAAATCCTACAAAATTATATTTCACTTCAAAGACTATCCTAGTGTAGGAGGGAAGAACGTTTCCTTCATATCCAGTCTTTTTTCCATGGACACTTTCATGAAAATTGAATGCATGTTTTTTTTTTTTTTTGGAAATAAATGATCACCGGAACTCTTTAGAGACAAACCTGATTCCACTGAAGTTGTAACAGATGTTCTCTCAAGATTAGCCCTTTGCAAATGGTTTGGATGAATTTATCATCTTTTCAATACCAAATGCTTCTCATTTTCCATTTTTTTCATTTACAAATCTGACGATGCAGGGGGGCCAATCCACGAGCTGTGAATGGCGAAGGTAAAACAGCATTACAGCTTGCACCAGGATCATCCATTGATGACGGCGAGCTTGTTATTCTGTTAACAGGCAAACTCTTTACCGAAAGACGGTGAATGGAGTCTCCAATTCAAATCAAGGGACAACTTCTGTATCATATTCTAGTTATTGTAAAGTGGTTTCTTGTATAAAAAAAAAGGGACCAAAATCTGTTTGATTACAAGATGCGGTGATTGGCTGTTAAGTCAATCTTCCATCTTCATGAGATATATACGGGTTCAGTCTGTGTGTAATAGCCAAAATAGGTGCTTAAACTTTCCCCTTCAAGCTGACCTTTTTTTACCCATCAGGATTGTGGTAGGTTATAGCTGTAAAGTTATTGCACAGCCTTATCTTCTTAACTCCTTAGGATTCTGACATGATGTTGTTGTAAAGTTAATGTATTGTTGTTTCCAAGTTACCCTCCAAAACTGGGCTTCAGTGTATCATCGCACTCTAGAAAACGATCAAAAAATAACTCGTTAAATTTTATGATCAAGAAATTACTTACGATCAAGGAATAACTCTCAATCAGATGGAATAATTTATTCTCTGAAATTTCCCCACGTATAGATTAATTGATGAAATATCCCATTATGAGTTGAGAATCAAATATTCTATTTATTTACGTACTCGACATGTTAGACATTTGTAATTTGAGGTGAGAAGGTCCCCTTCGCAAGAGTCTGTGACCTGTCTTCCAAATTGAGACATGAACTGGTGGCTTTGTTCATGATGAAAAGATCGGGCAGTGTTTCAGCATGAATTTTGGCAGCCTTGTCCCACAACTTGAGCACAAATGTAGAAGCCTGTCCATTTACACCTGCAGTAAACCAGGTGAGTGGGAGAGGGAGACATTTTCCACCACTCCTCGTGTCTCAGAAAAGTCACATTTGGCTACAAGACCATACTTCTACTGTCCCCGGTGATTCAAATCCCACCTGCGAAAGATGATTGGGCAGATAATGGCGTGTGCAAGGTGGGTGAGAGAGAAGGATGGTCTAAGAGCATGTCTTAATTATAATTATAGTTAATACATCGAGTAACAAAACATCAGTACAACGTTGTCCTTGCAGGTATCCTCCAGGTCGCTAGGTTTCTTCTTTATTGTTTAGCTGGATATCAAAAGGAATAAAATACTACTACCCGTGCAATGCACCTCGGATGAAACTGCTTTAAATTTGAACATTGCTGAGGTCTAGACCTTGAAGATACAAAAGAGCATCATTTGATGCAAGAAGGTATACAACCTCGTAACTCGAATACACAGAGAACTGGAAGACATGACAAAAGTTAAAATCATGGTCATCTTCTGCCTGGCGCTGCTCTGCTCGCTTTCAAAGCCATAATCTTAGTTGCCGCAGCTGCAAGTTTTTATGTTTGCAGCCAGTGCCAAAGGCTGATGGCAATAGCAGCCTGCTTCAAGCCTTCATCTGCTATCTTGGTCAATGGCCACTAAACCAAATCAATGCCTCATGCATTTATTCTTATCCCTCTGACTTGCTATTTTCTGCTTTTACCTGTTCCAAGTAAAGCAGTTGTTAGGACAGATTTCACAGAGGTGAATTGTCAGCACAAGCAAACCTCCTTATCATTGCCCGAAATTTCGCAAGGTACAGCCAGAAAAATACATTTTTTTTTACATGGGAATTTTTTACAGCTCCAATTGAAGTTCAATTATTTAGAGATGGGAGACAACAGAAATATCATTAAGTAAAATCACCGTTTACCATAAGATGAGTAAGAGAGAAAAGATAATAAAGAATCTAAGATCATTAACCTATCAAGGCAAGTTTTTGAGAGTTGAGACAAATTTTTTCATGTCAGGAGGCAGTCAGATTCCTACACTGCCTAATTTTCTTAATAATATTTTCCTGCTAGAAACAAAGTTAACAAGAAAACAGAGAGTCACTAAACTTATAAGGACTGGCGTGCATCCCTACAACAAAGAAAAAATGGCTTAAAAACGATGTCTTGCCCATTTCTAACAATGGAATTATTCAAACTGTAGTGGAAATCCAGAAACCACTTCTGACTTTATCTCCAAGAAAAAGAGAAATGAGAACAAAGAAAATCAAAATAAAAGGAGATATTCCAATTTAAGATGAAGAGTAGAAGTCATTACTTGGTGGAGAGATTAAGGCCTTGGCTTCAAACCAATGGTGGTCCATTTCAAATTCTGAGGGCCAGCACCTCATGGAAAACTGTAGCTATCCCCGAGGTATTAAGTGTCCCTCTGTGATGTCTGTAGTTGGCATGCCTTTCTCTCCAAATTCTCCAACCAAAACCTTGTTTTGGTAACCTTCCGAGCAAAGATACACGGTGTAAATTTATTGTTACACCGTTTTAGTATCGAGCAACATTGTATGAACATGAGACTTGGCTGCCACCGTTGCTGCCTAAGCCCATCACTTAATTCCTGGAAAATGTTGCTCAGATTCATAATCCCATGAAACTACAGGAAGAAAACAATTTGAAGGATTACAACTACAATTCCCTCATCCAATTACAAGCAATCAGGCCCGCACCTGGCAAGCAACTTCCCATGCCATTTGCTTTAAGAAATCACCAGCATTCTCAGAGTCTGTACTGTCTTGTTCCACATTGATTAAGTCATTTAATTCAGTGGAGTCTGGAACCCATTTGAATCTGACCATGCTCTTTAAGACCCTCGCTGCACTGTCCATTTTGCCTGCTTTGTGAAAACAGCGTACTAGAGTGCTGCAAGTAGCGAGACTGAGATTTAATCCTTGCTCTTCTATTTTCTCAAGTACCTTCAGCACTTCAGAAACATGTTCCTTTCTGCACAATGGATCAATTAGCACATGACACACGTTTTTGCTCACATTACCACCCTTCTTCAACATGTCATCCACCAGCTTCAAAGTTTTCACATGGTCACCTTCTTTGAGATGAGCATCAATCATTACACTCCAGGTAACACCATCAGGTTCAATATCTTTTGCAATCATTTCATCAAAAAGAGCAAACATCTCAGATCTGCGCCCCGCCATGTTGTAACCACTTAAAAGTGCTGTATAAGTTAAAGCATTTGGCATCAGATTCCTCTTTTGCATATCAACAAAGAACTGCTCTGCTTCCTTCAAAAAACCTGTCTTGCAATGATAATCAATCAGAATTGTGTAGGTCACGTGATCTGGTTTGACATGCTTATCGACCATGTCTTCCAACAACTGATTAGCTTCAATCACCTTCCCAGACTTGCAGAACCCATCCATCAAAGCATTGAGAGAAGAAGTGGAAGCAAAGCCCTTCTGCACTGATTCTAAGAATAGGGACAGGGCCTTTTCAGTATTTCCTTCTTTGCGACATCCATCAATGAGGGCACTGTAGACAAAGCTATCAGGTGGGACCCCCTTCAATGTCATCTCATCAAATAACCGAAATGCCTTGCTTAGATTTCCAGATTTGCAATACCCATCTATGATAGTCGCATAGGTCACAGCATTATGAGCCAAACCCTTTCCTGGAATTCCATCAAACAGCTCCTGGGCTCTTTCTATCTCGCCTGCCTTGCAAAGTCCATTGATCAAAGCATTGTAAGTGATGATGTTAGGACTGATGCCTTTTTGGCACATGTATTCATGAAGTTGAAAAGCCTTCCCTATACCACCTTGCTTGCAAAAGCCAGAAATGATAGAGTTGTAGGTAAAGACATCAGGCACCAATCCCTTTTCAAGAAATTCGGATAGCAGCTCCATTGCTCCTTGAAGCTTCCCATTCCTCAAGAGACCATGGATGAGGGCACTGTAAGTCCGCACATCAGGGTGCACTGACCGTCCTAGCATACATCTAAAAATTGAAGTGGCTTCTGTAGTGCTACCCTCCTTGCAGTACCCGTCGATCAGGGCTGTGCAAACAACATCATTTGGTGCTATACCACAACCTAGCATCTCCTTGAAGTACCTGTCAGCTACTTGCATTTCCCCTGACTTGCAATATCCATGTATTAAAGCCCCATAAGTATACACATTTGGCTTAAGTCCCCTCTCAATCATTTCAACCAAATAATCCTTTGCTTCTTCCATTTTTCTAGCCTTGCAGAGGCCAATGATTACAGAATTATAGCATAATACATCAGGCTGAACCCCTTTCTTATCCATTACCTTTAAAATTCTCACTGCCTCTTGAAATCTCCCTTCCTGAACATGACCTTTTATTAAAGTTGTGTAGATTACAGCATTCGGTTTCACACCCAGAGAAACCATAATCTCAAACACTCTACTGGCATCTTCAATAGATCCATGGCGACATAGACCATTGATTATCATGCCGCAAGTGTATGCAGTGGGCACCAAGTTACTCTTCTTCATCTCAGACAATAAATCTTTAACCCGTGATGTATTCTGTTCCTTCAAATATCCCTCAATCATATTATTATAAGTCTGGGTATCAGGTTTTATCCCCACCATAATCATTTCATTTAAAAGAGCATTTGCCTTCTCCATATCACCAAACTTACACACCCCTTTAACAAGAGCATTGTATGTAAAAAGATTCAATTTAACTCCACGAGCAAGCATCTCCTCCTTGACCCGAAATGCTTCTCCGCTGTCACCTTGTCTCATGAATCCATCAATCAAAGCAGTATAGGCAACGTGGCCAGGTTTTAAACCCTTGCTAAACATCTCTTCCAACATCAACTTCGCCTCAGTACATCTCTTCTGTTTACCAAACCCATCAATAAGTATACTATAAGTAAAAACATCCGCGACCAAACCCTTCTTGTCCATCAACTTCTTCAACTCAAACGCTTCATCAACCTCCCCAGCTCTACACAACCCACCAATCACCACATTGTAAGTAACCAAACTAGGACTACAGCCCTTGTCTTCCATTTCAAAAAGCAAGCGTTTACCCTCCTTAGCATTCCCTGCTCTAAAATGTGCATTTATTAAATGGGTATAAGTATAGACATCATGCAACACGTTAGCCTCTAACATCCCATTATAAAATCTCCAAAACAACTCCAATTTGTTAGCTTTCAGCAAATCACTCAACAACCCATTGCAACACAACAAGCCAACAACAAAACCATTCCCTTTCGCGCCCAAAAAAAAACTAACAGCCTCATCAAAAAGCCCTTTCTTTTTATACCCATCAATCAACAACTCAAAAACTACCCCGCGATCATTATTATTACTATTTTCATTACCATTACCATTATTCAAATCAAACTCTTTACAAGACTTAATTAATGAATCCAAAATCTCTGAATATCCACCACTAGACATCATTATCATTTGATTTACAACACTATCAGCCCTAGAAAAGAGCCTTGAATTGCATAAAATTAATGCAAGAATCGAAAAGGATTGTAACTTTTGAGAGAAACCCATTTGAAACTGAACCCAGTTGAAGAAATCTAACAAACGTTTAGGATCATTTACCTGTTTTGTAATAACTGAGTGAACAACATCTGGGCTCAGCTTATTCGACACCAAAGGTAATAAAGACTCCCAATTTTTTTGGTTGAGAAACGTTGTGATTTCATTGACTATGTTGCTGTTGTTTTGGGTTTTGGAGCAAAAGTTGTTGGCTTTACGATTTTGGGTTCTTGTTTTTAAGGTTGCTGTGATTTTTAAGAAATTGAGGTTCCTCTTATGACAGATTAGACCCATTTAAAAAAAAAAATTGACGGGGATTGGAAGAACAGGGGAATGTGAAATTGCAGAGAGAAATTGCAAAGCTTCACTTCACTCTTGGTAAGCTGCCTGTCTTTCGGATATAAAACGACATCGTTGAGTCAATTCCCATTACAATTTGGGTTTTTTATGGTCCAAGAGAATAATTTGTGGCCTTTTACAAATGGTGTTTGAAACAACAGAACCCAATGGGTTGTTTTTCGAATTAATTTTTTGAACTCTAGATTTCGGCTTTCTATTTTTATAATTGATTCAATAAACATAAAACATATAATATAATGCTCGATAATTCCTCTATAAACTAAACAATAAAATTTTATTGTTTCTATAATATTAATTAACTATTAGGAATAAAAGACTTTGAATGTTTTATTTTTAAATTTTTTTTTAATATAATTCATTAATATAGATCCATGTTTAACAAAACTTGAATAATCCATGTATGATTTACGAGATGTCCCTTTAATTATGATCGTGGTTGTTAATTGTTACTGTTATGGTTATAAAAAAATATTTGACCTTAAAATACTTTTATAATATACTCAGAGGTCAGAAGAATTTATATTGTGATTTCTCCCTTTGACTTTCAAATAAATTTTGTAGTAGTTCTTGAGACTTCACAAAACACCTTTTTCATTGAATTTTGGGAAGAAATCATAAAAAAGAGCCCTTGCTCGCCAGACTAACCCTAAAACTTTTGAAACAAAAAAAGATTAATTATTAAGTTGCGTATATGTTATAGTCTATTTGAAGTTGCAAAAGTTGAATAAATCATAGTCTTTTCACCTCAACAACCGACCCGTGTTACTTGTTTGATTGAATTTTATAACTTATATATATATATATAGGATAGGATAGGGTTAAAATGATGGTTATGGTGATAATGAATTAACAAGTGATATTTTATTAAAAAAAAATTAAAAAATAAACACAAAATAAAAATATAAAATTCATGACTCACCAAAAATTATAAAAATATACTCACCTGGAGTTTCTTTTTAATTATATATTTTTATTTATTTAAAATGTATCTATAAAATAACTAATAAAAAATCACTAGTGATTTCATAAACATCATAAAATTACTCGTTAGAGCCCATGGATGATCTTTTAATACTCTAACAAGTTACCACTAAAAGTTATAAGAATATATTCACCAAGAATTTATCTCTCTTAATTATATATCTTTATTTCTTTAAAAAGAATCTATAAAATAATTATTAAAAAATCACTAATTACTTCTTAAACATCCATTTAAACCATGGGTGATCTTTTAATACTCCAACGAGTTAATTAATTAGCCGCTAATTATTATTATTATTGTTATGCTACCCTAAAGATCCTTTGCATTGAATGGGTTTTGATTAATTTAAATTTTGGAGTAATGGGCCATGGGCTGCCCTCTTAGCTCTGTGAGAGCCCAATAAGCTTTCGTTTTTTTCTCTTCTTTCAGTACACACACACACACACACACTTTTGTTTTCGTGTAATGAGAAATTTGAGATGTGAAAGAGTTCATCACAAAAAACGAATGAACTTGATGTTGTTACACCGTAGGTGTTTTCCTTCGATCCACACTCTCAGCAAGAAACACGTAACAAGTGTGTCTCCACAACATCCTCGTGGACAGAGGAGAGATTAATAATTTGTTTACTCTTCAATTCCTAATTCAAACATAACTTTTTTAAATAAAAAAAAAGAAAAAGAAAACATCACCGTCCCCTAACAATCAAATATTAAATCGTGGGTGCATGAACGTTTACATTTTTTCCCCTTCTCGCTATTAATTCTTGTCGACGGAAAAGACTTGTTGTGCCACGTGTATACTTCCATTCTCGGCAAAGAAAAGCCCCCAGAGACTTTCAAACAAACAAGATGAGTAAATGTGTGTCTTGTCTTTGAGGAGGTCAAGAGAGAGCGGGTAAGTGCACACGTCCACACAAATGAAGATCGAATGAATCTCCCCCTCCTGAAAAAGAAATTTTTTTTTTAACTTGCTTGGACCAAATGTTTTTTATGTTGAAAGATTAAAAAAGGTAAGATTTAGACAAGATTATGTGTGCTTTGTGTTTAGGGTGATGATGCTGGAGGATGTTGTGGTCGCTGTGTGCCCATTTCATGATTCTACATTTTTTTAGTGCCGTGTTCAGACAACATTCCCTTCAAAGCATTAACTATAAAACTTAAGAATTTAATTAAAAATATAGTTATTATTATTTTTTAAAGTGTTTTTTGTGTTGAAATATATTAAAATAATATTTTTTTTAATTTTTTAAAAATTATTTTTGAGATCAACGCATTAAAACGATCCAAAATTTATAAAAAAATTAAATTTTAATAAAAAAATATTTTTTTATAAAACGCGATTTGCACCACGTTCCCAAATAGTGTCTTACTTTACACGGGTTGAGTTTATCCATCTATAACTATATCATTTTAAGAGTTTTTTATATAAAAAAGTTTAAATGATATTATTTTTAAAAAAAAATTATTAAAAAAAATTAAGTAATTCCTACTCAATTCAATAAAAAAATCTAACTTGAATTATGTTCATGTTAAAAAAATAATTATATCAACTTCGTTAAACTTGATTAATAATATTTTTTTCATAGCCAATATAACTATATTAGAGTGAGCACGCGCATAAGTATATAGATGGAAAATTTTCTTTGGTACAAAATACATTGAATGGTAATATATGAAATAATAATAATACATTGAATGGTAATCCACCCTTATTGTAGATTCATGTTATCCATTTTTTAGTGATGGAAGCTTTTCTTTCAATTATCAAATTATCTTCGAATGAGCATTTCAATTTCATGTATTGTTTATTAAATTTGAATCCAGAATAATAACATAAGAAACAAACCTCTCTCTCTCTCTCTCTCTCTCTCTCTATATATATATATATATATATATATATTTCAAAAGGAGAAAATTAGGTTGTATGCTGTATGCTTTGCGTAAACTTCATGAGATATTGTACAACAAAGCACGCAAATACTTATAATGGGGCTCAATATATATATATATTCACTCCTTTCTGGTATGAAATCATTCACATCAAAATCAAAAAAATTATAATAATTTCACTTAAATTTATCTTGATATATATTTAAATTCCCATGACTAAGAAAAGAGACTATTCCTGAACCATCAAGCCAACATCATGATATTAAGAGACTCCATATGATAATAATAAGAAATTTGCATACTGATCAATAGAAAAAAAATTCATTCAATGATAAAAAATATTTTTAGATTAGTTTATATTTTAATTAAAACTAAAATTTTGCTTTTAAATAATGAGCAAACAAATTAAACGATATGACCATAATAAAATGATAGTGATTTCATAATTAGTATATATTATACATCTGGTAAAGGATCAATTTCCCATCATCATCACGTCAATTTAAGTAGAAGTTTCTTTGCATATTTTGTGGGAAACCTATATTTTTTGTCAATTATATTATTTATTATAAGCTTGCGTAAGCGTAGTTTGCAATTCTACATACACAAGAAAAGACAGCTGCTCCATCAGGAGCTGCCTGATTTACGTACCCAGTGTAACACAAGCAGAAATAATTAGGAAGGCTAGACTCGTTATTTTTTTTTATTATTATTAATATAATTGTCCAGATCAGCTTGCGTGCATCTCGATTAATTTCACGGATCTTGAAGTTAATGACCATGTAAACCTTCAATATCCATCATATTAGCAACCATAGAATTCGATCTTAAGACCACAGATGGAACAAATCTCTTAATTTCAAATTCTTACACTGAACCACCTATTATATGGTTAATTATTAGATATGAAGCCAGCCAATAAAAATCTCCTACCAGTCATGTACCAAGTTACTGTAGAAGATCGAGCTTTCAAAAAATTTTCTTTTAATTAATAAAATATTGATACATATTTTTTTAAAAAATAAACAACTAATAATACTTAATTAATAAGTAAATGTGCACAACTATATAGAATCAAATAACCGTAGCAGACATTTAAACTTTATAAACACCAATTAATTTCCAGGTTTAAAACTTATTGTATATAGCAAGATACTTATTAGACTAACTAAAAAAGGATTAATGATAGTTTTTTTTTATTCTGTAGTTTCATAATAAAAAGTAGTTCACTGCTAGAAATTATAGTGATAATTAATTTATTTTAATTTATTGGGAAAATAAATAGCAGTTCTTGAATTTTTATTTTAAATCAATAATCAACCCAAAGCAACTATAACATGCATGTTCTTACACCATAAAAAAGTTAATTTAAAGAAGTGGAGAAATCGTGTTAAACTTTGTTTGAGTTTTTACCCTCAAAATTAATTCAAATTTAAATTTTTATTTACTTAAAAAATAATATATAATATCAAAACTTATATTGGCCATATCATTCACATGTCATTTTAAAAAAAATATTATTTTTTTGTTACTTTTTTTGGTTGTATCTCTTCCTGCACATATCCTTATCTTTTTTAACATCAAATATCATTAATTAAACCCAACTTAGATGGTATAATACAAAGCAGTATACTCATACAGTATCTGGTAGGTTTAACTTTTTTTAAAAAGGCAGTTTAAACGAAAGAAATGGAAGAAATGGAGGGCTTCCGAAGGTAGCCACCAGCTGCTGATGTTTCAGAGAAGCATTGTGTGTGTGAGAGAGAGAGAGAGGAAATAGATGCATATCCTTAATCTGACATTAACACAACATGCATGGAGGGATGATATTATCTTCGAGTATCTATGAAGTCCTAAGCATACAATTGCATGCACTTCCCCTATCTCACCCCTTCTACCCCAAACCAAATGCAATTTAGGCAGAGTTTGAGCTTAGATAATTAAAAAGTTCGATGTGTCACTAAATTCAGGTCTGAAAATGAGAAACCTAACCTAGAAGTGAAGTCACTACTTATCTAAGAAGCATGTGTAGGGCGGTGGGATTTAAAAATTTATCATGTGTGATGTCCCAGTAACCATAGCAGGTGATGATTGCCTTCCTTGACAAAGACTGATAGCTAAAATGTGTCATAAAACCCCTACCCTTTTGAACAGTTATTTGTTAAATTTTGCATGCAAATGCAATCAAATGGTTCTTGTAGTACAACTCCCTCGACATGGGATTAACATCAGTTTATTTTTTTAGTCTCGAGAAGGAGAATTATTGGTCGATGTCGGCAACTGGAGTTTACTAATACTAAGGTCTAATTAAGGGTGATTATATATAGCAGCCGATTAATCACATGATTCTTGACATATGGACTTGGTATCTGGGTTGATAAAAAACTGGATGACATATGCAGTACTATCTTGCTCATAAACAATTAATGGCATTCCGGCCGGCCATGATTTGCTGATCGGCTTGTTTAATTCGTTGTCTTTGTGTAGAGTAGAAAGAAGCGTGGTCAAATTGTTTAAATGGCTGTTTTTCTTTATATTTTTTTAACGTAAATTTGAGTTGAGTTTGAACAAGCCAAGCTGCTCAACAACCAGAACCACCAAAAGGGATGGAAACCCACTAAAAAATTTGAACACATGAAAAATATGAGCAGGTGGGCTGTAGGGTTTCAAATTTAGACTCTTGATTTGGATATGAATAGGCATTGTTCATGCCCCCGTTTCCTCCTTCGCAACCCAAAAGAACGCCCCCACCACAAGCATTAATTCCTCCACGACCTATGACTCTTTCCACACCGCCTGGATGCCATGCCCCTAGCTGCCTCTGTTTAATCTGTTTCACTACCATTATCTAAACGTTTCTTTTTTCGGATTTTCTGTTCTCTTTCTACCAAGTTTGTTGAATGGTCTTTTTGTTTACATTCATCAGAAACCATGTTATATATACTCCTGTGATAATCTTGCTACCAATTTAATTTCGCTATTGACAGGCATTAATTAATTAGATATCTCTTGATCATGCCTTGCCTCATCTATATATGTATGTATATTATATGGAGTATTTAGAGTTTGTAATAATTCATGAAATATTAATTTATAGAGGTTATATTGTATAAGAAGTATTTAGTGTTTATTCGATATGATTTTTTTATTTTGAGTCATAATTCAAAAGTTGATTTTTATAAATATTATTATCTTTTAACAAAAATGAGTTAGAGTAATTTTAAGTGACCCATTTTTTTTTAAATAATAGTATGGTATAAATCATGATTAAAAAGTCAAAAGTTTTAATTTTTAATTAAATTAAAATTCAAAAACTATTTCTAACCAAACAAACTACTTTTATTTGAGTCAAAAGTAAAAAACAACTTGAGTAAATTTACAAGAATTGTACCAAATATAAACTTAATGGGTAACCCTGCAAATTATATATATATATATATATAATCTTATCTCCTAGCTAGAACTATCGAACCAATGAACTATATAAACTAAATTAATGATCAACAAACATGAAGCCATCAATTACTTTCTTGCCACTTGGAAGCTGGAAGCTTTGAGATGATAATGTATGTCTCAAAAGACCTTGACATTACGTATTTTTAACTTTGATTTCAAAGAGATGTGGGGCTGAGACAACTCTGTCCATTGAAATACGATCCTCTACCATTCCTCAGCATAGGACAAATTCAATCCCCTGCTCGCTAGGTTTGAACTTTGTGAAAGAGACCCCACTATTATTATTTTATTTTTTTTTTATTTACGTGGGTGTCCGGGCTAGTTTGCGCGCACCACGACTATTCTCACGGCCCACTGAATACCCTGCAAACCCAGTAGGCATGTAAAGCACCGCGGGGGTGACAGGCGTGCACATGAGGACTCGAACCCAGGAGCAGCAGGAGAAGACCCCACTATTTGTTAGTAATGGTGATGGGGGTTGAAAAAAACTTTAAGTGATTATTTTTTTATTTATTGGAGAAAAAGAAAGATGCTAATAAGATATTATTTCCAGCATAGTTGGGATACCCACTTGACCACACGTGTGGCTACACCCTTTGTGTATAAATTTATATTATCCTGCCAACTGTTTCTTATTACACTAAAGACATATCATCATAGATAAAGACCGTAAACAAAAGCCAGCAACTCATAGCAAACCGTCCCTGCTAAAATATCAGGATGTATCAGGGTCTGTAGTTGTTAGTGAGATCGATAGTTTTTATTATTGTAGTTTGAAAAAATAATTTTAAAAAAAAAAATACTATAAATTGTAGTTTTTTATCAAGTTTGAAAGAATAATTTGCAGTTGAATCCATATAGAATTATAATGTGTATTAATTGATGAAATATTTTTAAATTTATAATTAAAATAAAATACTGAATGCGTCACACACTATACTATAAAAAATAATAAAAAATAATCGAAACAAACGTAAATTTTATAATCTCTTTATTAATCTCAAACAATATTTAGGAGTTTCAACACCATAAATTATTTACAGTAGTGTTAATTACGACAATTTGGTTTTCCTTAATAAAAAAACTTTCACACTAATTAATTATCCTCCCATTTTCCCTTGACGGGGAGTAGCTAGCTAGCCAGGCCATGCATGCCCACCTGCTCGCATGGTGTCTATCTATACCTAGATGGGTGAATTTTGTACTTTTTATATAGTGGTTCAAGTTAGGCTGCTCACCACCACCATTTATGGCGATGGCAAAGGTAACCAAATACCTCAAGAGTGAAATTAAAAAATATATATTATAGTTGAAAACACCTAATAATAATGCAAAAATCATGGGAATACTGGTCGAATTAACCCCAAAAAAGGTGGTAATTTCTGTTTGTTAATGATGATGGATGTTGATTTGTTAACCCTTAATTAGCTAGCTCATTGCATGAGATGATCATAAAATGTCAACACTTCTTTTTCTTCTAAACAGAAAGTCTATAGGTTTGGTTCCTACATGTTCGTGATCTCATCCCAGGTAGAGCAAGATTTCTTTGTTTTTTTTTGTTTTTTTTTATCCACTGAGATACTCCTGTTTGGTAATAACTCTCACCTTACATATACATGCTGTTGAAGTTCATGAAGTTGGGAGTATGTTTTAGCTTCTAAAACTAATTAATATGGTGTTTATAAATTAATCAAGCAAGCTTCTACGAAGGGATAATTCTGTGTTTGGAATGGATGGTATGTGCATGCATGGATGCAATAAACTTCATGGCGACAATTATTGACATTGCTGATCTGCATCTTACTTGAAAGTTCACCAAATCAAGGTTTTGGATTAATTTGGAAAAATAATCGGGACAGTACTTAGATATTAAAATATTATTTTAATATAATTTCAAATAAAAAATACATTTTAAACCATAAACAGTATTTCACTTGCTAACATTCAGAATCATTTAACTATAAACGTTGAAAATCAATCGATGTCATCGTCACCAGTGCCCTCTCGTATAAGAAATTTGACATGAACTGCCACACACGCACTCTTTTCTTTCATTCACATTTGAAAATTTTCATGCTTATCAACAGATGCATGCATTTCATCAACACGTCTTGGACTCTCAAATTTCAACGAGAATATAATTTTGTCCTGACTAGAACTTGTACCAAAGTCCTTCTTCTGTTTTTTTGGAGGCCAGCAAGAATGAGAGGCCCTACTAGCTAGTAAAACAATGAACTTGACTGGATAAAAACACAAACAGGAAAAAGCTAGTGGTGGAAAAAGTAAACCAGATCCACGGGGAAGCGTCTTAGCAGTGAACTTGCGAGGCGTTTCCTCGTTCATACAAGAATGCAGCAGGCTTTTCTTGTGTCCCAGTACTGAAAATAAAGTAAGGCAGTCCATGAGCGAGAAATATTACACATGGGGGGGCATGGTATAAACGGGGGTCCATATTTTTGTGAAATTTTCTCCATCTTTATGACCTGGTCTCACTCTTTCCCCACCAATCCACCCACTTAAAAATCAAAGTATATATTTATGCAAATAAAAGTCTCATTTTATTGACCTAAAGTGTAAAGCATACGTGCCTGTACTTATCTCCGAATCACTAAAATTAATTTCAAAAATATTAAATCAATTAACTAGAGATTATTGTCAATTAATGTTCCTGTCCTCTATCCTCTCTACATCATTCCTTGTGCAACCCCATCACCCCCACGCCCTCCTGTCTTCCTTTTTTGAGGTTCAATTTTCCTCCCACCAATGAGGATTGCCGCCATTGTCATTATTCTTTCCAGGACGGAGCTTACCATGAAAACACCCTCATTAATTATTTATTATTTTTTTATGAATTCTTTCCTAAAATTTTAAAGGCCAACATTGTGTCGCTGGAGAGCATTGTCTATATATTCATGTGATTGTCGTATTATTATTATTATTATTATAGTGTAAAATTGAGGATGATTGAAGATAAGGCTGCGCTGGCAAAATTACATTGGTTTAACATTTAGATTAAAAAGTTAAATTTGCTGTTGTGCAGCTGATCAAGGATTGGTGGGACAATAAGATTCCAGTAATTAATCTAAGTTTGATTAATTTCCAAAAGTCTATGAACTATATTGATTGTAATTATATTTATTATTAATTCAAAGAATTATCTCCTCGGATTAAACTACTTATAACACTATCACTTATAAAATTAAACTAGTAATAAGTTGGTTTTATTTTGCGGGCTCTATTTAACATTACGGTCTAGCCATGCTTATGAAATTTTTCATTTTTTAAAACTTTAAATTATTTTGTTATATTTTTTATTGTTTTAATGTATTTTTTAAAAAATATAAAATATTATTTTAATATATTTTAAAATAAAAAACATTTTACAAAACAACATCTCCTATAATTTCAAATACACAAAATTACTAATTGCTTCTTCTGGATGATCATTCATTAAAGTTAATTTGTTCAAAAAATTATAAATGACGTCATTCGTACCCTGTATGACGTGATCCCGTAGCATCCTTATCTTCACCTAACCACGATCACGATACGTGCGTGACAAGACGTAACCAAAGTCCAGAAGATACCCACATGGCCCTTTCTTGGAATATATGGAAACGTGGCAAGAAACTATTGCTTCACTTAGTTTTCTGTAAAAGTTTGAATTGACTGCAATTAAAAAATACTAGCAATTTGAAAAGGCTAAAGCAACTACCTTTAAGTTTCTGACAGCGTCGGGTTTTTTTATTTTTATTTTTTTACAGTATTTTAAAATATATTAAAATAATATTTTTTATTTTTTAAAAATTATTTTTTATATCAATATATTAAAATAATTTAAAAAAATTAAAAACAATTTAATTTAAAATAAATAAATAAATAAAATTTAAAAACACTTTTAAAATAAAAAACAAACAGTTTATTTATAAAATAGTATTTTGTTTCAAGTTTAAAAACAAGTTTTGCAATAATTTATTAAAATAATATTTTTTTAATTTTTTAAAATTTATTCTTAATATTAATACATTAAAATAATCCAAAAATATTAAAAATATAATTTAAAACAAAAAAAATAAATTTTAATAAAAAAACAAGTTCAAATTTAATATCTAACAAGCACAATAATAAAAATAAATCTTACTATTATTAAACATAGTCTATGTTTATCTATCAAAATAATTTAAAAAAATAAATATATAAATTTTAATAAAAAACATGTTAAAAATCAATATCACAACCGCTCGATGTTTATCTATCCTCTAATCTAGTCTAAGTGTTTAAAAAATTCAATTTCATATTTACTTGAATAAAATAATTAAAACTTAAATTAATTTTTTTAATAATAAATTTAAAATGATTTTATTTTAATTTAAAAAATTAAAACAGCATCCCCCATGCAGATATAATTGCTTTGGTAGATTTTGCTAATGCATCACACATCTGCACATTTATTTAATGACCCGATATTTTTTTAAAAAATTAATTAAAAATATAAAAAAATTATAAAATTAATCAGATGTGTTGGGTTGAGCATTACCTTTTCATTTTAATATTTATTTCGAATAAAAGTGTTTAAATACACGTATAACTTGATCACAAGTAAATTCTTGCTAGATTTGGATTTTATCAGTTTTCTGTCCACTGTGATATTTTTTTCAATATATGTTTATATACACGGTTAATAACAGGTAACAGTAAAAAAAACAAAACAATATTATTACTTCAGTTGGTAAATAAGTGTTTGTTTTTCTGTTATATATATTTTTAAAAAACAAAATTTTAAATTTTTGTTTTTTATATTTTTAGATTTTAGTTTTAATATATTGATATTAAAAATAAAAAAAATTATTTGAATTTATTTTTAATTAAAAATATTTTAAAAAAAAAACATGATACAAACACCCACCCAGTAAAGAAAAAAACATCAGTCAATCAATGATTGGATTAGATTTCCATTTCTACCCCGTGCTGAGCTGACCGTTCACCGAGAATTGGTGACATGGTGGGAGATTGAACTGCTACCATGGGTGACTTTAACATTGGATGGTGACTAGGCAAAGGAGGAATAAAATAATTTAGGGCAGGTATGGAATTTGAAGAGATTAGTAAGGAGAGGGGGACATGGGGTTTTGGTCTGTGGGTTAGGGATCAAAGAAAAGAGGATTAAGGTATTGTCTGAATTGCTAGATGTGAGGAGGCAGAGTTAAAGTGGGCCCACAGCCTAGATTAGTGCAAACTAAGCAGGGGACAAATTTGTGGGTCCCATATTTTTTGGGTTGGTTCTTAAATATCTTTTTTTTATTTTTTCTGCTTGGTTCTCTCTCTCTCTCATTGAAGGCTCACCTGTTAGTCCAGCTGACTTTCTATCATTCCATTCCATTCCATTCCCTTCCCTTCCATCACCGACGCTGATGTTTCATCTCCTGCTTACCTCTGTGTTATTACCAAATTAACCACCCCATCATCATTTCCCTACCACACCTAACTTTTAATTGAGTGTTTCGCAATGTGGTAATTTATATTTTTTAATATATTTTATTTGATAAAATATAAAATTAATGATTTTTAGTTTTTTTTATGGTAGTGTAAAAAATAATAAAAAATATTATTATTTTAATATTTTTAGGGGATGTCTGGAAGTATGTTTGTGGTTATTTTTTAAAGTATTTTTCACTTGGAAATGCATCAAAATAATATTATTTAAAAAATTATTTTTAATATCAGCATATTAAAATGATCTAAAATCATCAAAAAAAAATTAATTTGAAGTAAAAAAATAATTAAAAAAATAAAAACACTTTTAAAACGCCAAAACAAATAGAACTTGAGTAAAAAACATTTTTGGTTAGCTTTTCAAGATAAAAAACATGCAAATATATATATATATATATATATATATATATATATATATATATAATTAAAGACACGAAAACAATAATATAAAATGAATATGAATTCATAACAGTTTTAGAATCAATTTCTTTGTTTTACAATAAGAGATAAGGAGAGCATGTCATTTTTTTCCTCATATCTTCTATCATAAGATAGTAGTCAAATGCTTTATAGTTGTATAATTAAGTACATAATATTTTTTTCATTAAATTACTTGGTTTAAATTCATAAACTAAAGTTTAAGCTGATAGAATTATTAGATATATAAAAAAATAATGATTTTACTTGTAAAGAAATATAAAATTTGTTATGAAAACAATTTATGAATCTACATTTGTATAGCAAGGAAAATACATTTTTAGAAATGTAAAGAGGCACAAGAGAAAGAGACGGGGACCATGTTAGATAGCAGATTTTAATTATTTATTTGAGTAGGTGTTGTAGAAGTAGGTACGCACGTGTGGTGTATGACATGAGTTATTGCTCCTTTACACACGCGTGTGAGAGAGAGTATCAAGGTGATAATTATATAAGTCTCCAATGGTTCTGAGAAAACTCAAACTCATTATTATTAGAAAATAAACTCAAAATTAGACCAGTCGAGCTATCTTTCAAGATTCTTTTACATCTTTTTTACTCCTACAAATAAGAGTATAATATAAGAGGAGGATGTGTTGATTTATTTTAATTTGTTTTATGTGTTTTAAAAATATATTAAATTAATTATTTATATATAAAAACTCTAATCACTGCAATCAAACACACTTGAAGTCCAGCAAATTCACAAAGTGAAAGAAATCCACGGGTGCATTTGTTGAAAAGAATTCAACTTGCCTTTTGTTTTCTTTTTTTTAAAGGATAAATAATTTTTTTCCACAAGAAATTTAGGGGTGTTAAATCTTTTTTTTTTGTTAAGCTTGTTAGCTGAGATTAAATCTTTTATGCAACGATTTTAAAAAACATATATTTTATATCAATACGGTACATTTAAAGAAATTTAACAAATTATTCCAACTCCTATCTTCAAACTCAAAAAGTTAAAAATAAATGCCTCTTTAATTACCAGATTGTCCCCTTAAAATTAAATCTCTAGGTTATAAACTAACACAATTTAGGGGTGTTTATGAGAGTGGTGGTGATTATTTTAAGTGTTTTTTACTAAAAATTTATTGAAATAATATAATTTTTTTATTAAAAAATTATTTTAAAATATTAAAAACTCCAATTAAAAAAAAGCGAGTCGGACACCCCTTCATGTTAGAGGATGTCAAGTGTTTTTTATCCTAAATTTTGCACCTCCCTCTCTAGTTATGGGTCGTAATTAAACAGTCCAAAATTAAATAAGATGATATTGGAGGTTGCAAAATAATAACAAGACGGCAGATAATTATATATATATATATATATATATATATATATATATATATATAAAAACAAACAACAACAAAAACAAAAGAACGAAAAAACAAAAGAACGAAGGAAAGCATATACAAGATTGGATGGCTTGTGCATGGCCCAGGTCTTCATCCCATATGGTGCCATTATTGGTTTAATATGCGGATATTGGATTATTTGTCATCTCATTATAGTTACGAGTAAATAAACTGATTAAATTAAAAAAATAAAAAAAAATAACTAAAAAAACTGATTAAAATTTTTAAAAATAGATCGGTTTGGTTCGGTTTCGGTTTTATAAGTCTGAAACTGAAAAAACCGAACTGAAACCAAATCGAAAAAAACCAGAAAAAAACCAAGCCAAACCGAAAAAACCAAGTCAAACCAGAAAAATCGAGTCAAGCCTGTTTGAACTTTTCTAACAAACCAAACCGAAACTGGTTGGTTTGAACCGGTTTTGGTTCGGTTTTTTTATAAATAATTTTGATTTGGTTATTTTTTTTAATAAAAACCGAATCGAACCGAAAATGATAACCCCTCCCTTATTATTTACATTCAAGGGATTCCTTAAGTATTGATTTACGGGTGCCGTGGTGCCATAATCATCATCTAGCCAGCCAGGACACTTTCCTTTTTAAAAAAGAAAACCAAAAAGGATAGACTCAGTGTGCAAAAACTAACTCAATTATATTTTTACCGTAGGATAAAAGAAAATATCCGTATATATCATGGTTGAAAAATACCCGCGGGTCAATCACAATGCGTCCAAGCTTCTGTTTTTTTTTTTTTGGAATTATCAATAATTTAAAAGAGAAAATAAAAGGCCTGAAAGCATCTGGCAGGTGATTGTCACGGGGTCAATGTTTGTTTAATTTGTTATTTTCCCTATTTTGGTCCAAACGAGTAAACTTCAAAGAAATATCAATTAGTTATGTATCCTTGTTCTTTCGGGAAGTCGGTCCACTGTCGAAGCTTTGAAAACCCAGCAGGAATGTAGATGATCATGTCAATTTCATTGTGAGCATTATTATTGACTTGGATTTGGTTTATAATCTGGGATTAGAGTAAGATAACTCAATCATACATAGATATCCTTATAAAAAAAAAATCAGATCCAGTCAATTTGTTTAATCAAATGAAGAATTTGTACAAGCCCTTTATTATTGAGATTTTATAAAGTTATTATTTAATTTTATCTAATAATTTAAGTTATTAAATTAAAATAATTTTTAAAAATAATATCAGAGTTTTATTAATCAAGTAGTCATGAGTATTAATTTCACTATTTTATTATAATTAATGAAAAACTAAGCACAAGGTTTGTATGAGTTTAAAATTTATTTTTTAAACCTCATAAAATTATTTTTAAAACTTTATTATATTTAATTTTAAATTATTAAATTGATATAATTTTTTTGAATCTGCATAGAAGCAAGCAGGGATTGTTCTTTGAAAATGAGGAAGGAGTAAGCAATGGCATAGGAGCGAGCAGAGATGTTTCTTTGAAGATGACAAGGAGTAAGCAATGATACAAGTATTGCCAGACATCTACTTGGAAATTAAGGAAAAATACAAGTACCAGTGCATTGATTCCCTACTTTGTTCCTGTTTCACTTTCAAAACGTTTGTTCCAAAATAGACACGCAATTCTCCGAGAAAAAACATAGTTTAAATTCAGCTTGTTTTTGTATTTTGAAATTTTTTTTTTTTTAAAAAAATTATTTTATTTTTATATCATTTTAATATACTAGTATCAAAAATAAATTATTTTATAGAACATGCAAGCATCAGGGGAAGTGGATTATGGGATCTGTTGTGAAAAATATTTTAATAAACCGTATCTCAACTCTGAAATGATCACATTTTATACCGAGTAATCAATCATATCTTGCCGAATTAGATTTGTTAAAAGATACGGCGTATCCTCTAATTAAGAAGCATTGCTGCGGCAAGGTCAACATAAGCACGAATCGGATTACAAGGGTAAGAGCCGGCCGAGCCAAGAATAAATACTTTTTAAAATAAAAATTATCTTCACTCTTGATAAAAAGATTTCAAATATAAAATAAAATTGTCCAAGACTTTACTTGTTAGATATATATAAAAAAATAATAAAAAAATATTTCTTAAATATTTTAAAATATCTCATTTATAATTTTGTTCCAAACCTCTTTCCAGGAAAGTGGAAGAAAAGTCTTCGGAAATTCCCATGAAAAACTGGGAAAAAATCCTCTCACTTGGAGAATGGGAATGCAATTGAAACTTTATTTTTTAAAAAATTAATTTTTTTATTTAAATTGAAAAGTAAATAATCCATCACTGACATCCACACCTAAATTTATCTACCATCAATAATTATAATGATGGAATCTAAACCCATCTTGGATCTAACCCTTCATCGTCACTTTGGGTCGCCTGTCAAAAATTGGAGCCACCGAACTTCGCAAGTAATTGAACACTAATTCTGCCGAGTTTTTCCCAAATTCGAGTCCCGTGTTAATTATCATTAACATACTCTCTCTACCATGCTACCCAGAAAATGACGTGGGTGGTCATGTATGGCCTTCACCCACAACGAGCCCCATGCCTTGATGATAATTCTGACATTGACCCAGCAAAGTTTCTCCTTGGTCGGGACAAGGTGCCAAGATGAAACTAAACTCCCATGACCTTGTAAATAAATAAACAGGAGTTTATTGGGCTGAGACAGCAGTGGTGGTAGAGCCAGAGGGTAGGGTAAAAATAATAAATAAATAAAATGAGAGAACGTTGAAAAAAAAGATTTTCTTTTTTTTTCATGTATGAAGAAAACTTTTCAGGACAAAGATTCCTTCATTTGTTGCTTTATACCATACACAACTGCTAACAAACAATACATGTGGGCCCCACTTGATGTTATTGCTTCTCTTCTTCCCCGTCGCCTGTTGGGTCCAACACGTGAGCTTGCCCTTCGTTTTCTCGCAACCTATTTTCGTTTTTCTCGTATCCAACTCTACGATATTTTAAAATGCTCTTACAACCATGTTTACGCGTAGTTAGAACCTAACTGAATAGTTTTCGATCCCGCGTTGAGTCAACTATAAAACTATATCATTTTAGTTTTTTAAATAAAACAGTTTGTTTTACATAAAAAATTAAAAACTGAAATAAAACAGTTTATTCAACCTAATTAAACAACATCATCGATTTAGATAAAAAAAAATGAATAATAATTTATTAAAATTATCCCAATTAAATCAACTAAATTATACGTTAACCAATTGAATCATCTAAATTTCATTAAATTAAATTTTAAACTTTCAACTGCCAGTTTGCTTCTTTTCCATCCAGGAGAAGCTCTTTAACTTCAAAGTTTTCTCCTTTTTTCTTTTTTGTAGTTTTATTCATGTCAACTTGGCATCTAGAGTTAATTTGATTGTGTGGAGGCCTTTTCGTGATTTACTGAAGATTCCTCTGCCATAACAAAATTAATTAGTATAGATTTTTGCAACAAAGTTTGTATTTTATTGGATATACTTCACTTTTTATTCAGATTCGAGTGTTCCTATTGGTGATAAATTAAAGAAACTTTTTATTGGAGATCTGCTTGGCGTAACAAGATTTATTATTATTTTATTTATTAACATGGGTGTCTAAATCAGTTTACGCATATCTTGACTAATCCCACTGATCCTGAAATTAACGACTATATAAGCTTCCAGTGGCTATCATATTAGTAACCACAAAACTCGAACCTGAAACTATAGTAGAAGCAAATTTTTTAATTTTAATTTCTTATTATTGTGCCACCTATTACATAGTTAAGATTTATTATTTATTGATTTTGTGGGTTGAAACTGATTCTAAAATTAGTGAGGTATCTGGTTTTAATTTAAATTAAAGTATATTTAATTAATATTTTGTCCGGTGCAATAAAATTTGTTCCATGTGATTCTTTTTTGTTATCATACACGGTTCTTCGAATCAATTCTTATTCACTTGAGAATATTTTTTTTCCCGAGTCAGAGACAACAAGTAAATAAATGATGTGTTTCTAGTGATGTTTTATTCGACTCTTCAATAATTGTTGCACTAGTTATAAGTTAAATCAACAATAGCTTTGCATTTTAAAATAAATTAAGCAGTTTTTTTATAAAAAATACTTGATCTTTCAGTGTGATTCTTTTATTTTCATAACTACGCGACGATAATAATAGACAATAATAAAATCGTTTTTTATACGTCTATAATGAAAAAATATTATTACATTGTATTTATTTTTTGTTATGTTATAAAATTGATTATATTACATCAAATCAAGCATGTTATAAATGTTTAAATTAGTATTCATCTTCAAACTACTTTGTATTTATCAATACTTGAGAGATATTGTCTAAATAGATGAAAGACCTTTAATGAATGGAGAAAATGCATCTTAAACACCTCCCACTTGCATCTAACATCAATAAAGTTGCATGAAATTACTATGAAAAGCAAATTAAACGGTCACTAGTTGTTATAAAGTCCATAAATATGCTATTTACTATTCAGTGTATCCAAAAAAACATGATTTAGGGTGTGTCTGACATTACAGTCAAACCATCGTTTCACGAGAGTTGAGAAAATGAATCCGGAAAAAATGGATCTCAAACAACTCCTACATGCATCAAACATCAATAAAGTTGCATGAAATTACTATGAAAAGCAAATTAAACGGTCATTGGTTGTTATAAAGTTCATAAATATGCTATTTACTATTCAATACATCCAAAAAACATGATTTAGGGTGTGTTTGATATTATAGTCAAACCACCGTTTCACGAGAGTGGAGAAAATGGATCTCAAGCAACTCTCACATGCATAGTACATTAATAAAGTTGCATGAAATTACTGTGAAAAACATATTAAACGGTCACTGGTTGTTATAAAGTACATAAATATGCTATTTACTATTAAATACATCCAAAAAACATGATTTAGGGTGTGTTTGATATTACAGTCAAACCACCGTTTCACGAGAGTGGAGAAAATAGATTTCAAGCAATTCCCACATGCATCATGCATCAATAAAGTTGCACAAAATTACCATGAGAAGGAAATTAAAACGGTCATTAGTTGTTACAAGGTTCATGAATGTGCTATTTACTATTCAATACATCTAAAAAACATGATTTGGGGCGTGTTTTATATTATAGTCAAACTACCGTTTCATGAGAGTGGAGAAAATGAGTCTCAAACAACTCCTACACGCATCAAACATCAATAAAGTTGCACAAAATTACTATGAAAAGGAAATTAAACAGTCATTGGTTGTTGTGAAGTCCATGAATGTTCTATTTACCACTCAATACATCTAAAAAACATGATTTATGGTGTGTTTGATATTATTGTCAAACCACTTTTTCATGAGAATTCCGTGTTTTTCCAATCGTTTCGATGTATTAATGACAACCATATTTATAAATATATCATTGATATAAATACTTGCCGGTGGTGATGTAAACATGTTTACTTGAAATAGCACATGTTTCACATGATGAACTTAACCCAAATCAAAATCCAAATTACTTTTATTTTTCCACCTTTCATGAGCAGCAGAGGAAATGGGTCTTGAACACCTTTTAACTGCTGATGCAAAACAAAATGGACTATAAAAGCCTATTTGAAATAAATCACGCGTGACACGGTGAACCTAACCTCAATCAAAATCAAATTTTTTTTTTCCCCGCGTTATCTTACTAAATTGACAATATTTATCGCCTCATTTCTTGCTCCGAGATGCATTGAATCACCGACCATGTCAAAAAGATACATTGCCTACAAAATAAAACAACATAGAAGGGAAAATAAAAATTAATGAATTTGAAACCATTTGTGTTTTATTCTTATTTATTTTATTTAACAGCCTTTTATATTTCAAAAATCAATTTTTTCCCTTTGGAAAATGATGTTTTCGTCTTAATTATTACAGCTACAGCATTTGTAGGCTTGGTTTTACATTATGTTTGGTATTATAATATAAAATATATTTTACTTGAAAATATATTAAGATTTTTATTTTTTTATTTTTATCACTAGTGTATCAAAACTATAAAAAAAAAATATTAATTTAATATTTTTTTAAATTAAATATGTTTTTAAAATGCTACTCCAAACAAAAACTACTATATTTCCAAACACTATTTTAATGTTTATTTGAGATTTCAGCCTAAACGGAGACTGATCAAAATTCAGATTTTTTTATTTATTATTTTAATATACTGGTGTTAAAAATAAATTTTAAAAATAAAAAATATTTTTTAATGTGTTTTTAAATAAAAAATATTTTAAAAATAATAATTATTAAACTTTTAAACACGCACTAAGTCTCTTAGAGAATGGAGCAAGAAATTGAATATAGCTAAACTACATAACTTTATCTCTGAGAGAGCACTTCAAACATTTCCAAAAATAGCAAAAGTAACCAACTCAGTTTTATGAAAACAAACATTATAGTCATCAATAAAGCAAAAGATCAAATCGCCATTTAAATTTATCACGATAAATTAATCGTGCGAGATAGCATGGGTTCCAATAGCTGCTCATAATTCTGGTACCCCTACCACCCATGGCGCACGAAAGCACAAGGCGTAATAACTACGAAAAACGCAGTAAAATAAAAAGGATAGTGCAGTAGAATAAAGACATTGCTAACATGCGCCGGGGTGAGTTAACTACACACCCCTCCCATTTCACATCCATCCAAACCTGCCCGTTAATAGTACGACAATACCACTTCCCCATAAAAAACAGTATAGCTTTTCCATTTCAAGAAACGCTGTTAACTCAAAAACTCCTATCATTTTACGACACATCCTAACGGCGAAGTTAACTCCGTTAGCTCCTAGAAAATAAAAAAAAGCGGTTTTTAATTGTAGTTTAATTCATTACTATATCCTAACCGGTAATAAATTGGACAACCCTACCTCTGTTTCATAGTTATCAGATAAAGTTTGTGTTTTTTTATTGTGTTTTTACATTAGATGCGTTTTAAAATTTTATTTATTTTTAAAAACTTTTAAATTATTTTTTAAAATTTTTTTAATGTAATATTAAAAATAATAAAAAATACTTTAAAAAAACCATGCACTGTAATATTAAACATGTATAAAAAAATCAAACGACTAATTTTAAACAAAATAATAATAATCAACATAGATGACTTAGCAAGTTAGCCTAGCCTTCCCCTTCTAAATTATCTAAGATTGATCTAATAACCTTTTAAATTAGTTGAAAAAAGAAATTTAATTGAGATAAAAAAAAGTAAAAGTTATTTTTCTAAATATTTTTTATTTGAAAAACATCAAAATAGTATATTTTTTTTATTTTTTTAAATTTATTTTTAACATTGATATATCAAAACAATAAAAAAACATTAAAAAAATTCAAATTTTAATAAAAAGCAAATTAAATTTCATTCCCAACAACCCATGAGTATGAATCACATTAAATATGTTTTTATCATAAAAGATATTTCTAGATCAATTTATACTATAATTAAAATCAAATTTTATTTTTGTAAAAAATATTATCAAATTGAATATAAATATTAATATAAGATTGAAAGTTGAAAAATAAAAAATTAAACAATGAAATTAATTAAAATAATTAAGTGCACTCAAAGCTTATTGGTCCTCATCTTACTATAAGCTCCTCATCTTACTATTTACATTTATAATGCTACGAAAAAAAAAAGTTTATGAATGAGTATATTTGGAATTATAATATTATTTATTTTTTAAAGTATTTTTTTATTTAAAAATATATTAAAATAATATTTTTTTATTTTTAAAAATTTATTTTCAATATTTACATATTAAAACAATTTAAAAATATAATAAAATTTTTTCTGAAGATTTATCTTTCAAAAAATATTTTTAAAAATGCAAAAACAAACATTCTATGCAAGGCAATGCAAATACAGGTGACCGGTTAACATTTGACCAGAGATGGTTAAAGACTCTCCTCCTTCACAAACATCACACAAAAAAAGGAACACACACAAGGGGCAAAGCAGATAGATAAAGTGAGAGAAGAGAGAGAGCACCGTGTGTGTACGGGGAGAACACCGTGTGTATACAGAGAAGTGTGAAGGCAAGATTGAATTGGTAACTAGAACTGTGGGAATAGAGAGAAGTGAAGAGCAAAATTGAAGTTTAGATGAAGAAATTTGGTGGAGAAATGGGAGAGAAGTAGTTTTTATGGTGTTAGTGTTGCTTCTGTGTATGTAACCGTGAAGGTTAGAAAGTTTGTTTAGAGAGAGATAGTTTGTTTAGAGAGAGATAGTTTGTTTTAGAGAGAGAAAGTTAGTTTTAGAGAGAGAAAGTGGAGAAATGGTGGATTGGAGTTGGATTGTTTGTGAAATAAAGTTAAGTTATTGTGTTTGAAGGTGATTAAGAAGAGATCTAAAGTAAGAGAAGGAAAGATTGTGATAATTCTATGGCTTCTTCAGAGATTTCAGCGAAAGCTAACAGTGGAAACATTAGAGGAGGAGGAGAGAGCTTCACTTCTGGTTACAGTGAAGCCATGGAAGGGCAGAAAAATCATTCTACTCATCCAAGTTCAGCTAGAGGTACAATTCTTGCTTCAATGGATTTTTTTTAATTGATTTTTGTGGATTTCTTTTCTTTATTTATTTTTAGTTTGTTTTGTGTTGTAGTTGTAGATGCTGAAACGGCGCTGTATAATGAGCTATGGCATGCTTGTGCTGGTCCTTTAGTGACTGTACCTCGTGAAGGAGATCGTGTGTTTTATTTCCCTCAAGGACATATAGAGCAGGTCTTACTTTGTTTTAGCTGTTTTGTCTTTGCCATTTTTGAGAATTCTCAGCAATCATTCAGAGTGTTTTTGTTATATTTTTTTTGTGGGTTTAGTTTGTTTTCTTGACTTCTGAAGTTTTTTTTGTTAGATTTTTGGTGTGATTGGGTTGTGAAATGGGTGTAGGTGGAGGCATCAACGAATCAGGTAGCAGACCAGCAGATGCCGCTGTATAATCTTCCACCGAAGATCTTATGTCGTGTGGTTAATGTTCAGTTGAAGGTATGGGAAATCTGCTGATTAGTTTGTGTTGGATTTCGAGGATTTTATGTGTGAGGTTTGTTAATGGGGTAATCTGTGAATTTTTTTAGGCTGAACCAGATACTGATGAGGTGTTTGCGCAAGTGACTCTGCTTCCTGAGCACAACGTGAGTCTTCACTGATGATTTGTGGTTATGCAGTGTTTGGATAATTTGGATGGAACTGGAATGGAAATTCTGATTATTTTTGTGGTTTTTTTTAATGTTAGCAAGATGAGAGTGTGTTGGAGAAGGAGCCTCCTCCACCTCCACCGCCGCGATTTCATGTACATTCATTTTGTAAAACCCTGACTGCTTCGGATACCAGTACTCATGGTGGATTTTCGGTTCTTAGAAGACATGCAGATGAATGTCTTCCACCTTTGGTGAGCTTCACAGCTTCTTCCTAGGGGTTTCCTTTGGGTTTTGTTGAACTAGGACTTTGGGTTGTAGATTTTGAAGTTTAATCCTTGCTTTATTACAGGATATGTCAAGGCAGCCTCCAACACAGGAATTGGTTGCCAAGGATTTGCATGGAAATGAATGGCGTTTCCGACACATTTTTCGGGGTAATCATCTCATACTCGAACAATCAACTTGGTATCCTCTCTAGTATGGCAGGAATGTATGCAAACCTTTCCCACCTATTTGTGAATTTATGGAGACCCCTTTCAGCATGAATATCACTATTATTGCTATGACTATGTTAACGTGCTGTCATATAGTCTTCATGCATTTAGTATGAAGGCATGGATTATTATTGCAGCATTCAAGATGCCAGTTGCTTAATATGCACAATGATTTCAATGCCAGGCCAACCTCGGAGGCACTTGCTTCAGAGTGGATGGAGCGTGTTTGTTAGCTCCAAAAGGCTTGTTGCGGGTGATGCGTTTATATTTCTAAGGTTTGGTTTCTTTTTTATATCATCAATGTTCTAATATAATATTTATGTGTCTGAGTGGAATAAAATGTGTATTTGCATTTTATAGAGGTGAGAATGGAGAACTTCGAGTTGGTGTTAGACGTGCAATGAGACAGCAGGGTAATGTTCCATCATCTGTCATATCCAGCCACAGTATGCATCTTGGGGTGCTTGCTACAGCATGGCATGCTGTTTCAACGGGGACCCTGTTCACTGTTTATTACAAGCCAAGGTGAATGGTTTATTACTAATTTTCTGTGGGGAATAAGTATGTTACAGGTCAAGTAATGTGTGTATGAATTTGTGGCATGTAAATTTGTACAGTTCTCATTTTTCTTTGATTCTGATTGTTATTCATCATGGGATTTGGATTTTGGTTAGCATGGTCTGATTCCTTGAAGAGGATCAGTCTTATTATTTAGTAAATTATACAAACTGAACTGAAAGGGGAATCCATGGCTTTCATCTATTATACTAACATAGTAGCAAATATGATTTGAGTGTTTGATTTGCTTTCCTTAAACATTCTAAATGTCTTGCTGCAGGACAAGTCCTGCAGAGTTCATTGTCCCCTTTGATCAATACATGGAGTCTGTCAAGAATAATTATTCCATAGGGATGAGGTTTAAAATGAGATTTGAAGGAGAAGAAGCTCCCGAGCAAAGGTATGACAGCTGCTTGCTTATAGGTTTTGTGATGAAAGCTACCTGTATCTGGAAGTTAAATGTTCACTGGTAGCGTCTCATTTGTAGTCCTCCAGTTTTTCATGCCTTTTCTTGTTTGTGATTTAAGCTTTGTAGGATTATTGGATGTTTGTGTCTATGGAAGACATAACATTTTAAGTGTTCATGATTCTCTGCTGTAGATTTACTGGCACTATTGTTGGAATTGAAGATGCCGATCCCGGCAGGTGGAAGAATTCTAAATGGAGGTGCCTAAAGGTAGTGCTTCAGTATTTATGATGCCATGCAACACTTTCATTTATGGTTCTAAGCAGCTTTATTTATGGCACTTTCAGGTGAGATGGGATGAAACTTCTACCATGCCTCGGCCAGAGAGAGTTTCACCATGGAAAATTGAGCCTGCTCTAGCACCTCCTGCACTAAATCCTCTTCCATTGCCCAGGCCTAAAAGGCCTCGAGCAAACATGGTGCCCTCATCCCCCGACTCCTCAGTTCTTGCTAGAGATGGTAGCCCTGCGATTCACTCATTGATGTTTTTGTAGATAATTTGAGCAGCTAGAATGATATTCAGGTCTCTTGACTATTAATTTGTAGGTTCATTCAAAGTAACTGCAGACCCTCCATCAGCAAGTGGATTTTCAAGGGTCTTGCAAGGTCAAGAATTCTCGACCTTGAGAGGCACTTTTGCAGAGAGCAATGAGTCCAATGCTGCTGAACAGTCTGTTATGTGGCCATCCTCAGCAGATGACGAGAAGATCGATGTGTTATCTACTTCAAGAAGATTTGGATCAGAGAGGTGGATGTCCTCTGCGAGGCATGAACCAACCTGCACAGATTTGCTATCTGGCTTTGGGACAAATTCTGATTCATCCCATGGGTTTGGTGCCCTGTTTGTTGACCAAACTGCTGTGGCTGCTAATCCAATGAAGAAACACTTGTCAGATCAAGGGCAGTTTAACTTGCTTGCCAGCCCGTGGTCCATAATGTCCTCGGGTCCCTTGCTAAAGTTGTCAGAGTCGAATACAAAGGTTCCAGTACAAGGCAGCGATGTAACATATCAAGCACGGGCAAATGTGTTTAGTGGGTATCCTGTGCTTCAAGGTCAGAGAGTTGAGCAGTCGCATAAAAACTGGATTATGCATCCCCCGCCATCTCATTTTGATAATCATGCTAACTCGAGAGAGTTAATGCCCAAACCTGTTTTGATGCAAGAACATGATTCTGGAAAATCCCTGGAAGGAAACTGCAAGCTCTTTGGGATTCCTTTGAAAATTAGTAAACCTGTTGCACCAGAGGCAGCAGGGACCACAAACACGATGAACGAACCACTGAGTCATATCCAACCTGCGAGTCACCAACTTACATTTGAATCTGATCAAAAGTCAGAACAATCCAAAGGTTCGAAGATGACTGATGAAAATGAAAACGAGAAACCATTCCAAGCTGGTCATTTGCGAACAAGGGACAACCATGGAAAAGCACAAAATGGCTCAACCAGGAGTTGTACGAAGGTTGCCCATTTGTTCACAAATGTCTTTCTTTTGGTTATATGAGATATTGATATATACATATTAGAAGAAACCTGAAGCTAATAGCATTTTTTTTTTTAATTTGCCTCAGGTTCACAAGCAGGGGATTGCACTTGGTAGGTCTGTTGATCTTGCCAAGTTCAATAACTATGATGAGTTGATTGCTGAATTGGACAGGCTGTTTGAATTTAATGGTGAATTAATGGCTCCCCAAAAGAATTGGCTGATTGTGTACACAGACGATGAGGATGATATGATGCTTGTTGGAGATGATCCCTGGCAGTAAGGGCCTTTCTTAAATTTTCTTTAAAATGTCTTGTCAGTTGTCTCTGGAGTCAGATATAGGCATCCGTCTCTGTTGTCTTTTTCTGCGAGGGCCTTGTATAACCGGTGGCATTATGTGTGTGAAACAGGGAATTTGTTGGCATGGTTAGGAAGATAGTTATTTACACCAAAGAGGAGGCACAGAAGATTAAACCAGGCGCCTTGAATTCAAAGGGCGTTGAGAATCCAATGGATATGGAGGGTGAGGATGATGCCAAGGAAGCCAAACATCTGCCACTTCCTTCAGCATGCAGCCCTATGAATTGTTAGATTTGTCTCTCTTGAATTCTAGGTAATTTTCTAGTTGTACAAAACAATTTTTTACTTTTCTGTGCTTGCATTTCTTAGCAGCAAATCTTGTTCAGATGGCATGAGCCCTTTTCCTCGTAATTTCATCCTTTTGAATATAGATATTGACGAAGAAATTTCTGTGCTGTTCCCTATGTCAGGTTTGGGTACTGGCAGCTAGAGAGTGCAATGGTCACATATCAGTTGGTATTTGGTAAGAATGAGATGGAAGCCACTCTACGTATTGCAGGATGTGAAGTTTGCTGGGATGTGAAGTTTGCTGGTATCAGAAATAGATGCAAGAATTGATATATAATCCAATTTTGGACCTTTTATGGAGTTAGTATTGTATGGTGTCCAGTTATACATAAATATATATACCCGTAATGTCTAGCGAGGCAATCATTATCCTTGCTTTTCTCCAATTCATCCCACCTTGTACATAACTATCTTACCTTCACCCAACCACTTTATGTAAGTATATGTCTTATCCATCATCTAATGGGTTTTCGGACAAGTCTAGCTCATCTTCCAATGTTCCATCATGTTGGATTCCGTATTCCTGACCTTCTCAAAGCTTGCTAGCAAATCATTTATTTTTCAAGTACTTCATAAGCTTTGATTTCCAACGTTGATGGCCGTCGCCAAGTGTTTGTAGTAATGTAGGCGCTTGGATAGGTGTTGTATGTAGCCTTGGAGGTCAGGACTCAGGAGTCAGGACCGTAAAGAAAACATTCAGATTTAGTCAGACAGTAGAAAAAGGTCGAGAAGTGGGTGGTTGTGGCTTGTGAGCTATAACAGAAGAGTGACTGACCCACCCATCCCAGTAAATAAAGGGCCTCGGTCTTCTGCATGTGGGTTGCGGGGCCAGGGTACCCTTTGGCGAGGAGTTAGCATTGATGGGGGAACAAGGGGGTGTCCACATGTAAAAGGTGAGGTAAAAATTAAACTGGGTTTTCATTTGTTGCAGCCAATTGATGGAGGTGTCGTCTTATCTTATCTAGGGCATGTGTAAGACGTTTTCATCAGATTGGATCAAAGGACATGGACGATTGGACCTGAGCTTTCTCCTTTAAAATTTTGGTTTCTGTGCTACACTGATGGGTCTTTCTCGTTCCGTATCTTGCTTGGTTGATGGGAATTCAACGTTGGTCTCGAGTAAATTCAAACTACTATACAAAGTATCGTACTAAAATTATGGGATGTCAAATTTGGGACAATTCTTAGCTGGACAAGGTTTATGACAGGCCTTGCTTGCAGATATTATGAGATCCAAAGTAGGGACGTTACTGGGTTTATGGTTCTTGTTCATCAGCTAGGGTCACGTAATAAGCTTTTTATCAACGAATTTCATCTACCATCTGTTGGAATTCAACGTTGTCTCGAGTTTTTTTCCATTATCATGTGACTCCATTGTAATGCAATTTGAAGTTAAAACTCTAGAGGTATGTTAAAAAAAGAACCGGGTGGCCTGTGTAATTTGAAAAATTAGGGTAGGTACTTATCATAATTGGAGGAAGGGCGTGCGGTGTGTTGAGAAGAACATGTTACAAAAAGATAAGCGAAAAGCTGCAGTGGAGAGCCATTTTGAAAGTGGCAAGTGTGTGAGGACTGAGATCATACAGAAGGAAAATTGAGCTACAGCTTTTTACTTTTAAGATTGGATTTTCAGATGGTTGGATAAGCCACGCTACAGAAAACAAGAATAAAAAATTTGAGCTGGACTCGACAGGTTTCCTCCAACATTTCAAGGAAACAGGCTGTTGATACGCTTGAGCACATGTTAAATTACTGTCTGTTTCTGACATGGGCATGGTACATTTAAGGATGTCAAGCCTATATGGACAAAAATATGGTAACAGTTTGGGAGTATTGTTCCAAACGGGCCAATTTTATTGAAATGCTTACAGCAAAAGGAGGAAATATTAGAATTCTGATTCTTCCAAAAACTTAAAACTAATGGTGTGAATTTTTCTGCATGGCACCTATCCTACAGGGTGGCCTTTGGAGGCAGCTAACTAGTAACTATTTGGTGGTATAGAAGACCACTTTGATTGACAAAAAGATAACAATCGAGCAACTTTTTCCCGTCAATAGGCAACTGAAGTTCATAACCTTTCTTCATTTGACCACTACATCATGCCATGGAAGCCAGCTGAATCCAGGAGAACTGCTTTAATTTGATCTGGATGCATGTCCTGCCCTTCTTTGCATTGCTGAGGAATAAAAAGATATATGTCATGTCACCAATCCAGGGATGAAGCAGACAATACAACAATCCCAACTCAGTCTGAGCACATCTAAATAAGATGGAAAACCCTTGCATAGATGCAAGACCATGCATCTGTTATGATATATCCCAAAATTTCAAAAGAGACTTCAGACATACAAGCTCAACTCCTTGTAGTTTCTCTTCCATTTTATCAGATAATAAGTACCAACTAACGGGATCATCATAAATAATTAGACATTTGCTATGTTTTTTACTTCACAGGGAGGGTTGACGTCAGTTTATACAAGTCTTGCAACACATTGTCTAGAATTTAGCTTTGTATTCTAGATTGAGAACAGAGAAAATGTACCTCAGCTCGGAAAATATCCATGGCAAAACCATTGAAACAGCTAATGACAGCTTGCTGAATGTCTAGCCCAAGGTTATCCAAAGCTCTCATGGTGGAGAGCAAAAGACCTGGTTTGCGGCCACAAAACATGTGGATGTTTACAGCCCTTCCTTCTCTCACTCTAACCTCAACCTGTATGTTTAGCAAAATAGAAACTCAACCGAGTTTAACACCATGAAAAAGTTGATGCCCGAGAAGATTAAAAGAAAGCTTGAAAATACCATTTACATATAAAAACAAGCTTCCCTGTTTGGGTAACTCAGAATTAATCCAGCCATTTTCAATATTTATTAGAGACAGACCAAATGAAACCAAGTTTGTGCTTGTTAAGTTATTCAGAGCCCATGATATCATATCCAAGTGAACTGTTCCATGAATATTTTAGAAGCAGGAACTGAATGTCATGGCAGTAGAAAATAGGGCACGGAAAAATCTAGGTGATCATCTTGGACACACTAGAGACAATAAGGAAATCACAGCACAAAGAGGGAAAAAAATTACCCTTGCAGGTTGGCTATTTGGGCTTGGCAATGAGCTAGGGCAAAGTTTATCCATGATACGGCTGGGGAGTGCTGATGGAGTCGGTGTCAAAGGGTGAAAACTTGTGGTCGGTGTCAATGACGAGCTGGGGGGAGTCGACTCCAATTCATTATGGAGATCATTAATCCTTTGCAGAAGTTCCTTCAAGTATTCAATTGCATCGCCAAGGATTGATGCCCTATCCATCTGTCAGCACAAGACCATTAAAACTCACATCTTATTATTTTAATGAAGCACGGGCGAAAAATTTGAAGTTCCAACATCCAAATGCATCTCCTAGTAATTAGGCTTAAAAGAGAAGCAGGGTTCTGTTTTCCTCCTAAAATATCAGATTTTGGAGAAAGCATTACCGAGATAAGCCAAATTAAACAAAAAGTACAAAAACTGAAGACTATTGTTTCAAGAGCTTGTCATGTCCATTATGAATCTCAATATTCCTCAGTCCAAGATGACTATTGAACATGTCATGTCAGCCCGGTGATAAAAATTCAATGACAGATGCTAGAGGTTCAGCCAACCAAGACAGTAAGAAAATAGGTTATTTTGAATATTTTTTTACTTCTTCTGCAGTTCCTGAATCTATATGAGAACGAAAATTAAATGACAAGATATTTCTGAGGATAATTAGCCAAAAAAGTGCATATATATATGTGTGTGTGCGTGCGTGTGTGTGTGTGTGTGTTCTTACGAACCAGCATATAATGAATCAGGCTATGAACTCTTTTCTGATTCAAGGAAACTAAGGAAATCCAAACAGTTAGGTGAGTGCTGCAATTCACGTTGGACCGAAGGGGAAGAGTTTGGCTTTAGGCAGATCCTTCACAAATTCAAGCTATCTTGTGTTTTTCTTATATATTTTAAAGCTTAATAAGTTAAAATAAAACCCAACCTTTACGCTTTTCTCTTGTTCAAAACACAATCTCAGGTATTTTAAGTAAGCCAGCAACTCATGTCAGAATCACAAGCTGTGTATTGGAAGGGGATTTCTTAAAATAATCATTGCCGAATGCAAGCAATGACTTAATAATCAACCTTGTGAATAAATAAATGAAAAATCGAGATCCATGTGTATGCCACGACAAGAAAGCAAAATATACAAAAAATTTAGAAGTTTTAGGAACATTGAACTTCAAACAGGCACGGATAGAAAGAAATGTTAAGTCTATGGAAGATAGCAAAACATATATCAGCAAAAGGAATTCAAAATAAGATTTAACCAATTCAGAGGAAAGAAAAAAAGAAAAGAAAAGAAGAAGAAATTCTGAAATTCAACAACTTTATGTTGAAGACAATTTTTAATACCCTAACAATGGCCCAAAAAATTATGGTGAAAGTAAACAACTCTACCAGGGTCCATGTGAGAGGAATTAATGCACTTTTTTTTATCCATTTCTCAACATGCAGACAGAAGATGCTATTCATTCAAAAAACAATTTACAAACATTCCCTTCAGACACAAGCAAACACAAACATGCTGGATGATTGTAAGGATAAAAAATAACAGGAAAGAAATATCTAATTCACAAGAAAATGACGAGGAAGGAATATTCTTACTTTGCTGATCTTTGGAACAACAGACCTCAGCATGTACAGCCTATCATTGAGCTTCTTCCGGCGCCTCCTCTCTGCCATCAAATTCTTAGCTGGAAGCCCCTTCTTCTTCCCCTTTTGATCCACACCACCACCACCAGTAACACCACTATTCGCTTTTGAACTAATCCCACCATTCTTACCAATCTCCTCCACCTTGGTATTCTCAGTAAATTCATCAGAATCATAATTCAAACCCGACCCATCAATGCTCACATCCTCAAGAAAATCATCTCCGCTACTAAATTTTCTCTTCTTGTCATTCTCTTCACTAATTTGAGTCATTTCACTCTTCCCTTTATCTCTATCAATCCCACTCAAAAGTCCCAAATTCCCTCCATTATCACCCAAATTCTTCCTCAAAGCTGCTCTCTTTTGAAACAAAGTAGGTTGCGCACCCATTGAAGGGTAAGTTTCAAGAGGCCTTAACAATTTAGACCTGTTTAAAAACAATTGATTCCCTGAATTCTCATCAAACCCTCTAAAACTAGTTAACCCAGGACCATTTTCAGGTAACTGAAGCATCCGAGAACTTGAAAATTGTGGATCAGAACATAAATTAGGAATGCTAATCTGACTATTTGAACTCAAATCCGAGAAATTCCCCAAGTTTCCCAAAACCCCACCTCCCCTGTTTAACAAAGCTGAAACATTTGCGGTTGCAGCTGAATTTGTTCCTTGATTCTCAAGGTAACCAATTTCACTCAAATCAAACCCATGCTCTAAAGGGTTGTTAGAAACCACATTAAGGAGTGAAGACAAAGACGGTTTTGGATGCATAAAGTAATGTACCTGAGAAGGATCCAAGTTGTTGAAAACTGAAGAGGAAGGTGAACAAGATGAGGAAGAATCCACTTGGTGAAGCAAAAGATTATCTGGGTCACCAAGACCTGGTGAAAAGGTGAGGTCTTTGATACTGTCTTGATGGGTTTGATGAATAGTATTGTTGTTGTTACTCACATACCACTCATCTTCCACTTCAAGCATGGATTTGAAAGTAGAAAGAGAACCCATTTCTTCCCTGCCCTCCAACATGACCCCACCACAACCAGCTGCAGTAGTGTTGTTAATGTTGTTGTGGTGGTGGTGGTGGTGGTTTGTTGTTGAATCTTGCTCTTCTTTATGATCTTCAAGCCAAACACTGGTGCTATTTAGTCTAGAAAGCATGGTTTTTTCCAGTCTTTTTTAGAGAAAACTATAAAGGAAAGAAGACAAAACAAGTTGCTTAAAAAGAAAATGAGAGAAGAGACGGAGTTAAAGAGAGAGGGAGGAAGGGAGGGAGAAGAGGACGTTGCAGAAGGAAAAGGGCATTAGCTTTTTATAAGCGAAGCTTGCTTTATTGGCATTGTTAAGAGCCAGAGAGGTAAAGATGTCCATTTTTGAGAAAGGATGTGACACGCTCTCCCTTTGAACGTTACACTAATCACTCCTACTCTACGAGCCTTTTGTCTCTTTCGGTGTTTTTGGCTAGCTTTTTTTTTTGTTTTTGTTGTTGAAATCACATCAGGGCCACTCGTTCTCTTAACCTTAATTTTGTGCATCTTGTTCCTGTTTTGCTTCCTCCATCTGCCAGCAAAGTAAAGAAAGAGACTGCCGTTTTAATTCCCATAAATCTCTTTTTTATTATTATTTCTTGGGATGAGGGAAAAAAAATTAAATGACCTAAAATTTATGCATTAGGCTCTAGTTTATGCAACAAGTGCCAGCAAAGAAAACCATACTTTCTAAATTGTTATTTATTCCTGCCATATTTTTCAGGCCCGGGTCTTAATTAAGGACCCAACTCATTATATTAATAAATTAATTTAAAACGATGTTTTTTCATTATTTTTTTAATTAAAATGATATTTGTTCATGTTTATCTAGATTAATATTTAAATTGGTTTTAAAAAAATCAAATTGGGCCAAATTTCAAAGTCAACAAAGTCACTAAATCGACCCCCCATGATCGGCAGGATTCAATGAATATGTTTCTTCAATTTATTTTCCTTTAGCGTGATTTAATCTAATTGTTAGATCATAGATGGCATTTTAATTAACCTACAAACTTAAATCCTCTCTTACTCTAGTTTTAGACAAAAAATAAATAAATTCTGTAGCAGTTACAATATTTATTGTCGTGCTGTTGCATGATTGACAGGTTTTTGGCAGATCAAACAACGTTATTGTGTACAAACCGCTTATGTGTTCATCTCTTGCTGGTTTAAATTATTCGGTCCTGAGGCATCTTTTGTATAGTTTCCATCACCAATAATTAATTATTTTAGAGGATTTTGGAATAGCATTAAAAATTATATTTTAAAGTATTTTTTATTTTAAAATAATATTTTTTTAAAAAAAAATTATTTTTAATATCAATAAGTATACCAACAGCCATCGATTATAATTTCTTAGTCATTTAACCTAAACTGATTGTGTTGTACTTCTGGAATTATATTTGAAAAAAAATGTTTTTTAAAAACGCAAATGATTTTCATGAAACTTTTCATTTTTAAATAAAATCCCTTCACCACTCAAGTCACCAAGGAGTAGACATGGAATTAGAGACTTGTGATTCTCATTTCAGTTTCGTAGCTCAAAATGCCTTCTTTTTTCCCCCCTGGTTCATAAAATTCGTACAATTGAATCCAACTGCAAATACTTAGATTAATACTAAAAAATATTCATACCTTAATCACCAAGTTAATTTAAGTTAATAAAAAAAATTAAAAAAAAACATGATTTTAATTGATTTTTTAAATCAAACGTTATGACCGAGCTGACCGGACCATGAATTGACATATTAAGATGGCTTGTTCAAACCGAGTCAAGCTCGGGAATGTTTAAAAATGCGGTGCAAATCACGTTCTTTTAAAATTTAAATTTTTTTTTTACTTAAAATGAATTTTTTATATGTTTTTAGATTGTTTTGATGTGTTGATGTTAAAAATAATTTTAAAAAAATAAAAATAAATTTATTTTAATATATTTTTAAATAAAAAATATTTTAAACCTTCATCGCCGCAACAACCTCAGATATATAATGTGCACCTGCCGGACCATGTTGATTTTAATAACAGTGATTTGTGAAGGCAAGGAAGATGGCTGGTGAGTTCATATTCATACCTTGCCTCAGTAGCAGCCAAATGGAGTTCTGGTACCAACAAACAACGGGAGAATCCTTTCTGCCTTGGTATATTTCAAGCTGTGGTCCCAATTTCCATCTTTCTTGTTCACACGATTTGTTTGCGCGCGCGCGTGTGTATATATCTTTCTTACAAGTAATGGGCTGTAACTGAAACCACCGTTACTTGTACAGAAATGATGATTTAGTTATAGATTAGAAGGTTATATATATATATAATTTGAAGTTTAAAGTTTTACTATAAATCAATATCACTTTTGTATTTTTTTTATCTGAAAAAAAAAGATTCTCTATTTTATATCACATATTCTATTGTGGTTTCTAGAAATTTTTTAAAATAGAAAAGATTTTATTTTTCTAAATTCATTTGTAATAAGAGTCAGAGTTGTTTATTGCCAAAAATTTATTTCATGCCGAAAATGGGAACAGTTCCAGGACTAATTTAGCATGCTAATTACTCTCTCTACTGAAATTCAAAAGCGCCCCATTTTCTTTAAAAAAGTTTTTTGAACTTTTTTCTTCTTTTCCTTTTCTTTAAAAAGATTCTACTTTTTATTTTTTAATTTTAAATCTTTTATAGTGATTTGATTGATTTTTTTCAATTGTAATCTCAAACAAATATCTTATACTCATTTTTTACAGATATCTATTCTTGTTATTATATCATTAAATCAAAAATAATTAAAAAAATAATGAAATTCATAACCTAAATCACGAGTTTTACAAGTTAAATCGCAAAACTAAAGTCGGTTTAATATATCGCCTCTTAATGTTAAGGAAATATCTTCTTGGATGTTTTTAAAATCAAACCCTTATTTTACTAGTTGTCTGGTTTGCCTTTTAAAAAATCAAACCATAATTTTTACCGGTCATTCAGGTTATTTTTGAACCTATCAAGTTAACTGGGTCATATCAAGGTAATTTTCACTAGGTTATTTTAAAACCAGTTGTAGATAAAAAGTTAAATAAAAAAAATTCAATATTAATATGTTGGGTTAAATTTAATAATAATATCAAGTAGTTTTCTAGATCATGAACATTTATTTTTGGAGGTTCTTCCTTTATTTAAACCGCAAAATATATTGTAGAATTCTCATACATGTTGTCTAGAAGATTAAATGACCAAAATAATTGAAGAGTAAGGAACTGTAACCACATTTAACACATATTCCCATGGCAATTACATCAAGGATCAAGATGTTGTCTGAGAATTATGTCTCTTACCTGTTCTTTTGTCTTCTTGAAAAAACCTCACCCTTAATTGTTCTCATCTAGGCAGATATTAGATAGTGACTGAGTGATTCAAAAGGTCCACAGTAACTTCCCTGAAATTTCTTATATATGTGTCAAAGAGGGGATACTTTCGGATGAGTTTTCCTGGCTTTTGCGTTTTGTATACGATCATATGGAAAGCAATTCAGATATGTATTCCCTGTTTGGGATTATGTATGAACGTGATTTTGAATTTGAATATTCAAAATAAATGGTACCATTCGTGATCTTGGATTAGAACATTCGAAACACAAACTTTCCAACCTTTAACCTTACACCCAGGGAAACTAATACTTTTTTTTTTATAGATTCGAGGAAACCCACTCTCTAAAAAGTGTATTTTATAGGTCAAGTAAGCAAGTAAAACCCCGGTTGTTCCAGGCTCTTACAACAGATGCACGCCCTGACTTGAACTCGAGACCTGCTGTGCAGATCTCAAGCCCTTTATCATCACGCTACGCTTTTTGAGGACCCAGGGATACTAACACGTATCCATATAATCAAAGATATTTGAATGATTATTTTTTAAAATGTTTTTTATTTGAATATATATATATATATATATATATATGTGTGTGTGTGTGTGTGTGTTAAAAAAAATTATATTTGAGATCAATATATCAAAATGATTTAAAAATATATAAAAATTAATTTGAAATAAAAGAAATTAAATTTTTATGAAAAGCATGTAACTTCAAATGGACAAAAATATTATGAGTTGCCATTTCTCTATTTTATTAGAGTTTTAATAAAAATGAGAATTGAATATAAATACGCACGTAGTAGTTATCTTTTAAAATAAAAAGGATAAATACAAAAGAGATATAAATGTATTTTACTGGAGAAATAAACATAAACATAATATAAATTTGTTTTTAAACGATTTTAAAGTAAATTAATATATTTTCAAAACAAAAAATATACTTTGCGTTTCATATTTTATGTCATGGAATAGTAATTAAACACTAAATAGAAGCCATTACTATGTTATTACCAGGGAGCATGCTAAATTTATTAATATTAATATTTTTAAATTTGAAGGGTGTTATTTCCAACATGCTATATATATTTCCTGATAAATTGCTTCGAATCTAGTTTAAAAAGCAAGAAGGTTTTGGAGATTTTTCTTATGTATTTTTTTTTTTGGGAATAAATTTGAGGAGGATATGTGCAAGTAAAGATCTGCTCTCGTCTCCCCAAGCATCTCGTGAATCTTTTTACTTCACCGCACCTAATACCCAATCAAAAACCTTAACTTGTCTGCCCCCCAAAAAACCTTTTTCTTTTTCAGGATTTGATTGGTCAACAGTCACTTCCCCTCTTCCCCCTCCTGTCTGTCTACCATCATCTCCCCTCCTCTCCACCCTTTCTGTTACGTACTCTCATATAGCCACTTTTATTTCCCGTCCATTTCCAATGTTTTGTTTCATATATATAATAACATTTTTTTTAAAATATACTATATAGTTATTAAAACCAGCTCGATCGGTTAGATTGATAAAAAAATCATGACCCGAAGTTTAATTCTAACCGAGTTCTAAGTTGTAGCGAAAAAATATTAATATGGATCTGGTCAAATTAGCAAATTTTAAATATTTTTTTTTAAAAGAAAAAAAACAATGTTATTTTTACTGAAATAATTTTTAAACTAATAAAACTATTGTATAATTATTTGATTGCCAAAGTAATATATGCAAAATAAAGTCATGAACTTTCTCTGCTGAGATGATAGAGTGCCCTAGCCCGTAAGTAATTTGAATTTGAGAAGGTGGTCAAATTGTGTTTTGCCAACTCCTTTGACCATAGTTTTGAAACCGGTCCGGTCCGGCGGGTCGATCCAGGATCCGGCCAACCCGAGGTTGAAATTAGACCGGGTTGAAAAAAAACCCGATTGACCCAAGAAGACCCGGTCAAAAACTCGATTGCAATCCATTAACTTTTGTTTTTTTACCAAAACGATGTCATTTTGATTAAAAAAAAATTGACTCAGGCGACCCGGTCAAAACCTGAAACCTAAATATTGAACCGGGCCGGGTCTAAAAACTATGCTATGAACAACTCGTACGACAATCAATCAATTATTTGGTAAATATCAAGCCTCTTTTCGTTTTTCTTGATAAAAAAAATAATCATCCATTTAAATTTGTCATAATTAAATTACATTTCCACGTCGCCCTTCTCTTATTGACAGATATTTCCTTTGTTTATTTTAAATGCACCTCTAGAAATAGAGAGAAAATTATTAAATTCTAGTATATCAGTCCACATCCCCTCCCTCTGGTCAAGAAGTCGGATTTGAGCCTATTTCTTTTTTCTATATATGAACAATAAACTGTGCGATTAAATGCTTATTAAATAAAGTATACATAAGCATTAATCTTCCTAGTTTTATGATGAAATTATTATGATAGAAACCACGTACAGCCAGATGGGCCCACTAAATCTACATTGTAAATGCATTAGCAAGTGGAGATAAGGACCACATTTAATTGAAATAAATGTAAAATTGAAGAGAAAAAAAATGTTAAAGAGGAGATGAGAAAGGGAGTGATATGATCAGTCTTAAATGAGCTGCAGCTTGGCTGCCATGGCTTAGGGAAGGAAAGCTGCCTTTAATGTTTCTCGTGTAACCCCGTGAACCTGGGGGACATGTATGTGTAAAACTGCCCTACACTCTGGGGTACCCCACCCCCATGAGGCCATGATTCTTCGTACAACGAAAAATGATGTCGTTTTACACATAGACACAATTAAATAGCTAATATCATGTTATTGTTTAATTGCTAACTCGATTACACATCTCGTTTTTTCCTTCTTTACTGAAATATGATTTTTTTTTTAATTTTAATTCCTAGAATAAGACTTTTAGTTTATAAATAGCGACTAGAATAAAAATAAATAAATAAATAGTAATTTATTGATATTCTATGACATTAATTTTTAAGATTTAAGTTGAAATATGAAGTATTTGAAGGTTAATCTGTCTAATCAATTGATGAGAATGGATTATTCAGTCATGATACTTCTTCAAATATTATAATATTTTTTAATTTTTTTAAAAAAAACATGATCTCAAAACGTTTTCAAATAAATTAATGAATCTTTATCCCCACCGCGAAATTAAAGCGAGTTAAATGCTAACTCTTACTTAACCCCTGACCTTCACCACAGCACAAACATGAGAGATTTCTGTTTCGTGGGCCAGACTAGTTAGCTCGCGGGCCTTTGCTTATGTCTTAGTGCTACACTCCAAACTGCACAGGTTTTCGAGTCCATTAATCTAAACTCAAGATGTATGGGCCTATCGTTAGCCAGAACACTTCATCTTTACCCTTTTCTTTTCTTTTCCTTTCAAATAATTATCTCATAAGAATGGTATTACAACTCTTCAAATTTTAAATTTGTTTTTTAATAATTACAAGTTTTAGTTTTTTCGGTGTCATTGAAGACTTACATAATTGTTAACTTCAGATCCTGTGAGATTAGTCGATGTGCGTGTAAATTGACCCCAACACCCACGTTAATAAAAAAAAACCAAGATAAAACCCCCCAACTTCTTTGCTATTTGTACAAAAAGAATTTTTTTGATTAACTTTTTTTTTTCTTTTTTCTTTTTTTTAATATTTGATTGATTTTAAATTAATTTTTATATTTTTTTACAATATTTTTTATAAGATTATCACAATCTTATATAAAAGTTTTGATACTTGATTGATACTTAATTTTACAAGTTTATTTTTATTATTATATCATTAAATAAAAAATAGTTTAAAAATAAAGTTGTTAAATTTAATAAAATTCATGATTTGAATTATGAATTTAATGAGTTAAGCTGAAGATCAGTATAATATTAAAATTAAAAAGAAAATCTTAATTTTTCTTAAAATCGAACAATATATTTTTTTATTGATTATTTAAACTGTTTTTAGACCATAAAGTCAATTCTTTCACGTTAAAGAAATTCTCATGTAAGTTAAAGAGATTTCAAAATGAATCTGATAGGTAAGTTAATTTTTTCATATTCAATTTTTGATCTAATCTGCAGCCGCCACGGATAAACTAGTTATTAAAGGACTGACAAAAGTATACTCCCTCCCTCTTTTTTTTGCTTTAATGGTCGTATTCTCGGATTGATTGAAAACTTCAATTCAATCCATCCATTCACTCAACGTTTGATGATTTTTTTTTCACCCCGTAATTTTTATCGTTGCCATTTTGAATCCAAGTAAAGAAATATTAATGAGTTGGAATGTTATAAATTTTAGCATGTTTAAAACATCGCTAATTTTAAAGATTGAATTAATTGAAATACTTACGAGCTGTTTAAATATTCATATTAATTAAAAAAATCATTTAAAATTTAAAATATTATTAATTTTAAAATTTATAAAATTAATTGAGATACTTACAAACTGTCTTAGATTTCATCTAGCTTTTTTTCATGCTTCACGAGAACATGTTTCTTCACAAATTTCTTACATGGAATTGAAGTTGTTGTAACTTAGGTTTTGTTTAGAGAAGCGATTTATTTATTTTTAAATATTTTTTATTTTAAAAAAATTAAACTGATATCACCAAAATTATATGTCATAAAAGCAAATGGATGATTGAGAAATAAAGAAGAAATTCCAGTGAGCCTCACATTTGTGTGGATGGATTTAAGCCAATTTCCTTCACCCCCAGAAAACTGGAACAAAAGAAAAAGAAAAAAAAAAGGATTGAAAACTCAAAGATGGTGCAAGAGCTGACAACAAGGCCAGAAATTCTTGCCGACCCCAATTTCTTCTAGATTTTTTAGTCTCCCCCTCACATATTGTCATTGATATTTCCACAAAATGTGCGGTCCTACACGCTACAAGTTTCCCTTTTAAGAGCCTTTATCACTCTATTCCATAAACATTTAGATACTAGACAATCTATGGAAAAAATTACATCATAATATCATGTAAAATTTAATAAAATTACTCGATCATTGAGACGAGAAAAACCCGTTTTCTTGTTGTGTATGCATTCAAATTAAGTTCACATTAATGATACAATTAGAAATACATAAATTCAATATTTAAGGGTGTAACTCAATTAGTTAGATTCTAAATTTGTTTTTTGGAGGTCACCAGTTCAAGTCTCACAAATCTCAGAGTCACTGGAAGCTTACATGGTCGTTAATTTCAAGACCTGTAAAATTAGTTGAGATGCGCGTAAGCTGGTCCGGACATCTACACTAATAAAAAAAATCATTTTAAAACTATAAAATTTGAAGGATACAACCTTATTTAGCTAAATAAAAAAGTTAATGAGATCTTGATTTGTAATTGTTTATCAATGTAATGTAATGTATACTCTTAATCATAAATTAAATAATTTATTGCAAAAAAAAGAAATTTACCACATTACTTCAGGAATGAGAAGCTATTAAAACATCAAAGAGGTCAAGAATATTTACTAATTGTGTAATAAAATATCAAACAAGATAACGGGAAACTATATAAATATAAAAAAGGGAAAAGAATATCAAGAGATCACTCCACGCCAACAAAAAAGAAATAAAGAAAAAAAAAAATCAAGATATCAAGTCCCGTGTGCAACTATGCCACAGTGACAAAAAAATCTAAACCAGTTTGACTTTTTGACCCTCGATAAGATTGTCTAGTACCTACTCTGACCCTCATCGACACCGATCACAACAAACCACGTGTAACCCATAGAAATAAACGGTGCAAAACCTGCAGTGAGATTAATTATCAAAAGACCGCTGTAACGTTAACTCGTCACGTAGCCGAGGGGGTCCAAAATCATATTTAGTCCCTCTACTTTGTGTATTTGGTTGACTTTAAAATGGATTGAATAATATCTTGTATTTTCAAGTGATGTTAAAAATTGAGTTCATCTAAATTTTAATGTTTCTATAATAAATTTATCAATTTTAAACAAGATTCAAGCTAAATCTGTATTTACAATGGGTTTAAAATTAAAACGCATTCAATTGATCTAAATATAATTAGAAATCAATTTAAATTTGGGTCATTTATACTATTAGTAAGAAATATAAAATAAAATTACTAATAAAATATAAATTTTACTTATTTTATGATATTCTAAAAAAACATTTTTTTTCCTTTTTTTTAAATCTTTATAATAAGATCCAAAACAATTGATCTTAATTGAACTAAAATTTTAGCTTTTAAACATGATCATAGTATCGGTTTATCAATCTTAAAATCTCTAAGTTGAGCCTTTAGTGAGTACATTTTGAAGCACATTTCTATCTTCACAAGAGTTGAATCTAACCCAATATAAAAATAAAAGGATGTAACATGACCAAACATAAAAATAAAGGGACCATAAGAAAATTAAAACAGTTCGATATAATATAATATAATATAATATAATATCTTATCATAAACCACATCCATCTATATTTCTATCCCCTCCTCCTCCTCCCACTTGTTGAGGGCCTTGTATCCCTCTCTTCTTCCATTTCTCTAAAGATAGACCCCTTCAGGTCTCTCTCTCTCTCTCTCTCTTCCAGTTTAATTTTGTTATCCTTGCGTTTAAGTTAATCTCGGTAAGCTTGATTGATTCTTTTGTTTCTTTGCTTGTTTGTTACATTTCAATCTGTCAAATATTAGTTTTTTTTGAGAAGTTGCTGTTCGTTGATTTTTGTTTCAATTTAACTACTTCGAATTTTTTTAGGGTTTTACTAGATAGAGTAAATAGTTGATTGTTCTTCTATTTATTTAGTGCTTTTTGATTATATATATCTTGAATTGATCAGGTTTTAAGGTTATTATGGCTATTATTATTATAGTTAGTCTAAAACTGGTAGTTTTTTTTTTTTTTTTTTTTTGTAGATAGAAGAGATGCTTCGGTCTGTTTTATGGATAATTGTGCTGTTCGAGTTGATATTAGTTATTAGAAAAAAGATTAATTTTGGTAGATAGAGAGGAGAGTCTTCAGACAAGGTTTACTTACTTTTCTGGTTAGGTTCGAATGATGTTTTAATTTGTGAAATAGTAGGGAATGATGTTAGTCGCTTGTGTTTTCTGTTTTCGATGCTGGTTCTGCTAAATTTTAGTATTTTATTCTTTGTGAAATGAACTATTTCAACAGGGGATTGCTTTATCCCTGAGAAATCTTGGCCTGTTTTGATTTTCAAATCGTTACACGTTGCAGTTGCTGACAAATGATGCGGAAACAATGAATGGGTTTTTGCTTTTCATTGGATGATTTTATGATAACATTACTCTTTTCCTATCATTAGACTCTGGGTATTGATTTGTGATTAATTTCCTCAAGCTGGTATTAAGGAACTTTTTTTTTTTGTCTCTTTGCTCCTTTGTTATAAGGTTTTCACTGACATATGCCATTGTGACTAGCAGACTCTTTCCCAAACATAACATGGCTAGGCTTCTAGTTCATTCTGCTAATATTCCTGCCGTAGCTCCTTGTCTAAGGCATTGTCAATTTGAAGAATCTAAAAAACGAAGAGATTCCTCTGCCAAAATGATGTCCAGCTCACCATCTCAGGGTTTGGTAATGAGTGGATACTCGGGATTGCGAAGTGCTAACTGTTTAGATACATTGTTGAGACATGGACAATCTTTCCATTCCAAGGTTGCAATTACAATCTCTCCCAGGCAGCAAAAGGCTAAGCGATTTGTACCTAGAGCTATGTTTGAACGTTTCACAGAAAAAGCAATCAAAGTAATCATGCTTGCCCAAGAGGAAGCGAGACGGCTTGGTCATAATTTTGTTGGAACAGAACAAATCCTGTTGGGTCTTATTGGTGAAGGGACTGGAATTGCTGCAAAGGTTCTCAAATCCATGGGAATTAATCTTAAAGATGCACGTGTAGAAGTAGAGAAGATTATTGGGAGGGGCAGTGGATTTGTTGCTGTGGAAATTCCATTCACTCCTCGTGCCAAGCGTGTCCTGGAGCTATCATTGGAGGAAGCTCGCCAACTTGGTTAGATTCTTTTTCTTTCCCTTTTTCTGCCTTTGACCGGGCAAAACCTAGTTTCTGGGTATTGGCATAGGTGTATTTTGAACTAATTCCTCTTTAAATTTGGGATGAATACTTTTGAAGATTACTGTAGAATTTCACATGGAACTGTTATTGCAATCATAACATAATGTGTTGTTGAGAGATACAACTCCAATGAGATATTGAACTATGCTAAATGAATGGAATCACAAGATTTGCCTTGTAATTCAAGTCCATTCCAGTTCTTGTGACTCAATTTTTTCCCTCTCAACTGGGCAGTGATTCTGTTATGTTTTTGTGTGTGATGCTTCTAGAAATGAAGCCTTCAATGTTAACCAGATCCGACCTCCATGAATCTTTTCAGGTCATAACTACATTGGATCTGAGCACTTACTTCTCGGGCTGCTTCGTGAAGGTGAGGGTGTAGCAGCCCGTGTTCTTGAGAATTTAGGCGCTGATCCTAGTAACATCCGAACTCAGGCAAGCAATGCATCTTTTGAACTTTGTCAACCTAATTTTCTGTGTCATTGAGCTACTTAATTTGTAATTTTAGAATCAATGAAGTGTTGACTGTTGTGATTAGGTCATTCGCATGGTGGGCGAGAGCACGGAGAACCTGGCTGGATCCACTGTTGGACCTGGAAGCAGTAACAACAAGATGCCTACACTTGAGGAATATGGAACTAATCTGACTAAGCTAGCAGAGGAGGTGATTTAATATTAAGGCTTTTTATGGTTAATATGTTATATGTAGCTACTTCTCTTCTAGGTGCTTGTCTTAAGATGATTTCTTTCTCCTTCAGGGTAAATTGGATCCTGTTGTCGGTAGGCAGCCACAAATAGAACGTGTCATCCAAATCTTGGGCCGAAGAACTAAGAACAACCCTTGTCTTATTGGAGAACCAGGGGTTGGAAAAACAGCAATTGCTGAAGGTCTTGCTCAGAGGATAGCAAGTGGTGATGTTCCTGAGACAATTGAGGGAAAGAAGGTGCGTGTTGGTCCAGTTTCTTGACATGGTTTGGGTGGGCATCTGGGTTTTTATCTCATCTTTTTGGCTTACTTAGTTGTGCTTATTGGTATAAATGGTTACAGCGTGGACCCTTCTGAAGCTATAAGGTTAAATTTTGACCTGAATACTTGCTCTTCTTTTTAAATAACAGATTGTGAAACGACTTTTTATTTAGGTGTTACAGGATGACTTTTGAACTTCGAAAGGTCTACTAACATTGGTATAACAATTGCACCGAATCATGTATTCTCAGGGCACACCTATTAATAAACAAAGCTTCCTCAATCATTTGTAATGTTAAAACCACAGTTTTAAATGGGAGATTCAATGATCTAATGGGCATTTTTTTTTTGCTCATTCTAGTACTTATTCATAACCGTCAGAATTTGCAAGAAATTTGCATTGCTATGCTATATTTATGATGAGTTTTTATAAAGGATTTCCATTTAAATTGAGTTGGTCAGGAGAATACTGTACTCTAGAAAGACTGATATTTTTTTTGGTGTAACCCAGGTTATCACCCTTGATATGGGCCTTCTTGTTGCTGGAACTAAATACCGTGGAGAGTTTGAGGAAAGATTAAAGAAGTTAATGGAGGAAATCAAGCAGAGTGATGAAATAATGCTCTTTATCGATGAGGTGCATACCCTGATAGGGGCAGGAGCTGCAGAAGGAGCTATTGATGCTGCTAATATCTTGAAACCAGCTCTTGCAAGAGGTGAATTGCAGGTAACTTTTTCTTGTCTTGTACACATGATATTCACTGGCTATTTTTTTTTAAACCATCTGAGTTTTGGGGATCAGCTAGATGTAATTGGGGGTAATTGTTAAATGCTATGGCTGGAGGCCATTATCAGTTTGTTGCATGCAGTTTGAGTGTTACATCTACTATGCTGACTATTAAGCTTCACTTATTTTTTTCAAAAAAATGCTGACTATGAAAGTTGAGTTGATCATACCTTGATGAACCGTTCATTGAAGCCTATTGTGTGTTAAACTTTTGAGTTTTTTTTTTTTTTTTTTTAAATTTCTTTTGGTGCTTAAACTTGATTTGATCATACCTTCTCTCAATTTCTGGCTCAATTTTTTCTATGGTTTGGAAACACTGAAGCCTTTCCTGTGTTGAGTCTTATTAGCTATGAATTTGTCTCTAAATTGTCATGGTTTGTGTTTCCTTGAATTATCGAGTCTTTATTGGACCTGATTATTATATGTTGTAATAACTGAAACTGTTATATCCAGCGTTTGGGGCTGGCCACTGTCCCTCTGTGTATGGTCAATATATGTTATTGTTTATATTTGAAATTTGTGGCTCCAAGTTTCAAATTCGACTTCGATTCTGATTCATCCTCCTTAATGTAGTGTATTGGAGCTACAACCCTAGATGAATACAGAAAGCACATTGAGAAGGACCCTGCTTTAGAAAGACGTTTCCAGCCAGTCAAAGTACCTGAGCCATCTGTAGATGAAACGATACAGATTTTGAAAGGACTTCGTGAGCGATATGAGATCCACCACAAGCTCCGTTACACAGATGAGTCCTTAGTAGCTGCTGCTCAGTTGTCATACCAGTACATCAGGTAAGTGAGCCATAAATAAACTTTTTTTTTTGTAGTTCACATTTCTGTTCTATAATTTCACATATCTGTGGCATTTGTCACACTTATTGCTTCACAAATGCTTATTTATAGAGGAGAAAAGTCATTGCTTATATATCTTAAGAAAACAAGTAATGTATTTCTGAAGTCCATTGTTAGGTCTTTTGAGCAAACCTTGAAGCTTACTTGAAACGTGAGATACCATATGATGGGCTACCCAAGATTATAAATGGAAAGAGATGAAAATACCCGGGATATCATTCGCTGTAGGGGTGCATTTTACATGCATCTTGGCAGAGCTAGTGGTAGCATTTCAAATTGCAATAGTTATTGATGCCATATGACTACCTTGCAGACAGTCTCTGTTGGAGCTGATATTTTTGATCTGTGCATAATAAGTTTTTCCCTACTGTTTTTCTTTCCTTCCTGCTGTACCCTCCGCAATACACCAGAAATGTACTTGGACCATTTCAGAAGCTTTACTCCACTTGGCTTTAATTCTATCAGATGCTCCCAAATTCACAATTTTTTCCTATGAGATTCTGTTGTAATTATATGAAGTACCTTTCTATAGAAGTTTTTTTTTTTTTTTTTAATTTTTTCCATGTCTGTCTGGTATAAGTAGTCCTTCAAAAGATCTACTCCCTCTCTATAATTACAGTCCTTTATAAGCTGTCCCTCCCTTGATATTTTTTTCTTGCATTTGTTTCAGTGACCGTTTTCTGCCTGATAAGGCAATTGATTTGATTGATGAAGCTGGTTCTCGGGTTCGGCTTCGTCATGCACAGGTACAGTCTTGTATCCAGTTACTCCATCATCACCTTCAATATTCTGTTTTTTTCCCCTCACTTTATTCTTTTAGGTCCCTGAGGAAGCAAGAGAGCTTGAGAAAGAGGTCAGACAAATCACAAAGGAAAAGGATGAAGCTGTCCGTGGCCAAGACTTTGAAAAGGTACAAATTGCTTCTTTCTTTGTGCTTTCCAATTGTCTAATTGGGTTTTCGAGGACTACCCTGCTTGTTTCCATGAGATCAGACATTTTAATGAACTTCCAAAATATTTTGTGTTACGATTTCAAATTTTTTAGTTGTCTAATTATTGAACAGTGAAAAAGTTGTTTCAGAAGAGGTGCCACAGCCTGTGAGACTACAAGACCACCAATTGCTTTTGTCTTTTGTTTCTTAATGTTGATCTTTTTTCTCAATTTGTTGAGCTAACTCACTTCATTGTTTATCTTAAACAGGCTGGGGAATTGCGAGACAGAGAAATGGACCTTAGAGCACAGATTGCAGCTATTGTGGAGAAAGGCAAAGAGATGAGCAAAGCTGAGACAGAGGCAGGGGATGTAGGTCCCACTGTCACTGAATCAGACATTCAGCACATTGTTTCTTCTTGGACTGGAATTCCAGTAGAGAAAGTATCCACAGACGAATCTGACCGTCTCCTAAAGATGGAAGATACCCTTCACAAGCGAGTCGTTGGCCAGGATGAAGCTGTCAAGGCAATCAGCCGTGCCATCCGCCGAGCTCGTGTTGGACTCAAGAATCCCAATCGACCAATTGCTAGCTTCATATTTTCTGGTCCAACTGGTGTCGGGAAGTCAGAATTGGCAAAAGCACTAGCTGCCTATTACTTTGGCTCTGAAGAAGCCATGATCCGTCTTGATATGAGTGAGTACATGGAAAGACACACTGTTGCTAAGCTGATTGGTTCGCCTCCTGGTTATGTTGGTTACACTGAGGGTGGTCAGTTGACGGAGGCTGTTAGGCGTCGTCCTTACACTGTGGTACTCTTTGATGAGATTGAGAAGGCCCATCCTGATGTCTTTAACATTATGCTTCAAATTCTTGAAGATGGAAGGTTGACAGACAGCAAGGGCAGGACTGTAGACTTCAAAAACACCCTCCTGATAATGACTTCAAATGTTGGTAGCAGTGTTATTGAGAAGGGAGGACGCAAGATTGGATTTGATCTTGATTATGATGAGAAGGATAGCAGTTACAATCGGATTAAGAGCCTGGTGACAGAGGAGTTAAAGCAGTATTTTAGGCCGGAATTCTTAAATAGATTGGATGAGATGATTGTTTTCCGTCAACTTACCAAGCTGGAGGTCAAGGATATTGCTGATATAATGTTGAAGGAGGTCTTTGAGAGGTTGAAGGCCAAGGAAATAGAGCTTCAAGTGACAGAGAGATTTAGAGATAGGGTGGTAGATGAAGGGTATAACCCAGCCTATGGTGCAAGGCCTTTGAGAAGAGCTATAATGAGGCTTCTCGAGGACAGCATGGCTGAGAAAATGCTTTCAGCAGAGATCAAAGAAGGTGATTCTGTTATTATAGATGTTGATTCTGATGGGAATGTTATTGTTCTCAATGGTCAAAGTGGTGGTGCTCCCGACGCCTTGCCGGATGTGTTGAATGTTGCGTAGAGCTCGACTCCTTTCTCAGCAAACCTTTGCTAGTATGTTGTTTGTAACTCCGGTATTCATTCGAATTGGCAAATAGTTGTGTAGTCTGTTTTATTCGAAGGACTACTTGGCAGTGGAACTGGGAGCTGTTTCTTCATTGCTGGCTGGGTTTCAAGGCTGTATGTATTACACCATGATAGCTTGAATAGTTTAGGGGATATGGTGTTTGGTTTAGCTCTCTTAATGAAATGACCACTCGTGAAATATTGTTTTATGTAACCGTCTCGTAATACAAATTGTGATTTTACTTAGAAAATGGTGTTCATGCTCTCTATAATGGAGATTGTCCTTACCATTAAAATTTCATGATGGCTACCCTCAAAATTGTGATCACAAGGAATCTTCAAGATTATTTTTTATTTGTGCCGCTTAGCATGCTTTATCATGTACTATCATTTTACCAGGCCTACAAGAGATGGCAAGTGAAGGTTCTTCACGAAGTGTTCAATATGGAGCCTGGATGAAAAACCATTTATTGCAAATTTTCCTTTGTGGAAGTGACGTTACAAACATCCCTTAGAAAAATATGAAAGGGCATGTTACACTCATTTCAGTCTTTACTTGAATCTAAAATCCAAAACGTATCAGCACTGTGGCACTGACCCGAGTCTATTTGATAACCTCTGTTGAAAATTTGCAGTGTTCAATTAATACAACAAATCATGTGGGCGGATGCAATTCAATGTCTTGATACTGCAAATTTTGCTGCTGAGTACAGATGCCGTGGTTTCACAAATGGCCACAAGCGAAATGGGTTTGCTTCTTGATTTTCTTGCACTGAAATGAATTTCCTGTACCTAGTCATCTATAGCTGGTGAAGACTGCCTCAAAGTAGGGCTGACGCTGCCGCTTCTGGTCATTTTTAGTGCATCCAGAGCCTTCTGTATCTCCATGGTCATTGCACTGTCCACACTGCCTGATGATAGCTTCTTGTGTGATTTCTGCAAGTGAAGCTTGAGCGAGCTGCTGCTCAGACCAGCATTCTTCCCACAGATGGGGCAGACTTTCATTTCTGGCTTCCGCCTTTGCCATTCCATGGAAACCTTCCCATGCAGTCGCTGGTCAAGATCCAGTAAAATTCTTGCAAAACCATCATTGGGCTGAGCTCGCCGATGAACTTGTCTTAGAGCATTCCATGCTTCTAGTAGAGTGAATTTCCTGCATCAAGAAAGAAAAAGCTCAACATACAAAACTTATGATGCAGCAGTCTATCCACTGCAGAAATTCAATATCATTATGTGTGCTGATAGAGCTTCCATTGTGCAATTTTTCTACACCATGAAAAAGCTTGCGATTTTCACTTACTTCCTGAGCATTAAATAAGCAAGAACCAATGTGGCACTCCTACTTCTCCCTTCAAAGCAATGAACTAGAACCCTCCCTCCTACTGATTCAACATGATCAATAAAATCAGAGGCTTCTTCAAAGATACAGCTGATATTTGAATCCTCATCGTCAGTTATCTGTTCGAGTAGAAAGTAGTGTTATGAATATAGGACAGGTTCCAAGTATATGCTGGAAAAAGAAAAAAAAAAATGACGAGCTCAAGATTGTTGATCAATAATGCTACAGAGTGTTTGCTGTTTAGAGATCAATGTGTAAACTTGGCTAATAGAAACATCAAGAAAATCATCTCTAAATTTTATGATCATAGTATGCTGCAATATTAGGAGAAGACGACAAACAAAACCAAGTAGCAGAGAAAAACAGTTGGTTTTCTAAAATCTAATTACTTTTCTAGAAAGGAGCACACGTGAAGCTCTATCCATTGTTATAGTTGCAAACTAAAGAAGTTGCGAGACCACTGCAACTGCAACTGCTTCTACCATTATAATAAAAATTTCCTTTTTGTAGAGGTACCTTAACAAATTGATCCAGCTTTAGTCATTTGTATAAAACAAAACAGAGCATTGTTCCCAGAAGCATGGAACTAATGCAAATGGAGAAGAAAAACTCACAGAAAAATTTTTGTACTGAAATAGATCTGGGTGTTGCGACTCTGACTGTCCAATTTCATTGCCACACAAACACAAAATATGTGTGATTCCTAGATGTTGCAAAGTGTGCACAGATCTTGCAGCCAGGGCGCCACCAATAAACAGGCTATTTGTGATTGATGATGGTTTCTCTGTGTTTGCAGCTTCAGAGATCAATGATATCCTCTCGAGAATGTGCTCTAATCTTACCTGCAAGTTAAAATGGAAAAAAAAAAAACCTAAAATAAGGAAAATAGATTGTTCCATGGATCAGTCTTCTATAGTAGGAATTGATAAACAAAAATAAAAAACTTCATATTAGACATGCAACCTGAACATTGCATGGATCTATTACCTTTAACTCATATGCATCCACAACGCAGTTACTATCACTGCCCTCAAAAAACCCTGTTTGGAAATTGTTCTCCTGACAGAGTTTGATAACATCATTTCTCAGCATTTCATTCCATTGTTCAAGTTCTTTATTTGATTCATTATCCACCTGAGCATATAATTATGCATGCCAAACATTAAGATGTTAGAACAATGAAAAACATCTTTATTTTCTTCCCCTTACACAATGCAGTAACTAAAATTTTCAGCCCTTTTCAAATGTATGCTTATTTGCTTGCTAATTAGCACATGTCATGGCATGCTTCTCTACATTTCTCACAAAATAGAGTTTCTAGTGAAGTAAGATGATTAAATACTAAACAGTTCCCCTGCTACATGACCATCTATTCCAGTCAAGTTTCAGAGTTTATGATGTTTAATTATACTTCATGAGGTGGCGCCTGCTATTGATCCACTTGGAAATTATGAAATCAAAGTATCAATAATTATCTATTCTCTTTTGATTCTTAACACATGAGGTTTTTTGGTTTTTTCCTCCTCACTTTAAAGGGGGCTATTTTGCAGAAGATTATTAGAAGTACGATGCATCAATGCAATAATTGTTTCTTCTTAAAACTATGTAAGAATGAGAAAAATCTGTAGAACATGAGCAAATTACTTCTCATCCAATTGATGGCTTAAAAAATTTGGACATTTTGCCTCTTGCATTCCTCGATCATGTTTCTACCCTTTTTTCACTGTGCCATCTTGTGCTATATATGCAGCGTGTCACATAAATTGGTTAAAAAAGAGCCAGCTACTGATTAACAACAAAGATGAGAACTTAACCAGTCCATTTTTTCAATTATGAAAATATGTCAGATATAGGAAAGTCGAGCATGGAATTGGAGAAAAAAGACATTTTTGGAACCAAGATTTTGCTTCATGGTTATTTGGTTTCCGATTTGTCATCTTTAAGCACCATAACCAGTAATCTTTGCCTAGTAAGCATGTGATTTTCATATCCATGTTAACTGACATGCTTACCTTGGCAAATTTATGAATGTCTCGGAGCTTTGTTGTCAGACGCAGGCAACGAAGGGGCTCTACACTCCCCTTGGAAAACTTTCCATGCCAGCTTTCTCTTGACATGGGAGAACTAGAATCTGAGCACTCTTTATTTCCTGAAGATGACCTTGGAGTTTGAGCAATTCGCTGCGAATCTGAATCACTAAACTCTGGATGGTTATCATTAAGAAACCGTTCCTTACTCGGTGGAGAAGGACAATGAACAACTACATGTGAAGGTGACTCAGGGACCACCAAATCATCTCTGTCACAGTCCCCTGATGTTTTATTTGTGATGTTCAAAAAAACTCGTAACACGCTATCTAGTTTTTGGTGAAGAGTGAGAAGGAATATATGGAAACCTTGCAGATCCCTGAGAGCAGCACGAAACCCACCACGAAATTCCTGAACAGCTGAAGTCATTTCGGTCACTCGTGTATCAGTGAAGTCAGTGCCTTCCAATGGAGGAGCTCCTAATTTCCCCCCAGTTATTTCATATAACAAATTAGAGGAGTAATCAGAACTGTTGATAAGCAACTCAATCAATTTAGGATAATTTGCCTGGTCATTTGTGCGTTTTCCAGCAGGAGGCCGACGAGGAACACCAGAATCAATAGCCACAGCATGAGAAATGAGGAGATCAGAAAACGATGATTCTCCTGATTTTCGAACTCTTAGCATTTTGTTAGACTTTGGAGCTTCTGTAATATCAAAAACATCCGAGCCCTGTGATTCCATTCCTGGTCCTCCTTGATTATGAGAGTTAAGCCTGCAATCCACTGAAGTTGCCCTTCTTTCTTTCTGTAGAGCTTTAATCACCCTTGGTCGGTATCGGTTAATTGCAGAGTCAAAAGCATCCTCCAAGGCATTGACATTTGACGGGGTCATTTTCTCAGCCAGCAACAGATTTGCGGGATTTCCGCGCCATCTGAGCTCACGGCAAGGTAGTCTATCTTCGTTTCTGATGACAAGGTCCAACAGGAAGACCCTACCAATTGCTGCTGCAATTCTTTCTGCAGTTTCACGTGACTCAAATGAATTTGAGCTCTCCAATAAAGGAGATCCATGAACATAGCTGCAAAAACAGGATGTTTTGGCCTTTGAAACACTAATGGAAAAGGTAATTTTGCAATGCTTGTGATATGAAAAACCGTGCATCCCCATCACTATAATATTAGAGTACAAGGAGTAGAGACCAGGGAATTGATTGAGTATCCTAGGAAAGAGGAATCAGCATATGATGATATCAAGTAATACTCTTTACTAGCTCAAACTTTTAGTTATGGTGTCCCTAAGTTTCTTGGTAAATGGGTGTGCGGTACTGCTCAGGTCAGTGTAGCCACCTCGAGATTCTAAAAAGCCAAATTTCATTACACACACGTGTGCACACACTCATGATATAGATTATAAAGAACATAAATCTCTTTTCCCAACCCTTCCCCTTTCAGCCTATTAGATAAGGAGACAGCATGAGAAGGAAGTTGAAATTTTTTATGATATCACTTTATAATATGTAATGCACAAATCAGGTTCTAGTTTCACCTCATCAGAATAAGGCATCGGCTAAGTTCAAGAGCTTCCAAAAGCTCAGAACATGTCACTTCACCTACTTCATCTCCTTCCAAAGCTGCTGCAACTCTTGCTTTCTCTCCAGCTTCCTTGATCTGGAGCCACTCTGGGCTGCAATTATGAATGACTCTAGCCTGTAACATTCCAGCAAAAATATTTACCATCATTAAGAAGGGAAGCAAAAGGCCAGGCGAGATTTTTTAAGAAGAGACTTCAATGCTGGTTGGTCTTAGAAAAATCAGTAACTACTGGGTTATAACAGTGTAACCTGAGGAGTTTGGACTCCTAACCACTTTGCAAATTCATAACCAAGACGTTCTGATTGTGTGGCCATCCTGGAAGAAGAAAACTTTATGACAGCTGCGGCTTCCTTATGAAAAGCGTCAACATTTCCAGGTTGATTGAATAAGGCAAAGAAGACAACCCCCCCAGAATTTACAGTTACCTACATGCACACAGCTGAAGAGAATTTGAGATGGCCAATGAGAATAGAAACCGTGATGCACTGGTTTCTTCTCTAATTTCTGTTACATACAGGCAAAACTCAATATTCTTTAATGATACCCCTATAATGGAAAATATAGCAGTTCAACATTGTCTTACACAGAAATCCTAGCTTGTCAATAACCTGAGAACTCGTCTATGCTATTGAATAAATTAAACTCAGTTGGACAAATCCAAAACAACCCTTGATTCATAAGCTAGGTTAGTCAGTTACCTTGAAAAATAAGAATCAAGATGGTATTCATTTAAGAATAATGTCATCCCAAAGGCTTTGTGCTTTAGCTTTTAATAATATAAATTAGAAAGCAGATGCTGTTTAAACTATACTAGTGTGAATTGGATACATACTTCAAGGGCTTTGCTCATTTCATCCTCGGAATTTTCATTGCTACTATTATGCTCAGTGTGGTGAAGGGAAGAAAGCATGTCCCAAGAAAAAGAGCTCAACTCGATATCCAATGCAGCAGCTTTACCAAGCCTGTCCCACAAACTGATCTCTGGAGATTGCTCAGGAGGTGGGCTTTTTGAATCAACAAGAGATTCTCCCCGACTGCATAGCAATCATGACAACTAGATGAAAGGAAAAATCACTCTGAGTGTATATATATATATATATATATATATTAGAGAGAGAGAGAGAGAGAGAGCGCATGTGCATCATGCTTTAATGAACAAAAACAAAAAAACTAGTATGAAATGTTTGCAGTTTCATTTATATGATCATTGAACTACCCAAGATCTCCCCCTCATTCACTTGCTGTAATGAAACAGGCAGGTGGCTTATCACAGGCTTCTTGTCAATAGTTATAGTAGGTGCTTCTTGGCATGACAATAAGAAATGCATTAGGAGAGACAAATTTCACTTTATTTCTCTGCTGGTGATGCATTCCTATCGTTCCTAAGAGCATTTCCAATGATCATAAAATTATAAACATCTAAAGACAAAAACTAGATAACTTCTATCAACACTAGAATTACATACATGAATTAAGAAAAGTTCCCATTTGTGTTGAATGTCTAAGGTAGTTGTCCTTAAATTCCTGCACTCACATTTCTCACATCTCACTTCCCATATTATCGCAAATCTACTTCAAAGGTTCCCCTTATAAGCTCATTAACTATCTGCCTCACGAGTAAAATTAACAATAAATCATCAACATTCAGTCTATCTGAACTAATCACCATAATTAGTTTGATGGTTGATATAAATAATGACATAGAGAGAGCAAGATGGCAGACCTAGAGGGCATAGTTTCGAGCCTGTAAGGCCGGTGCGGGAACCCTGAGGCACGATACTTGCCACTTCTCTTACGAACCAACTCCAGCCATTGAGCAAACCTATACGCTGGGCCTGCTGTTATATCTCCCAACATATACAATACCTGAAATCAAATCCAAAATATTAAACTAGTCAAAATTACCTGTCTTCACATTTCCTCTCTTGGAGTAACAGAAAAAAAAAGGGGGGGGGGGGATCAACTACACAACAATCATTTCCCATTCCTTTATATTATCACATTCTACAATTTTCTCACGCAAATTAACAGGAAAAAGAAAAAGAAAAACTTCAATTTACCCATACAAAAATTATTTCCAATGCCTTTATACGATCACATTCTACCGCTTCCTCATTCAAAGTAACAGAAGAGATATAGAAAAAAGAACAGAAATTTCAATTTACCCTCAACAATAATTACATTGTAGCACCATTTCCACTCCCTCAAAAAACAGAAAGAAAAAAAAAACAGAAACCTAAAATGTTACCCGGGAGGTAACAGTGAGAGGTAAAGGAGGATCAAGCTCTTCGGATCCGAGGTCCAGTTCCCTCTCCTCCTCTTTCTCCTGCAATTTCCACATAAATAACCAACAAAAAAACAGGTCTTAATAGTGTTCAATATGTGATATTAATCACTGAGACAACCATGGATCCATAAAATCCATCTGAGTTCCTATCTATATTAACAACGAGAGAGAGTGAACGCATAAATCTTTATTCAATTATGTGCCCACAATGCATATATATATATAGAACGAAAAAGAATGGTCTTTTGTTTTTTGTTTTTTTTTCCCTTTACCTGGACCTCGATTGTGTTGTTGATGACTGATAAAGAGGCTTCCTTTTCATCTTTTGACATCATTTTTTTATATTTAAATTGGCTTTGAAAATAAGATGGTGTATATAGACACACACATACACTATACTACTAGTGTAATGTAACAGTTATCAAAATTAAGAGAGAAAAATGATGAGCCAGTTGCTTTTTTTGGACCAAGAAAGAGAAAAGGGAAAATATTTCCCGCCTTTTTAGGCGGGTTGGGCAGTTGACAGGTCAATGGAGAGTTGGAGGCTAGAGAGAGACAGCTACAGTAGTGTGCTGTAATGTAATGCTTTAGTTGCAAGAAAGTAAGGTGGTTTTTGATGATGACGACAACAATGTAGTTTGTCTGTAGATCATGATGACAGGATTAACACAAGATGGGAGTATGGGACCATGGCAGCCATGGCTTCCAGCAAAGAGAGAAGAGATACCCTGTGATATGAGGTCATGGTCGGTGATGGGTCATATGTGTGGGACTTTTACTTATAATAGCGTATTTGTTTAATATAATAATGTTAAAAATAAATTTTAAAAAATAAAAAATATATTATTTTAATATATTTTCAAATAAAAAATATTTTAAAAATTAACTGTTAAACACAATATAAACTCCTAAAATATTTGTTTGGATTGCACTGGAGTCGCTTTTCAAATGGATCCTAAGTTAGCATCTAAATTTGAATTCTATATTTCTCCGTCAGACTCGACTTAACAGGTCATGGTTGGTTTAGGGCTCAAGTGAAGCTTTGAATTCTAGGTTTTTCGAGTGAATGCGTCAGATCAAGTTTACCAGGCCTGAACATTGTTTTTTATGTTATAAAAACTTTAGTTTGGCCAAGGCAGAACGTCAGCTATCTATCTAATTATGTACTAATTAAAATTAAGAGTTTTTTTTAATATTATTAAAGATAAATCATCAAATCAAGATTAAAAAATTATAGAAAATTACAAGACTTGCATCTAGTGAACATGAGTGAAGCAACTCCTATAAAATACGTCCGAGTTATGACCCTACTAGTCCAATAATTTTTCTTTTATTTAATTATATAATAGAAAAATTAACTATAAAAAATGAAACAAATTTAAAATAAAGATAATAATGATGACTAGAAGAAAAGGAGTATTTTTTGAAAGGGAATAAAAATCACAAAGTTGAATTTCAAGATAATTTAATGTTAAGGGATAAAATTAAAAAAAAAAAACAAAATAAAACGTCTCAAGTCAACCTGAGTTAGCATGGTAAACTCATAACCTGGGTCGTAAAGTTGTGCCAACCTCATAAAATGAAAATTGAGAAAAATAATGTTGGCCAATTCGCAACAATCCAGATGTGAAATGGTGAAATAAAAAAAAATCAACAAAGAGAAGCTTGATAAAATAAAACCTAGTAAGGCCACTAAATCTCGAAGTCGGATCACGGGAACATAATGCCTAATAGAAGGCTAAACGGGAAAAATTGACGAAGCTTGGTTTTAAAAAGAACCCAATTTTAAAGGAAGGAATAAAAAAATATAAAAAACAACCCCAAAAAATACCAGAGTTATTCGACCAAACCTATTGTCTAAATCATGAGATCGAGATAACCTAGTTAAAAAAAATTAAAAAAAATCATAAAGCTTATTTTTTCAAAATAAACGTTGAATAATGAGATCGAAGAAAAAATTAAACTAAGTAAATTTCTTTTGATGTCAATTTGTGTTAACTTTTCAAATCGTGAATTGAGTCACTAAGTTGGAAGCACCCCATCTAAAAAAACCTCAAAGTTCAATCCCTAAAAAATCAAATGTTGATGGATGAAATTGAAAAAATAATTATACAAAAAGATTCAAAACACAACAATTAAATAAATTAGAACCAAACTTGAAATAAAAAAAATATATGAGAGGACATCATAGAATCTGAAATTGAAGGGGAAAATTGAAAAGAAAAATAAAAATCATAAAAGGATCCAAAACAAAAAAAAAATCAAAATAAAAAGAATAAGAACCTAATTTGAAAAAAATTAACAAATCATGATTAGAAATAAAAATTTTTTTTTTGACAAAAGAGCCAATAAAAAAATAGAAATAAGAAAAAAAATAAGGATCAAAGTTGAATTATCAATAAATAAGAGGACAACTCTGAATTTTTGAACAACCAGTATGAATTTCAAGGATAGAAGAAAGAAAAGAGAGGAAAAAGAGAGAGAAGAGATTGTCGGTGACACACTATCATATAAATGACAACACACACTATCATTTGGATGTCTCGACTCTTATAACATTGTCATGAAATTTATCGTTTGAATGTTGAGAAATAACACGTGTTCTTAAAAGAAGGTGAGTGTCTCCCACCCACTAGCGTGTACATTATACAAGCCAACCAAATTTAATTTTTAAATTATATTTTATATTTTTTAAAATTTTAAATTATTCTTTAATCAATTTCAATTTAATAATAACTAAAAAACTACGATAAAAATACGAAATATATTTTAATACACTCCCTTCCTTCCCTGCAACACATTTCTTTTCATCGTTCCTTTTATTTTAACCTTCAAGTGCATTGAAATTTACGAAGTGTTTCCTATAAGCCATGTAGGGAAGTAGAAATGGTGATGTGGGGGCAAAGGTAATTAAAGAGAGTAGCAGTGAGCGTGAGGTATTTCTCTGCATTAATTTTTTCCATAAAATATTTTATAAGAAAATTGGCCAACATAAAAAAAATATTATAATCAATATAAAAACTTATTTTTTTTATAAATATTATCAACTCATAAAATTTAATAAAATATTTTACAGAATAATAAACCGACAATATCATCCAATTAATTCCTACCACCACCACTCCTCTCATTACTGAATTTGAATCCTCTATGTTGTTAAAGAAACACATGACTACTAATCTTACCGTTGATTTTGAATTTAATGATTCAAATTATGTGATATATATAAATAAAATATTAAAGAATTAGGTTTTCATTTTTAATTATGCACTAAATCATGACCATTCAAATTAAATTTAATGATTTAGATTTAATAGACATTATGATTAATACCACTACTCACATTCTATCACTAAGGCCTCCATGATTGCCACCACCATAAGCAAAATCATTTTAATAACTACAAACATAATTGCTGTGATCATTATCGTAATTTCAACACTACCATTTTCTTATCATTATTTATCAAATATTATAAAATATCATGTAAAGCAAATACCCTTAAAATATATAATTTCTTTGATTTGGAATCTTCTCCAATCTTTTTCTCTGTGCAAATGATAATTTGATTATATTAGTTACCTCAATACCCTTAATTTGTAACATATAAAAAAAATATGTAGGCATGTTAATTTAATTTTTTAACATAAAGAAATATTTGAATATGTGTTGATAAACATTAAAAATAGTTGTTAGTAATAATAGAAAATAAAATAATAAAGCTAAAAAGTAAATGCAAATTAAAATATATGATATCAGGTTGTCCACTCCTTTTTATTTTTAAAGGGCGAATGACATTTCGTTTACTCTTTTTGTTATTTTAAAAAAATAACATATTTTTTGTTTGCTCAACTTCTGACCATTAGAGAGGCGGTTGGAAAATTAGTTGTGGTTTTCTTATCTTGAAAATTTATTTTGACTTATATTGACCATAAAACACTTAATAAACATCCTCAATACCTCAATAATCAATCTCTCAATTCAAAAAACTTCTAAATCAGTCCAAAATACAATCAAATCAGGAAACAAAAATCTCTCTCTCAACCCCGATTTATTTTTTTAGATAAGATAAAGATTAAAAAACACATCAATAGAACTTCTCTTGTTGATTAGAATCCATATTGACACCAACATTGACCTTTTTAGCCATTAAAATGTAGCCAACCAATGATTATTTTTTACCTTCATCATTTTCTAATGAGTCTTTCTCTTATTTTTTAAACTCATACTAAAAAATAAATAAAATAAAATTCTGAATTAAAATTAAAATTTAAAAAACTAAAAAGAGACTGCAATGGAAGAAAGAAAAAAGAAAGTGAGTGGACCAAAAATAATTTTTTTGCGAGAATTTGAGTTTGGCCATGCAATTTATCTTTATTTTACATCTTGGTAATCTTTTGTTAAATTATATCTTTCTGCAATAAATTATAAGATATTGGTCATAAAAGACTTCAATTGACAACAAAAAAAATTGAGAGAAAAGAAAAACTTACAGGTATAATGGATTGCTGCAGCAAGAAACCTAATCATTTTATTATATTTTGTAATTGATTAAATTTAAATTAAAGGTTTAAAAATGATGGATCCGTGAATTTATGATCATAGCACATATTAAAAAATTATCATTAAGAAACCCTAATATTATGGTAAAATCCAATCTAATATTATGCTCTTAGCACATATAACAACCTATAGATATTTCAGAAGTTCTGGTAAGCCCTAACCTGTTTGATAATTTTAAATAATGTTTTACATACACGATAGCTTGGCTATTTTCTTATTTATAATAACCTAGATGGGGCACAATTACAGTGTGTTTGTTTTTATATTTTAAAAGTATTTTTTTAAAAAAAAATTTTAATTTTTTTTATATAATTTTAGATTATTTTAATGGGTTGATATTAAAAATAAATTTAAAAAAATAAAAAAAATATTATTTTAATATATTTTTAAATAAAAAAACTTTAAAAAATAACCAATTGCTTGAAACAAAAATATATGTGCAGAAAATAATTCAAATCCCAATGCTTGCAGGGGTCATGTTTCTATCTACACTATTATTTCATTTATCACTTGGTGGTGTTCAAGACATTATAACGTAAAACGACAAACACCGACGAAGTTCAAGACAAGGTTGCCATCGTCACCGGAGGTGCAAGTGGCATTGGCGAGGCTACAGTGCTTGCCTTTGTTGAGAATGGCGCACTAGGAGTGGTGATCGCCGATATCCAAGATGAAAAAGGCCAGAAGCTCGCAGAATCCATCGGAACCACCAGATCCATATACATCCACTGTGACGCAACCGATGAAAACCAATTCAAATCCCTTGTGGAATCAACTGTTCAACTTTATGGTCATGTTGACATCATTTTCTGCAGTGCGCGCAGGCATCCCGAGCTTTGGTAAGCAAACTGTTCTAGATTTCGACGACGTGCATGGACTCATACGACAAACTCTTCGCAATAAACGTTCGTGGTGTAGCAGCATGCCTAATTAAAGCACTCGACACACTTGCCATGGTGAAAGGAGGTATAAAGGGATGCATCATTTGCACAGCAAACACCGCTGCGAATCTTGTAGGGGACATGCTTACAGATTATATCATGTCTAAATGTGGGGTGTTGGCGCTGATGAAATGTGCAAGTTATCAGTTGGGTAAGCATGGAATACGAGTTCATTGTGTACTCGCCAGGGCCGATGGCAACACCTATGGTGTGTAAGACATACGACATGGGAGTAGAGGAGGTAGAGAAGCTTTACGAGTCGAGTTATTGCTTGAAAGGGGTGTTGAAAGCGAAGCATACAGCTGATGCTGTGTTGTTTCTTTGTTCCGAGGATTCTGAGTTTGTGACTGGGTATAATTTGGTGGTCAATGGTGGGTATACTTAGCCAGTTTGGGAATGAAAATAAATAAAAAGTTAAAGATAAAAATATTGTTTCTAAGGTGTGTGTTTTTTTTTTTTTTATATAGAAATAATTAATATCCCTCAGCACAGGTTTCTGTTTATAGAATGAATAAAAAAAAATAGCTTTCTTGTCGCCTGCCCTTTTGTATTCCCACAGCTACCAAGTGACCATTTTCGTTTTTTTTTAAACACTGCTTAACATATGACCTTAACATATATTAAAAAAAGTATCATTAAAAAACTCTAATACGGTAAAATTCATGATTTTTTTTTTAAAAATAGCATAGTCAACAAAAATCTTTTATAAAATAGCATAGCAGGGATAAAATTTTCAGGATATAGTACAATTTTATTGGTTGTGCTATCCCGCAACTTGTTAAAATAAAATAAAAATTAAGAATTATGTTGATGTCATCAACACAACTACAAGAAAGTCATTAGCATTCAATGTAACCATTAAAATAATTTAGATGCAATTTTAGTAATAAATTAATAACAAATTATATATATATATATATATATATTAATTTTTTAATATTACCAACGAATTTAGCAATGCAAAATCAGATACTAAAAAATAAATTAATATATTAAAAATAACAACGGATTTAACGTTGCTAATATGATTGCTGATAAAAAAAATTAAATTTTCATTTATATATATATATATATAAAAATAATAATTACATGTTAATTATTTATTGGTCCATCTATACCTTAAAAATAAAAAAGAACCTCACACAGACAAAAATCCTTCATTCTCTAGAAGAACCTATATATCCCTCTCTATACCTTCCCCATAAATCTAATTAACCTATATCTCCCTTTCTATTCATTCTTTAGAAACCAAACCCATATATCCCTTTCAATTCCCTCTCTAGAAACCTATCTTTGTCATGCGTCATTTTTTAAAAACATAATTTGTCATTTTCTTAACTTCTTTTCCAATTAATCTACGCTTCCAAGAATTCCATCTTGCAAGGAACAAACATGGTGTGAAAAATTAAGATAACAGGTATAATAAAAACTTATATTTGAGAGATTATGTTTGTAATTTAGAGAGAATATATATTGTTTTATTAACTAATTTTATAGAATAATTTTGTAGATCTATTGCAAATTATTTGTTAAATATGGTTGTCATCACATGCTAATATTTCTAATTCTTAATGTAGTGTTCTTGATCTTCATGGTTCTGTGACGATTTCATTGTTGCTTGGTTAAGTAGTGAGACTTTTTTCAGGGTTTTGGTTTTTTTTTGTTTTATTGGGTGTATGTATATTGTTTTTTGGAGGAGAAATATGGATAATGTGTCATAGAAAGGATGACAGAGTTTGTGCATAATCCATGGTAAAAACTATGACAGCCGGCTTCTTAGCAAAGCTTCCCAACTTCTTCTATACAAAGTTTGTAAAGTTTACTTTTGCATGCCAAACTTCTTCTATACAAGTAGGTAGGGGAGGGAGGGAGGGAGGGAGAGAGAGAGAGAGAGAGAGAGAGAGAGAGAGAGAGAGAGAGAGAGAGAGAGAGAGAGAGAGAGAGAGAGAGAGAGAGAGAGAGAGAGAGATTATACAAGGATGTTTTTGGCTTCGATTTGAGATTATAATAGAAATTCACGATAGATAAGGACAAAGTTTTCCTGGGCAGATTGTGGGAATGTGGGTTTGATTTTGGGTTAATAAAAATATTAATATTTTAACTTTTTTTATATTAGATTTAATTTTGGCTGAATCAATTTCAAAATTTTGAAATTAAAATTAAACTGGATAAGAATTTTTTTGGATTTTATAATGAGTTAATTTGATTTTTTTTGTTTAATTAATTTTTGAAGGTTTTTTTTAATCGGTGCATAGTTATGTTGATTTTCATCATTTGAAACAAATGGAGACAAGAACGATGCATTTTAATATTTTGTTTCTTCATGGTGCATTATCTGAGCAATTTTACCAATTATAAAGGTAATTTGAGAAGTGAAAGAAAACATGACCTGCAGGGTTTTACTTGATCCAAGTAAGCCTATGGTTGGTAAATTATACGACACATTATAAATTATATTAAAAAAACTAAAACAACTGGGTGTTTCATGGTATACCCATATTGTACACACACTCAAAAACATTATTCAATACACTATACATTTTTTTTCATTGTTCAGGAGGCATGTCATTGTACGCTTTGGTCCTTGTAATTTTGGGTACTTATATTTTAGTCATGAAACTTTATTTTCTTATGTTAAATCCTAGTAATAAGCCCATGAAACATTATTCAATGCTATTCTTGCTCATTACATGCTAATTTACTTTTTTAATTTCTTAACAGTATTATTCTTACTCATTTTTATTTTTATTTTTCTAATTTCAGATTGTTGAATCCATCATCATCACATTACTTATTTGCATTTAGAGTTGCCAAGTTTTTGGGTTGTGCATAGGTCCTCCACATTTGTCAATGTAGCTTAAAACTTTTTATTAATTTTAGAAGATAACTTGATTTGTAGAAAAATTGCATGGTAATTAAATCTTAGCCTCTGTTTGCTAATAATGGTGTAATTTGTCTCCAAAGTGTTTTTAATTTGTCAGTATTTCTTTTTTTAATGTGACGATCTTAAGTAATAAATTAATGATGGAATAAATATTTAATAATTGGTTAAAAAAATAATTGTGGCTTATTTTTGCATGCAAACTTCATTTTTACAATATTACTTGACAATGCAAATAATTATATTTTTTTTTCAATAGAATAGTCTAGATTACTAAAGTTGAAGAAAAAAAATGATGGTGAGAAATAATAAATAGAGCAATTGCTTGGTGTATCCTATTAGCTAGCTCTTCTGCCTACATCATTTTACTAATCCAATGGACAATCAAAATAACGTATTGTCTTTCCCTTTGATAACTTATAAGGTAGTTATTAATGAAGTTATTTTGATAATTTATTATATAAAGTTTTAAATATAGATTAAGAAATATATTAAATAATATTCTAATTTTTTTTTGTTTTAATTATGTTAATTAGATTATTATGGACAATCGATCATAGATGAATCGCCGTCGTAGGGATGGTCATATTTGTCCGGAATTTATTGCGGGTGTACGGAGATTTATCAATTTTGCATTTTCAATTGATGAAAATGTATCTGGAGGTAAAATTAGATGTCCTTGTGTTAGGTGCAAATATAAAATTTTTTTAATGGAAGAAGATGTTTATAAGCACCTGTTTTCAAGAGAATTTTTACTGATTATAAAAATTAGATTGTACATGGAGAGCCTTATGTTTCAGAACTGATAATTGTTGGACCTTCATCAATTGAGTGTAGTCATGTTGTGAATGATGTTTTTAAAGAAAATTCATATAGGAATATGGTTCTGCATGCAATGAGGGTTGGTGATGCATACTTTAATGATATGGTTTCTAGTCCTATGGTAGCAAAGGAACTTCCAAATCCAGAGGCAGATAAATTTTATAAATTACTTAAAGCTACAGAGGAGGTGTATAATTGCTTAATATGAAGTCAACTCTAAATTTAACTCAGACTGCTTTCAACAAATTTACTGAATTTACAAAAAGTTGCATGCCTAATAACGAAAATTTGGTTTCAAATTTCTATGATGCCAAGAAATTTATGCGGTCACTTGGACTTGGTTATGATAAATATGATGTGTGTCCTAATTATTGGATGTTGTACTATGAGGTAGATATAATGAAAACAAATTGTGACTTTTGTGGAAGTTTATGATACAAACCTAGAAATCTCACTAGTAAAGGTTCTAATAAGTCAGAGAAACAACTCCAATACTTTCCCTTGACACCAAGACTTCAGAGGCTATTCATGTCTCCACATCATGCCAAAGATATGACATGACATTATTTTCATAGGTCAGATGATGGAGTTATGGTGCATCCATCCGACGGGGAGGCATGGAAGAAGTTTAATCAAGATCATCAAGACTTTGCATCTGATCCACGAAATATTCAATTAGGATTATGCACTGATGGTTTTAGTCCATTTGACATGTCTTCAAATGTCTACTCTTGTTGGCCAGTAATTGTGATTGTTTATAATTTGCCTCCTTGGAAGTGTATGACCCGACCATTCATGTTTTTATCAATGATTATTCCTGAGCCAAAGAATCCAGGGAAAAAGCTTGATGTTTTCCTACGACCGTTAATTGATGAGTTGAAAAAGTTATGCCTTGATGGTGTTAATACCTATGATATATATATGAAGGGAGATTTTCAATTAAGGGTAGCTTTGATGTGGATCATTAGTGATTTTTCAGCTTATGGTATGTTATCGAGTTGGAGTACTCATGGCAAGTTGTCTTGTCCTTACTGTATGGAGCATAGCAAAGCCTTTAGATTAAATCATGGGGGAAAAATAATTTTGTTGATGTGGTCAGTCACCATCGTGGTTTCTGCCATTTGAAGGGTATAAAGTCTCTGCTTTAAGAAAATCTTATTGTGCAAGGACTTGGACTCGTATAGCTTTGTTAGAGTATCCCATATCTCCTTAGCTGTTTTCTTCTCCGCCACACTTGATAATACTTCATCAGCTAATGCTAAATATATGTTAGCAATAGCATTGCTATCCATCTCATTCCATTTTGCATTATCAGTGATCTCCGCGGGTCTATCTCTAATTGCTTCCAAGCAATTGTCTTTCCTTAAAATTGCCTTGATTCTCATTTTTCATAGTGAGAAATTACTCCCCTTAAACCTCTCAATCTTGTACTTTGCTGTCATTTTATTCACCGAGATCTATTCAGCTATCACCATTTCACTGATCTACAACGTATACACAAATAGTATCGTGTGAATAATACTTCATTAAGTAAGTTCCTAGGAAAGATTAGAGGGGTCACAAACGGTCCCGCTTAAAACCCAATCTCTTTATACAGAACTTCCTAGACTATATTTAGTCACCGCACTGACTTTCTTTATACGTCAACAGTAACGTATGTGAACAATATCGTATGGATGACTAGTGTCATATAGGTGAATAGTGTTGTAGACTTGAATAGTAACCGTACACACGAATAACTTTTATGTATTAACAACACCAACCAAGAAGGCTCTGATACCACTGTTAGGATACTGACATGCAAACCTTACAAGACAAAAGGCAAGGGATATGATAAAATGAGAAATGAGACACACAAGAATTTACGTGGTTTACCCAATTTGGCTACGTTCACGGGCAAGTATAGAAGGATTTTACTAAGTAATGTGAGAATTACAATCTTTCTCTACTAATAAAAAAACAACTAAAATTTCTCTATTACTAGAAGAAAACACCTCACTTACTCTTTCACAAATACCTTATACTTATAAGAGTATTTTCTCTCTCTTACTCAAGCATCCATATCTTTGTCTTGGAAAAGATAAGTGGCATTAATTAATGCTGCAAGTGACACTAATTGACACCAATTAGCTGCAAGTGGAATCAAATTGGTGCTTGCATAGCTGGCTTCACAGCTGGAGTCATCTATATTCTATCTACATTTTTCTCGAGATGAACAGACTTAATTTGGATCTCTCGTGTTCAAGATATTATTGCAACGGTCAGTTTCATTTTGGCTACAATGGCGAACGCCAAACCTTGCAAGAGCAAAGTTCAAGATAAGGTTGTCATCGTCACCGGAGGTGCCAGTGGCATTGGCGAGGCTACAGTGCTTGCCTTTGTTGAGAATGGCGCCCGAGGAGTGGTGATCGCTGATATCCAAGATGAAAAAGGCCAGAAGCTCGCAGAATCCATCGGAACCAACAGATCCACTTACATCCACTGCGACGTAACCGATGAAAACCAGGTCAAATCCCTTGTAGAATCTACTGTTCAACTCTATGGTCAGCTTGATATCGTATTCTGCAATGCAGGCATCATGAGCTTTGGTAAGCAAACTGTTCTAGACTTCGACCTGGACTCATACGACAAACTCTTCGTAATAAACGTTCGTGGCGTAGCAGCATGCCTAAAGCACGCGGCGCGTGCTATGGTGGAAGGAGGTATAAAGGGCAGCATCATTTGCACAGCAAGTGTCATTGCGAGTCTTGCAAGGGGCATGCATACAGACTATATCATGTCCAAGAGTGGGGTGCTAGCGTTGATGAAATGCGCAAGTTATCAATTGAGTGAGCATGGGATACGTGTGAATTGTGTGTCTCCAGGGCCGGTGGCAACACCTCTGGCGTGCAAGAAAATGAACATGGGAGTGGAGGAGGCGGAGAAGGCTTTTGAGCCGCATTACTGCTTGAAAGGGGTGTTGAAAGCGAAGCATGTAGCGGATGCTGTGTTGTTTCTTGCTTCTGAGGATTCTGAGTTCGTGACTGGCCATAATCTGGTGGTAGATGGTGGGTATAATTTTCGAGGTATTGTCAAAATATGATCATGGAGGAGAGATCACAAACACTTGAGCAATCGCGTTCCGAGTCTGGTGGAAGCTTCGGTCATGTCAGATTTAGTTTTCTGGGAAAAATCAAATGTACCTCCTAATTGATGTGGGATTTGTACTAGCTCTTAATTATGTGTATGACCCCGTATTGTTGGAATGGTTGGGATTCGATCAGGAGGTAGATATTGTTAAGCTTCCAATCGAGATTTAATAACATGTTATTTAATTATGGTTAGAATGTTTGAAATCTTTTTTGAATTTAAAATTTAATTCATAAAAAATGATAAAAAGGAGAGATTTTCAATCTTAATTGGTGTTGAGAATTATTTTCTAAAAGCGACCAAACCCTAACTTATGTCGCTTCTTTTCCTCCCTGTCTCTTCTTCTTCAACCAAAAAGTTTTGGCCTAAGAATATCTAAAATGGAAAAGTGTTGGCAAGGTTGTCTTCTTCGCCTACAAAGGCTTATGGGCATGGCCATATACATGTGGTCAGGATATATGGCTTCCTTTAGTTGTTTCCAGTGTATTAGTAGAGGAGCTTCATCTGAAAACAACAGGCTACATGCAGGTGCATCAGTTTTATCCATTGGCATGCCGTAAGTGATGAGCTTCTTTCCCTTGTTGCCCCCCTTTTGACCTGGACTCCATCCATGAATGGCATCTGGATAACAAAATTGCATTTGCCGATTGCAGCATTACCTGCGTTTGAATGCTTCATCACCAGAACTGTCATTGTGTTCAAAACAGTTGCATAATGTTTGTAAACAGGCAGGTTAGCAACTAAAGGTTGTGTTGTAAAGACAACAATTTAATTTTGTTCGTCATAAAGTCTTTTTAATCACTAACTGATCTTCAACTTCTACTCAACGAAAGACACACTATTGTATTTAGGATTCCATCTGCAATGAAGCTCTTGAACAGGATAATCTCGAGTCTGTGAGCGTTCAATTGAGGAGCCCCAATTGATAACAAGTTAAAACAAATTAAAGATACACCATCTTGCAATTGGAAAACAATTGTTTTTTTACTGAGAGTAAGGAGGTCCTGATTTGAATACATGGCGAAAATTGTGAAGAAAAGAAAATGAAAGAAAGGTAATTTTTATTCTTGTGAGGAAAAAAACACAGAAGTAAACAAATTTAGGTGGAGATAATTACTTTCGCTTCCAGTTCAGAACTTAATTTTCACTCCTTTTTTCTCCACTCACATATGGTTTTTTGTTGGCATTCAAGAACAAAAGGGAACAATTATTCTTGAAATGGCACCAAGAACCTCTATTGCTCTTCTGAATTAATTAGTGATCATAACAGAAGATTAAGATTGCAGTGGTTTTTTTTTTTTTTTTTGTCTAAATGAATAATGACTAGCAACACTGCAAATACTCAAAATGCTTGTGCATATTGATAGGATTTGAACCCATATATTTCTCAAGATATACATATCTTTTTTATCACAAGAAAGATAAATAAACTGTACTTTGTCCATATGACTCTTAACAGCACCTCACTTCTTCAAAATCCTTGAGAAATACTGAGGTAGGAGATTTCTCTGTCTCACATCAGATTCAAACTCATGTTACATGAATTTTTTCAGTAAAATATTTTATGTTTTTGTATACATCAATGGAATTTGAATCCAAAATCTCCCTTTCATTGCCGTTGAACATTGCTATGCAACAACTGATATGAATGATCATTCATATCAATTTACAGAAGAATTGTTCAAATTACTTTGAAGTTTCTTCCGTTGCCAGTTTACTGCAGAATGATTCATGCAAGCAAGGCTGGTTAGTGGTTATTACTCAGTATACTCCGTCGCAGCCAACTCTGATCATCCATGGTGAGAATGGGAAGGTATTCACGTTCTTTCTCTGAACAAACTTCTTACAAAATTTCTCCAACAAAAATATTTTGCATTGAGAAAACCAGATTTACAAACTAATGGATGCTTAAGTTTCTCTCTTTTGGCAGGAACAAACAATGCTGCCGTGAATTAATAGTCACATCACATGTATACATGCAATCTCAATATTATCACTTTGGAGTCTGAACATTTAGAACCTTAATTAGTAGCTCATCAGAAAACTTCAGGTAAGTGTTTACCTTCCAGGAACGACTTAAATAACATGAGTGATCTTTCAGGCTGTGAGAATGGAGCTTCATGAGAAGCGCCTCTGATGGTAGCAAATGAGAGGATGTTACCATAAACCTGAGTCCAACCACCAACCTGAAAGGAAGTATGAAATAAGTATTCTGATATGATTGCTCAAAGAAAGCTCACTTAGCAAGCTGCCTGTTGACAAGAATTTACCTGCTTTCCGGCAAACCAAACTCTGTAAGGGACGGTCGTGTTGAGTCCCAGCTCTTTTGCTACTCTATGGACAAGCGTGCGGCTACCGGTCAACGGAATAACAGAATCTTGATCTCCACTGTAAGATTTAAATACTTATTATAAACTTGAACACTCACTAATCTTATTCAAGAACTTTTTAGTGTTCTTTTACCTGTAAACGAGAACTGGAATTTCAGCCTTGATAAGTGATCCAACAATATTGAATGTTGGTTTCTCTATGTTAAGAAACTCATAATCTAGAATGCTGCATTTGAAAAAGTAGTGATTTCAGTTGAAGAACAAAGAAATATTTATAGGACCATATTTGCAATATATGGAATGTGAATAATTCATGGCATGGCTATTGCAAACCATATTTGCAATTACTTGCTGCAAACTTCCCATCTGCGAACTCCAATAAGCCGAGCATGGAGAGCCCTCCGGACATCCTTCCGATTCAGATAATTCACGGTTTCGTCTTCTATACAAACATCAATCCTCTCAGATACTTGCTATCAAAGGAAAATTAGGAGCAGAAATTCTCAGGCACACCTGACAATAATGCAGGCAAGGGGAAATAGGAGATTGATTTTGCTGAGAAGACTTACCTTAGGACTTATAAAATTTGATTGTGAGAAGACTGATGAAACACAAACATCAAGGGTAACATCATATTTGTCCACAAACCTACTGGTTTCTGTGTTAACCTGTTTCATAACTATTGAACAAATAGATGAAACCGAGTCTCTATAATATTCGCTCACATATCTTGAATAGTTACAAGCTGAAGTGAACATTTTATATGTTGAGTCTGATATCAATCCATGAGACCAGAAGTACTCAGCCCTTGAATTCAAGTCTGTAGCAAAATCTAGAACAGGATTACCTAGCTGCAATGGAAGAAAAAAAATTTCTGTCACAGAAAGGACTAATCACATGTGCAATCCTACTTGATTGGCTCAATTGTCAACACTTTTCAACTAGTTCAATTCTGGAAAAAGGTTACAATCTCTTTGTCACACAAATGTGATGTAAGAGTCCTTACTGCAATTCCTTTCAAATTGAATAACTTCTCCTTCTTGTTAACTTCAATCATTAGCTTTGCAAGTTGAGGAATATAGTGGCCTGGAATCGATGAGAAAGATGAGGCGAAGTAATATTAAAAATGTTTGCTGTTTATAGTTGAATTAAAAGAGATGGAAATTGGTGTACACAAGAGCATATAGTACCTGCATAACTTTCCCCTGCTATAAACAAATCTGTGCTCCTGTATTGAGGGAACTTGTGGAACCAGCCTCGCAAGAACAAAAGATTGTCCCTGGCTTAAGAAAGCAAAAGTAAAAGCAGCTTCAGAAGATAGCACAACACTCTAGAGTGCTTTATAAAGCTAATAATGATACTTTAAGGAGATTAATAACGCATCTCAACATTAACCTAAAGCGAAAAAACCTATCCAGTAATAATAGAAAATAATTTTCCTTTTTTATTTTCATCTTTTTTTCCAGTTTTTCCTCTTAAGTGAAGAATCAAAAATATATTAATTCATCACATAAATCTTGAATAACATGTTGCTTCATACAAAAACTCTTATTACATCTAGTTGGATTTTCGACCAATACTTCAAGTATATATTACTTTCCATTAAACATGGATGTCCTACAAGGAATTTTTTGTGCAAATGGTCATTCCATCATATAAGATTTGATATATAACATAGAGTTGATCGATTATTTATAAAATATAATAAAACAAAATTGGAATTTCTTGTCATGTACAGTAGTAATGTAGTGCAAGAAAGTATTCAAATAGATATGTGTCATCAACAACAAATGAGTTTGGTTAGAGAAATCAACTACATGAAAGGATTATAATAATCGTTAAAAAAATAATTTATTATATCTTAATTAATACTATTAATGGGTGTCAAACTTTATTATTAATAGATATGAAAACAGTGAAAATATTTTATTGTTGTTGTGTTAATTTGTTGTTGCATCTCATTTAATTAGGTGAAAAATTTCTTTCAAAACAACGATAAATAAATAAATGGACAGCATCCTTAGGACGAGGAAAAAAAATATTTATGTAAGTCAAAATGTAAACAATATCATAGAAATTAAATAGGTTTAATTTCAACATGATTTTCATTTTATCATTTTTATCTAAATGAAAAATAGTTTAATATGAACACATTTTTTGAGTTGGAAAAATGTTATGATAATAGATATATTTTCTGGTTTTTTTTATTAAAAAGAAAGACTTGGAAAAGAGAAAAAAAAACTGAAAATAAAAAGGAGGAAAATTGTTTTTTTTGTTTTTTTTGTTAAGAGATGCGGCCTATACTTCTATCTTAGAGATTGATACTCTAGGCTACAGTTTGGCGATAAAGCTTCCGTGACAATGAGTTCATTCGTGCCACTCAACAAAAGGAATGAGAGAAATTTTGAAGTTAAAGTTGAAGGACTGTACCTGTTGCCTCATCATCTACTGCTACAAAAGAGGAGCTATTTGTAGCATAAGAAAACCCCACGCCTACTGGTGTCTCCAAATATAACATATTTGCTTCTGCAATACATTTTGGACATGAAAATGTTCTTCAACTCTATGATCACGTTTGAATTTTCAAGAGAGAGAACCAAAGAGGAGACTGTGTTAGTGTACCTCTATTCCAGCTATGCTCATTTCTAATCAGAACTCTTCCCTCTGGCCTAAAAGGTCCATTCTCAGAGAATGCCCCTAATCCCAGAGAAGAACAGCCAGGCCCTACAAAATACAGATATGGCACATCAATTTACAACTCCCATTTTCAAATCAAAGAATGTAACTCAATTTTCTTTCTAAACATTGCACATTAGTCATTTGATTCGTTTGTCTAGCTTTGAATGTGAAGCAAAGTGAGTAGCAACAAACCTCCGTTCAACCAGAGAACCAAGGGCTTGGATTCTGGATCTATTTCTGCTTCAACAAAGTAATAAAAAAGAGCTCTATGCTCGTTATTATCCACAGTGACATAACCTGAAAATTGTTGGAACCCCACATGGGGTTGTCCGGGAAGCCTGGCAATCCTATCAGGATGAGGTAAAGAAGAATCTACACCCATGGAAATGCTCAGCTGAACCACTAGTGCAGCCATTGCCATGGATTTCCATGTTTGAGAGTGCATAATTTCAGAGAGTGAAAATGACTTGGAGACAAAGTGTTCCAAGATGGCCTGTTTAAAATGCTGTCCAGTGTAGGACATAGAGTCGAGGGTGGGGTATTAAATAATAAATAACTAGGCTTGTTTTATAGTATCATTACGTCTCTAGCTTTTTGCCTGCAGGCCTGAAAATGGTGTGGTTGAAAGAGATGTGAGAGAGACTCAAATAACTAGAGAGAGCTGTGCTAGTGCTTACTACTAGGGCTGAGTCAGTACATATGGTTGGCATTTTGAAAAGGAAAAGAGAGTATGGAATCTCTTCTGCTTTAAATATTGGACCCTTGAACTCTCTCACACAAATTACAGTCAACTTTGTTTTGGTTTCGTTTTTCATCAGTGCTATACCGACCACGCAAGTAGGCATCCACAAAAGTATCCTGTATCCTTCTATACTATCGTAAAAAGATAGGGTATGTTCCCTTAGAAAGTGGCTTTCCTGGATTACTTTTCAATTCTCAGAAAATAAGTGGAACTGAACAATATTTACCACTTTCTCAAGAAAGTCCAGAGAGAATAGTATGGCAGTATTTTCAAGGCATTGGCAGGACTTATCAGCCTTGACAGTTTCTTTTTTGTTTTTCCAGAAAATGGCTCGATCGATCTACTTTTCTTGAGCTACAAGTACAGTACTAAATCTAGTTCTCTAGTGTTGAGAAGACTTAGGAGATGCTCACATGCATGATCCTGTTTTGGTATTTCAAAAAATTGATACATTCCCCGTAAGTAAAAGCATCTTGGTGGTAGCACTTCATCAAACCAGAACCATTGGTTGTTTCAAAGTCCTGCATTTTCTTAGATTATATAATCTCAATGTCTAAAAACTCATGGATCTCAATGATGAGAGTGATTTGTGAAGATGGGAACTGGTCCTTTAACATGATGTTTCTTCCAAAAAGTTCAGTTAGCACAAGCATACACTCCCCAGTCCCCAGTCTTCGCTTTCTCCTACTGCTATTTTCACATGTTCTTTTTGTACTTGTACACGATTAGGACTTTATATTAATGAGGTCTCCATCCTTTTTGTTTTTTTAGGGAAAAAAAAAAGTTTTCTTCTTAGATACAAAGGTTGGTCGACTCCAAACACACCACATGTTCATCATCATAACTCCAAAACATGTCATTATAGCTTCTAATGGTCCTCACTCTCTTAATTATATCAATAAATGAGTTTAGCCTATGGTCTAAAATTCACCACCACACCAGTACTGTTATGTGTCGCATATCATGGCTATAGAGAAGGGTAATCGATGCTAGTCATGGAGTGCCTACAATAATGGGCAAAAGACCAGTGCTTTATGCAACTTGTGTACCAATCGCAACTACACAAACAAGATAACCTAGGGAAGATGAGACTGGCTGGCATTGAGAAATCTCGAACACAAATACTATGATGCCTGGAGTTTGGACCACTCTTAGGAAAAGCTATAGAGCGTGGGGCACTACTGGAGATAAGAAGGGAAGGAAACTCGTTTTGGAGACAAACAAACAGAAACATGACAAAATCCCATCCCTTGTATGATGGCTGGCATTGCTATGTTGCTGTCCAGTTTGAAAGAAATGGACCCAAGTTAATGAAATTTTAACCAGAGCATCATCATTTCTATCGGTGATTTATAGGAATTTTTCTTCATCATCCCCACCCCAAATGTGTTTGTTTAAGACGCAATTTCAAGAGAAAATCCGACCACAGTAATCGACACCATTTTAGCTACAATAAAAAGGTGTGATCCAGAAGAAGGGCAATTGGGCAACTTTGAATCTTTTTCTACACCAACAATGAGAGGTTGGCTAAAACAGAGTTGGAAAGTGCGAGTGCGGAGAGTGGTTACGTTGACCCTCAAACTCTTGCAATGAAAGCAGCGAAGGTTCACCTTTTCCCTTTCTGTCTTTGCATCTTTTCACTGAGCAGCAAAGGCTCACCTTTTCCCTTTCTTTATTTGCTTCCTCTTTTCACTGAGCTCCTTTCTGTGTTAATTTATTGTTACGCAGCGAGGAAAAGCTCATCAACTTCTTTTTTATTTTATTTTATTGATGTATTCATAGGAGTGTAAGGTAAGTTTCGATTCTACCCTTGTCTAAATAAATGCATGCTACTTGCCCTATGTTAAGACAATTTTAGGAGTGTTTAAAAAACATTAGCTCATGCATTATCTGACTCATATTTTAATGGATCAAAAAATCTATAAAATAGATATGGAGTTAAGATTTTTAAGAGCCAATCAACCCAAACTCTATATTATATACTCCCTTTATTTTTATATTTGATAATTTATAGATTAATTTTTTGTTTTTATTTTATTTATAAATGTTTGAACTCCAAAGTTCTTGTTAATAGATTTCTTATTAGATTCCTTTAACATAACAAAAAATAAACTTGTCTTTTATTTAACGAAAAAAAGAAAGATAGTTAGAATTTAATGGTGATGCAAGAGATGAATATTAGACCTATCTTTAAAAATATCATAACACCTTCAGTTTATGTTGTAAATCCATCTTTAAACGTGGACCATGAAAATAAACCAACTTATAGATATATGTAATATCCACGAAAAACTTAGCTCAACTGAGTCTCAAAAAAATTAAATGAATCAGGTTTATAATTTGAAAAAATATTAAAAATTAAATTAGATACAATTATAAACCCAAACTTGACCAACTATATATATATATATATATATATGAACACCCCTTGACAATATATAGAAAGGTCTTGTGGCAACGTGGGAGCCATTAGGCCCGTTACAGACCTTGGGCTGACAAAGTAGAAAAAGAAAAGAGTCTTGTGGCAACGAGGGAGCCATTAGGCCCGTTACAGACCTTGGGCTGACAAAGTAGAAAAAGAAAAGAAACTGAAAAGGTCACCACAAACAATTTTGATGCCAAATCATATTAATCGGCAGGAAACTTGCTGGTCTTTTAGGACCAGCACCTTGTTTCATCTTGGGCCAAAATAAAATTGGCAGAAAAAATGAAAGAACATGCCCAGTAAAATACAAGCCTACGCTCTATTACACTCGCAAAGTTGCTGTTCTATGCTCAACATGAGGGGAAAAATCAGTTGGGACCCATAGGCAAGATCTATGCCTTTGTAGAGGGAAACCCTGCAGGTAAAGGCCTCGTGAAATTTGAAGATAATACATTCTGAAACTTTTAAAACGAATTAGATGAACAGGGAAAAAATATATTTAATTATCGTATATTGAACAGTTTATTGAATTAATATTTCCATGTTGATGCGCAAAGTGACATTAAACAACGGTTTTTGCCTTTTTCATATGAATGGCATAAATACAAAATTTAAGTTGTAAAGGAATCCCTAATTTCACACACTTGACTCATCTACACAAATTCTGTTGTGTAAGAGTTTGAAGGGGATTTGTAGCGATAATTGAATGTGGAGAAGAAAAATATATACAAAAATGAAAATTGCATGTAGTAAAATTGACACCAACAACTTACAAGAGAGAATGGAAGGAAAGAATGTGGCTATTTAAACTGGAAACCGTTATGAAGAGAGCTCTGAATCTGTGCGTTTATGGTTAGCAACTGGGGCAAAAGAAGACTGGTCAATTTCTCTCCGAGATGCTTCCCATAGCTGTTGCTCTATGCTCAACTTCCTTAGCTCCACTACGCCTCGCTCAACTGCCACAAGGACACCATGTGAAAACATCATTGAAGCAAAACGTAGATAAGATTGCACTACCAAGTCTTCCAGCATAAGATATATATATATATATATATAAAACATAATTTAACAATTTTTTTATTTCACATCATTTTAAAATTTCATAACAACCATTAACACAAGGATTTCCAAGTCATTCAGGATGGTGGAGGGACTTTATGACTGACTATTTGAATAATAGGTAAGCTGGCCCAATCAATATTGGATCTGAAATACCTACAAGTTACCAACTCAAGCAATATTGGATCTGAAATACCCACAAGTTACCAACTCAAGCAACCACGTGCACAATGTAAAGCATTTTTATTTTAATTAATCTCCATCAATAGTCCTATTGTAAATGAGATTGAAGCAAGAAGAAAAGAAAAACATTCATGGACCTAGATAACAAGTTGTCATCAATGGACCACAAGGACTGTTTTTTAAATAGGTTTTAGCAAACGATACCTTGGACCATAAATAACTAAATAAAGCATAAAGGAAAAGAAAGAGGCACATAATTAGTGCCTGTTTACTAGAATTTTTGCTATATTTTGTTATAAGAGCATTTAAATTACCATCCACAACATCATGTGAAGTTGGTGCCTGCTCACTACGACTAATCCAAAACTGAAGCCGGTCTTCTGCAATATCCTCTTCCACACCATGAACTAAGGCTCTTCTCCAATAATAAGTTAGCCAAGCCTGCACATAAAAATTGAAGCATTCTTTAATCAACATATAAATAAATTCTGGTACTAACCAAATGTCACAATAAGCAGATAACTAGAAGCTTGCCATGCTCATTATGAACCACATATTTGCAAACTCGATCATTTCAAATGCTATGAGCACATAATATTAAAAAAGTTCAGAATGAACAAACAAACAAGGCAGCCTTCCATGAAATGAAAACATGAGAAATAAGACAGACTTCAGAGAATTTAGGTAAATGGTTTTGATGGTTATCAAATTCAAGTGTGCCCAAGACCATAATTTATTAGCTCACCCCATGCATGGAAGAGCAAATAGAAAGTTAAAATGTAGGGAAACACGTCTAGAAAGGCCTAATCCCAAAGGGTAATATTGAGTGTCCAAATAGGTTGTGGAAAGTTTGGTATGGCCTTGTGGAAGAAAATGACCTGAGAGCATAACATTGTTTTGTAGGTATTGTTGTTGTTATCCCAACATATAAAACCGGTCGGTGGTGGTTATAGAGTAAATCATATTTATTTAGAATTCTTTTAGGCTTAGGTTAAACTTTCAAGTTTGGATGCTTTAACAGTTGGAAAACATAAATACATTGATGGATTGAGGTCTAGGATTCCACTCTAGCCTGAAATAATTTATCCGAACTAATAAAAGTATAATACAGACCTCATGCATGCGGACCTACAATGGCGTTGCAATACTAAACTAGATGTAGAAGATGAGATCATGAAAAGGTACAGTATACGGGAGAAGGAAGATCTTTCCTCTCTATGCACATGATGACAGAAGAAAATAAATGATGGCTTTGTATTGTAACAAAGACATGTAGCATGACTAAAATTGTAAAAATGAAATACAGCAACGACAAATAAAAGGACAAATAAGACAGCAGTTGACCTCTTTGAAAAGAACATCGTCTGCCTCTGCTTCACTTAATTCTGCAGTGAAAACAAGGGGGGGCTTGTAAATTTTATTTCACGAAACATAACTTATTTGAAAGATGAGTTACACCACTTACCAATGGCCTCAGTAAACTTGGGATCACCTGGTGGTCTCGAATCTGGAAACCAAGAAAAAAAGAGAGGAGAGATAAATGCCAGGATATCATTTTTTTTTATAAGAATTGCTTCAAAAGGTAACACAAATTAACAAACATGAGTCCAAAAATTAGATCTAGGATGGATAAAAATTTTCAGCAAACTCAGAGCAACTTTTATTGGATACCGGATCTTTGTATTCCAAATCAAAAGACTATCACAACACTCATCACAAAGACTCTAAAAAAAATGCTAGAAAAATTCATACCACACAAAGGAAATGCACTATATTGAAATGCCATACACATGCCATTAGCAGAGAAATTCAACCAACGCAATTGATTAGTACACAAACTAATCTGCAGAAGACAGAGGAAAATATACCTGAGAAGGTTTGTCGAACTGTACTTGGTCGTCTGTGTTGAGCCAGAGCAAGTACAACTGCATCCTCAACCTTGAAACAGGGTGAGGTGGGACATTAACAGAATAAAAAAAAATTAATTCAATAAATTGCACATTATTTCAAAAGTACTAGAGGTAAAAGATATCATTACAAGCAATTCTTAAAATTCATGTCAACTGATGAAAAATGCAAGCAAAAAATATGCACATAAAACAAAATGAAGCTAAAATAACTGACAATAAGGTTCAAGAATTATTCAATGAGCAAATTTGGTACGTGAACGCTATTTCAAAAGTGCATGACAGTAAAAAAAATCACCACAAACAATTCTTGACATTCATGTCAAATGAAGAAACAAACATATCGTAAACTACAAAATATATAGTTTTACAAAATGCAATTGACAAACAAGTACATCAAAGAAAATAAAACTAAAGTAACTGACAATGAGGTTAAAGAATAGTTTGTTTGTAAAAAATACCTTTAAAGAAGCTAATTCCCGCAATCCCATTTCAACTGAAAGCATACTCTCAATATTTCCTTCTCCAGTAAGATCACTCAAATCACGAACTATTTTACTCCTATCTGAATCACGACCACCTGTTCCATTTATACAACATAATAGATTATAGGACTAATGAATGGCAAGTAATGAAAATATTAAACAAAGAGAACTGCAAATAAGCTAATAAGCAAACTAACCTCTATCTGACTCCTCCTTAGCCTTTTGTCCAGCAGAAATGACAACTTCAAATGGAAGAGGAGCTAGAGCAGACCAATGCTCGTGCTTAGACACTGCTACATCTGCACAAATCCCTGAAGGAATAGATCAAACAGAAGAAAAGGCAGTTCAGCAGTAACCAAAGGACTCGGTTCAAAGCTTGGGCATGTGTATGAAACAATAATGTTAATGTTTTTGCTCTTAGCCAAGCCTGAAGAATGAAGAGATGGATAGTGCCCGGGATAGAAAGCGTAACCATCAAGTGACTAACAGGTCTGTCATGGTACAAGATCACAGATGAACACCAAATAGACCCGAAATAACAATAATGTACATATTAGGAGTGTTTAAAGCATCTGATCCATCTACATCATCTGACCCAACCTGACCTACCTATGATTATTGAAAGGTTATCCAACCTGTCTCATCCAACCCATTCAGGTTTTGTATGGATTATAATGTTGGAGAAAATCGAGAAGTCAGCTTGTATACAAAATATGGCCAAACCCAACCCGACAGATGCACACCCCTAGTACATACCAAAGATGTGGGCAATAGTGTGATGACAACCACAATCCACTTACAAAGAAAGGTTTAAGAAAGGTCTTGTATGATTGCTATCCAGTGTTAAACTAACTAGCTTAATGCAACACCATCTGGATATGCCCATACAAACAAATACATGTAATTCAAAGCATGCAACCATTTTGCCTTTTAAGCAGGAAAAGATTATATCAAGTTGATTACCATGTTGTACAGCTAAACCCCAGTAACGCGCAAGCCAACATCTCTTCAAGACAACCTCCTCCTAAATGATATGTGCAGCAAACAGTTAACGTCTATAAGGCTAAATATAAACATCAACCTCAATTTAGTGTACACACCATCTCTTCCTGAGTCAAAATCATTCTTTGTGTCATCATGCGAAGAGATTTCGTTTCAGATTCAGCTTCTTGGAGCTGTTCAGCAGCTGCTGCAGCCTCATCTTTCAAGTTCTGGTTTGAAAAACAGGGTTATGCTTTACAACTCAAGGTAACTGATGACAACAAACACCAAATAGCAGAATTAGCATACCCTACCTCAAGTTCTGTATGAAGGGTTGCAATTTCTGCATCTCTCCCATCTGTCGATTGTTTGGCAGCTTTAAGAGCAGCCTGCAACAAGAAATTTCTCAGTAATAAAACAGAAACTGTGGAAAGAAAAAGATTCAGCAGCCCTCAAAAAAAGACAAGAAAAGCAGGAGAGCACTTCAATAAAAGCGGTAGGTTTAATTGATACTGTTAGCCCAATCCCAAAAAAAAGATCAAAATAGGTATTCAAAAAAGGCTCAATGGACCAGCGACAGGTTTACATTCCTGAAGAACATGGTAAATCAAAAATCAAGTAAAACTACTCCACTGTCAAAATCATATCTGCTCCACTGGCATGTAGTACCCAAACTCACCTCTCTTTGACGCAATGCAGCTTCCTTCCTAAAGATTAAAAGGGAAAAAAAACATCAGAAACAGGAAATTAAATAAACCGCAGAACAGACAAAACCAACCAGGCTTACCGGCTCAACAGTTTAGCTTCTAAGGATACACCTTCACCAAGAGCAGCAACCTATTAATAGAGAATCAGAAAGGGAATGATCTCCAAATCATTGGTAAAAGCACAACCAAGCAGGAAAATTTAGGGTGCTTTCAACCACCAAACTGGTTTAAGCTATAATCCCAACCAAATTTGAGCATTTGCAGCAACCCAAGTGAATCAAGTGGTGAATTACAAATATGCTGAGGCATGTTAAACAGTGTCACGTGAATATTGAATTTGAGAACAAATGAAGAATAACCTTCACACGAATTTATGGCAAATAACCTAGAGTGGCCAGACATGAGAAGGCAATTGGATCGACAAACATAGCCATATAAATGACTACATAAAGAGTTGTATACAAGCATATAACTGGATATTGCTAGATAAAAACCATGCAGATCTTAAAGCACTCAATTACATGCTCAGAAAAAAAAGCAGTATACACTGGTTCACAATTGTTACGCGATTAACAGAAGTTTCGGACATGAGGAAAAAGGAAATACAGTCAAATAATCAAAGTCATGCAGTACATATGAGATTTTGAATGTTAGATATGTTTCCTAAAAGCTGCACAGCCCTCGTTCCACAGATAAGCCCTATCCACATGTCATCTGAAATAAAATATCCATGCTTCATAGAAACTTCCTGAAACATATTCTAGACTTCTTAATTGTAACGAGTACCAGCAATGAAATAGTAGTATATTATCTTGTGAGTTACTGAACAGAAAGAGCACAGCTCAGCTTGCTTGCTTTCCTAGCACACACACCAATTAGATAGTAGACACAGTCCCCTAGGAACTCATCAAACTGAACTAGTAGAGTGAGACCTTCACTCAATATGGCTTTTTTCAGTGCTCTTCTCTAGGTGTGCTTCAAAACATCCCCTTGTACTGTAGAGCCATTTCTTTTTTTCTTCTTTTTTCCCTTTTCCCATCAAAGGGTACTGTCTTTTTCTCCAGTCAACCAAGCATATAAACAATTTTGTAAACTGGTCCAGAAAAAGACAAAAGCAAGAACATATGCTTGACACTGATAAGAGACTAAGACTGCTTTGCAACTTAAATCAAAGTCAACATACTGAACAAGAGATTACAAATAAAAAAGCAAAAGGCTAAAATGATAAAACTTGCCTGTTTCTCGAGTTCCCTAGCTCTAGCCTCTGCCTCCTCGCGTTTTTCTTCAGCACTCCGAAGCTGCATTGAAAACTCAGGTTTAATGTTAAAACATCAAAGGACAAGGGCATAACAAAAATTTAATTTTTGGGGGGTGGTTGCAGACCTTGTCATGTATAACTTCATTTTCTTCTTGTAGCATATCAAGCTGCAAAATTTAACTCATTTTAGCTTCAAAACAACTTGGTTCAAACTATTCTATAGCTTCGTTCAAAAAATAAAAGACACTGTATGTCTATTATCAACTATTGGTCAGAATGACATACTTCATCACGAAGTGCTGATGCTTCACGCTGATCTCCTGCATCAGTCTTAAGCTGTCCCATATCTGATGTGAACCTGCAGTAATTGGCAGCAATGATATTCGAGTAATCAGATGCAAAGCATTAATTCAGTGCAACCAAATAGAAGTCCACACTCAAGTTGCCAATTGATAAATGGATGAACTTATACACCCATAAGCTCTTCATTAAGCAGATCCATAGTCTTCACACAAAATATTAAAAGCTAAGCCTATAGCTTACAGGTGCCAAAAAGCAAGAAAAAGAAAACGAAAAATTACATTACGAGCCAATAAGTTCACTGACCTCTTATTATCTCTACTCCTACTGGATGGAGGATCGATGGGAGGTATAGAAATGGGAGTTCTTAGTGACTGTTTGCTAGATGGCACTACTGTCACTGTACGAACTGACATTGATGACCTTCCAGCTGATGTAGACCGAGCTGAAGGCACATTCTCCATAAAGTTCCGACCTAGCTAATTAAAGTTACCAATCTCCAATTAGACTAAATCATTCAAACCCTAACACACATGCGTGGGCGTATAAATACATATATAACCTAAAAAACCAAAAATGATCTCCAAACTCAACTTTAACAGAATTGAAATCTGATAATTGAAATTAAAAATGAGCGTAATTGACACTTAATTATCCATATAAAAGCATTAAATATCGAAATTGCCACTACAAGCAGAGATCTGTATATCAATATAGCAACTACAACTAGCACTAGTTCTCATAAACACTTTCAATCAAGAAATTCAAATTCAAATCGAATTATTCTTTTAAATTTTGAAAACGCATCTTGCAAGCCATTAAGCACTCGAAATTACCGCAGGAGACGGAGATCTATTAGGTCTTGTAACCGAAACACCATTATTACTCCCTCTATGGTTTACACTACCAAACCCCGACGAAGCAGAAACCGGATTCGGTGGAGCAGGGAATCGGAACCCTAGATCGTCGTCGTCTTCGTCGTCATCCGCCGTCTGCGATGACGCCATCACCTGAGCTAGCCGCTGTGCAGCGGCCTTAGCGGCAACGTTTTGTGTGCGCTTGATTGTTGACATGCTTGAACCTAGCCGTGAGTTCGGGTGTGCCGGTGACATCCGCGCCGGCGATGACGATGCCGTACTGCTTGAACCACGAGAATCGCTGCTCCACTGTCGTGCATACACCGGACTTTCAGTCCTCCTCCGATCCATTTGCGTGCAAGGAATCTCTTTTTGTATTTATATGTATTCGTATGTTTATAGGTGTAAGTATTTTTTTGTGTCTGTTAGAGAAGCGAGGATTTTGAGAGAGCTGGATTTTTTGTCGAGGAAATCGAGGGGGAGAGAGAGAGCTAGAGGAGGAGGAGGAGGCGGCGGTTGCATGATTTCGGAGCTGAGTCCATTAGTTGTTGCTTGAAAATGAAAACGAAATAATTGTGTTTTCATTTTAATGAAACAACAAATCAGTACCTTAAGTATCAAAATATTTCAATTGGAGTATCCAAAATTCAAATTTAAGAAAATCCTATATATGTGTGTGTGTATTTTAATAAATTGTTTTTTATTATGCATAATGATAAGTAGAAACTAGAGGTGTTTGGGGGGTATTTTACTTCAATTGAAACTTTAGTAACCTATTTGAAACTACATATTAACTGAGAAAATTATAGTTTTATCAAATTTAGGCTAAAACGACGTGCCGTTTGAACTTTGAAGGGGGTTGTCGCTGTTGCGAGTTTCGTGGGAGACGATTTGTTGTGGATTGTGAGTGGAAAATGGGGGGATCCAAGATGATTGATGGATCTTGAAGCGATAAGCGCGGGGGTGACTTGTCCGATATTTTTACTCTCTACTCGTATATCGGTGATCTGTCAGTGGGTTTCGGACAGAGTATGTTTTGGCGGCGCAGTAGATTTTTCTTTATTCGGTCAAGTTTTTCTTTATTCAGTCAACTATGTCTCTTTTTAAAAAAAATCAGAAACGGAAAGGTGCACGCTATGTAGAGAACGTTTGGTACTGTGTTTGTACTTGTGTTTCGTCAAAATTTGAAATTGTTTTTTTTTTTTTGCTAAAATTGAGTGCGGTTTATATTTTTTGGATCGTTTTGATATGCTGATATCAAAAATAATTTTTAAAAAATAAAAAAACATCATTGGCATGTATTTCGACACAAAAAACTATTTAAAAAGCACCCGCAACCACACTGTCCAACACACTCGTAGTGTCTCTCTTTTTTTAAATCAGTATAGTGTCTCTATTTTTACACCATGCATTCGCATCTTGTTTTGCTTTCCTTTTTTGATCTTTCATTTTTTAATTGGTTAATAAATTTTATTTTCTATTTTATTCTTTACACATGCATTATTGAGCTTAATTATTTATTTTGTATTGTTTTTTATCAGGTTATTGGTGGTAAAAAAAAATTTAGTATTGGATTGGTTATTAATTTTTATAAAAAAAAAACTATAGTTTAATTATTTGTAAAAAATAAAACATGAGGGGCTTAAAATTGAGAGTTGGGTAAAATGGCAGCCCTTGAAAAGGAAAAAAAATTTCGATCCTTTACTTTTTATTTCAATTATAATTTTTTTTTAATTTTATCTTTTTATATTATATTGATTAATAATTAAACTTGATAATTTATTTTGTATTACTTTTTATTAGGTTATAGTATTTAAAAAAAATCCTGACATTGAATTGGTTTTTTATTTTATATAAAAAAAATAGTTTTATTGTTTTCAAAATAAAAATAAAAATTAGGGAACCAAAATCAAAAGTTAGTAAATGGTAGCCTTTAAAAAAAAATGGTGTTCACTCTTTTTTGGAAAATCTTTCATTAAAAAATTTTCCAATTTTTTATTCGATCCTGATCTTTTTAGTTTAACTGTTATATAATTTGACCAAAAACTTTATTTTATTTAAGTCTTAACTTTAAATTTGAGAGGGGAGAAAGAAAATTACATGAAAATAGTGGAGGAGATAAAAAGATTTGTAGCTCGAATTTTATTGATAAAAATAACAAAATTTAATATCAAAGTGTTTCTCTGTATGAGAGAGTGTCTTTCAAGTGTTTTTAAGCTTTCATGTGACTAGAAAAGCGTACTTAATGTTGTGCCAAAGTGCTAACTGAGCTTGCAAGAACGGGAAAGACGAGAGAAGAAAGGAAGTGGTGGGTGGCCAGTGCATCGCATTGCAATTATGGGTTCATAGATTAAAGAAAGGAAAGCCGAGTGACTCATCGGTTGTTATGCCCCTGTTCGTTTACTAAAAATTATTCTATTTTTTTTTGGAAAATAATTTTTTTAAAAGTAAATTTATGAAAAATATATTATTTTTTAATGTTTGATAATGTCATAAAAAATAAATTGAAAAATATTTTTCAGTGTTTAGCTATGTCATGAAAAATAAGTTGAAAAATAACTTATTAATATTTTATTTTTTTTCAAGTTTATTAAAAGAAAGAAGAAGCAAATTTTAAAAATTAAAAAATTAAATAAGAATAAAATTGAAAAAAAGGATCTTATTTCATAAATTATCTCAAATAAAATAAATAACAATTAAAATAATGAACATCAAATTTGATATATAAAAAGTTGAAAGATAGATGATATTAAAAAAAATAATTATAATTTTATAAATTATTTTAAATAAAATAAATATCAATCAAAATAATAAGGATTAAATCTGATAGATAAAAAATTTTGATTAAAAAAAAATAAGAAAAAAAATAATTAAAAAAAATAAGGACCAAAGTTGATACATAAATCAAATTCTAAGGGATGAAATTGAAAAACAAAATATATAGCAATCAAAAGTTTGAGGATCAAATTTGATATAATCAACAAATAATATGATATTTTTAAATTTTTTATAACTTCTAAAAAGTGTTTTTTGTCCAAAATAAAAGAAAAATACTTTTCTAGAAATTAAGTCAAATTTTTCTTGGACTGAAAAATTTTTATTAACTAATTTTTTTTAATGACAAACAAATACAAAAAATTTTAAAAATTATTTTAAAAAATTATTTTTCATGAATGGCTAAATCTTATATGTGGCAATCACACTCTAATCTATCACGGGCCAAATTAAAACGTGTGTTTGCATCACAAAAATATAATATGGCATGGAAACTTATCAAGAAAATCCTAACACTATCAATCCTGGCAAACTGATGATTCTTGGGCTCAGCTTTCACCTTCAGCTTTCTTCTGAACAAGTTTCTCAATCATGTCAGCTACTTCCTGGACTGTTGTTATATTTTGTGAGCTCTCCTCTTCTACATTAATGTCAAATTCTTCTTCCAATGTCATTACTATCTCCACCTGCAATAACATTGTATGATCACATCTCTCTTTAAATCCCCTTGATTTTATTTAAATGGTTTTGATCAAGTGAATGACACAACAAAACCTATAGTATAGCAGGCAGCAAAAAATGGCTTACCGTGTCAAGAGAATCAGCACCAAGCTCAACGAACTCTGTTTCGTTGGTGAGCACTGTCTCAGGTTTTAAAGCCAGTTGTTTCCTCACAATCTCAATAACTTTCTCCACTGTCTCTGGCTTTGCCTATCAAACCATGCACATTATTAAGTTATAGCCTCACATTTTTGTATTTGTTAGGTTCGGTAGCAAAATGAAAAGAATAGCTAGGTGCTGAAGCGTAATCCACAATGTAAAGGATGGTGGAGTTACCGAACAAGAGACACGAAATCGAGAGGCCTTCAAGGGAGGGAAGCTGGTACACTTTGCCCAACCTACTGAAACCAGCTTTAAACCAGCTGCCTGCACCAGTAAAGAACCACAACAATGGTGGAGACACGAAATCGAGAGGCCTTGTAGGAGAATGTCACGTCAAACTACTTCTTTCTCACCATTAATTAGATGGGCTTATGAAGGAGGGAACGTGTTTAAAGCATGGTATCCCCTCCAAATATATACGTTGAAGAAAACCAGGAAAGAAGCATAAAAACATAGTTTTCAAGAATTAATATTAGCGAGATCGAGCAACAACAAGAACAAATAAGCGACGCGCAAACTTTTTCAAGAGATATAATATTGAAAAGCAGGTGTTAAGTAATTCTAATTAATCAAACGAGCAAGAGAAATTGTGAAAGCTTTAATTACCCGACTGGTCTTGTTGGACTGGCTAAACAGAGGCTGGAACCTAGGACAAGTAGCTGAGACTGAGGCCATTAGAGGAGAAGCACCAAATAACCTGTGATAAAATTGAAGGAATCCCGAAAGGAATTTGCCCTAAGAAAGGAATTGACAATGGCTGGTAGCAGAGAAAGAGCTGTTATCAACTTTTGCTATTGAAAAATGTTAGAAAGGATTAATGCAAAGTGAGAAGCAGAGATGAGAGTGGAGAAGATTCACTCTCATCGTTATCCAAGCCCTATCTGCTACTTGCGTGTCATTCATTGGATTGCTTCCTGTCTTGTGGGCTCTCTCGAGATTCAAGAATTGCAAGTTGAATGAGAAACTTATTTTCTAGAATTCGTTTGTTTTTCCGATTTAATTACTGCTTTTGAGCTGCAAAATCACATCCAATCTTTTTATAAAAGAAATACTAATATAAATAATTTATTATCCAAAACTAAATTACATCCAAATCTTTTACTACAAAGAACGACTACATAAATTCTTTTCAGCAAGAAAAATCCTCGGAATCTACACGAAATACATGGCTGTCGGTTCACTCCAACACACCTTAAAAGTTTATTGTCGTGGCCCAAAAAATATGTGGCTGCTATGTTAATTCACGCACCAAGTTGCACCTCCGAACGTCAGTGTCATATCTGTTATCTTGCTGAGACTGGACACCCATTGATGTTTAAGAGTATTTTTAGTCTTGCTGTTCAACTATTTTTTTTTATTATTATTATTTTAGATAATTTTAATATTCTATATTGAAAATAAATTTTAAAAAATAAAAAAATATTTTTATACATATCTAAAAAAAAACATTTTAAAACGCAATATCTTCTACACTCAGACTGAGCAGCCTAGTCTTATTCTTGATCAGAGTCCAGCCTTAGATATGCTGAATTGCTTGAGGCTTCTCTTGATTCATATTCTCTTCTGATAAGGTAAAGCCTATCTCCTACTATACAAAAATAATCTCTATATTATTTCCCTTATTAAATACTTATTTAGAATATTTATTTTAAAAACATCATTTAGAATGCAATTCCAAACCATTACTAAGACTTCAAAGACTCCATTTGCATTTTCTTACGATAAAGAATGGTGGGTGGGCAAGGTAATGTCTTTGGAAAATAATATTAGTTAATTTTTCCAGAAGTGCTGAATCTTTACCAGTTCAAACTTAGACTGAATCTTTGGAACCATGAGGCAAGTCAACTGAATCGTGAGCTAACCTGCTACGTCAAACCAAACTTAACAAAGTTTAATAACAGCAATAGAATGCCGAGCCATTGTGTTGGGTTACATGCAATTTTTGTTTTGAGGCACTCTTAACTCGAAGACTTCAGTTTCCCACGTTGTCTCTAATTAAACTTAATTTGCACTTTAAAATAGATGGTCGATATATATTTTGCTTCTACTTCTATAGGCTTTCGAGGATACAGCCATAATTCACACGTGATTGAAAAATAAATTGTTTCTTAATCGATCACCGCTCTTTTGCACGGATTCTCTAGCTTCACTTCCAGGGAAAAATAATTCAAATCCAGGCTAGTCATAAGAGACTTTCATGCATCGGTCTGCATAACGCTTTGTGTTTTTTTTTTTTTTGTCTCTGCATGGATCCTCGGAGATCATGGGCAAAAAACTAATGGTGTTTTTCTCTGTACCCTTTTCATAATTATTATTATTACACCAATCTAATAGTTTTTTTTTTTTTTGCCATAACAATGTGATATATTAGATGTTTTATGCCGCTTTTTTTTCTCATTGAAGTAAAAATCATTTGCATTTTGGTTCCTGCCACCTCAAGCTTTGGAAGCAGGTCAAACCTTTATCAATTATTACTTGTCAAAGATGAACTCAAGGAAAAGACTGCCATGAACCAATTGTTGAAGAGCCTATTAATCTGTCCCAAACTGAGTCAACGACGCCAAACAAGAAGGAAAGAACCACTTAGATGGTGGCCGTGGCCCATGGGGCTGCACTCTTGACTCTTTGCTTGCCAAAAGAGCAGGAGCCTTGGGGTTTCTCTGAAAAGTCTTGCTCCATAACGTGAATCCATGGTGCTCTTAATTGTATTTGTTTTTGTCTAGAAGTTGTTAGATATGTTAAGATTTTATTGAATGCACGTATAAATAATAATAAAAAATAGATTTAATTGTACCCTATATATTAATCTAAGTTTTTATATTAGAGATGATGTTAATTTTTATTGGTAAAATTTCGTGTTTTTTAATACGGACAACTATCTAAAAAATAAAGAACAACTAGTTCATAATTTGTTTCCACATACGTTGGAGCTAAAATCCGACCATACTATTACAAATTAAAAAAATAAAATAAAATAAAAGTCGAATAATTTATAAACCATGAAAGATCTTGATGAAGGGAAAAGAAGAAGAAGAAGCCCTATAAATTAATGACCGCGCCAAGGAAGGCCAGCCCTTTGAAAAACTTTCTTGCGCTCCAAACATTTCTCGTTTCTCTCCGGCACATTCTCTCCTTGTTTCCTTCCTTCGAAAAAGAACAGTAGCTCCACTTCTCCTCGAAGCCAAAGGCTGGGGGAGAAACAAAAAGCCAACAAAGAAAAAACACGAAAAGATTCAACAAAAAGATCTGTTTCAAATGGCCAAGAACGAGAATTCTTGTCAATCTTTGATCCCAAGCTTTCTCTACTCCTCTTCAGTTGGCTCTAGAAATGGAGGAGTACTGCAACAACCTAAGCTTTGGCCATCGTCTGATAGTGGTGATCATGGAGTGCTGTCAAAGAACTTTGTGATACCAGCACCTACGGAAAAGTTAGAGATGTACTCACCGACTTTTTATATGGCTTGTACTGCTGGTGGGATTCTTAGCTGCGGAATCACTCACACGGCTCTCACTCCTCTTGATGTTGTCAAGTGCAACATGCAGGTATAATACTAAAGCTTTTCTCTCTTTTTTTCCTTTTCTCCTTTTGTTTTCTATTTGATGATTCTTTTTTAACTAACTCTTTGCCCATGATCTTACACTCTTTTTATGGATATTGTAAAAAAAATTATGAATTGAAAGTACTACTTAATTTCTTGCATTTTTATAAATGATTTTAATTTATTATTGAGTTTTAAGGGTTTTTGCTGTTACACACACACACACACACTCAAAGAGATCAAATAAATGGAATTTCTTACTTTTCCTAATGGTTGGCTATTTGAGAGTTGATAAGTTGGACCCTCAACCTGTGAGGCAAAATTAATTTTAGTTGTGGACTTCAAACTGTTTGATTCTTTCTTCCATGAACTTTCTAAAGGCGCGCATGATCTTGTTTCTTGTATGGTCAATTATTTTAAATCTGCAGAAATTAGGACCCTTGATGTTTTTGTGGATTAATTACTTATTTCAGTGATAAGAAATTATGGTTATGGATTTTATATTGTCTCCAACTTTTGATAGCCACATACTGTTGTAGTTATTAATGAAAACCCCACAATTAGTACGTCATCTGCGGAAATTTTACTGTAATTTATATCTCAGATTGACCCGTCAAAGTACAAGAGCATTTCATCAGGATTTGGGGTATTGCTCAGGGAGCAGGGAGTTAAAGGTTTCTTTAGAGGATGGGTGCCTACCTTGCTTGGCTACAGTGCTCAGGGTGCTTGCAAGTATGGATTCTATGAGTTCTTTAAGAAGTACTACTCAGATATTGCTGGCCCTGAGTATGCAGCCAAGTACAAGACCTTGATTTATCTTGCTGGCTCAGCATCTGCTGAAATAATTGCTGATGTTGCTCTCTGCCCTATGGAGGCAGTGAAAGTTCGCGTCCAAACTCAGCCTGGTTTTGCTAGGGGCTTGGCAGATGGTATGCCTAAGATTATCAGAGCTCAAGGCTATTCTGGGTATGATTTTGTCACAAAAAATCTTTTGTTTTGTGATTATCTATTAACTTTTAGGGCACAATATACTGTCTGAATTCCGATTTGATGAGTGTGTTTAAAATGCTCTCAGGTTATACAAAGGGATTGTTCCTCTTTGGGGGCGTCAGATTCCATGTAAGCCAAAACATTTTAATTATTTCACGTTTCCACCTTAGATGTGGTTGCTAGAAGAATTCCGTCTTTCCTACATTTGTTAAGAATGTTACTGATCATCAGAATTTGTCTCTTGCAGATACAATGATGAAATTTGCATCCTTTGAGACGATTGTGGAGTACCTATACAAGAATGTCATCCCAACACCCAAAGACCAGTGCAGCAAAACCTTGCAGCTTGGAGTCAGCTTTGGTGGTGGATACGTTGCTGGTATACTCTGTACTATTGTCTCACAGCCTGCTGACAACCTGGTGTCTTTCCTCAACAATGCCAAGGGGGCAACTGCTGGTGATGTAAGTGAATTTTAGCAACCCTCCTCTTTGTTTTTAATGTATGCACAAGTGTTTTACTCCCACATTGTTTCTGCATTTGTTCACCTGCAATGTTTTGTCATGGTGTCTTCTATTGCAGGCTGTCAGGCAGCTAGGTTTATGGGGGCTCTTTACCCGTGGCCTTCCTCTCCGACTTGCCATGATAGGAACACTTACAGGAGCTCAATGGGTTATCTATGATGCTTTTAAAGTGTTTGTTGGGCTGTAAGTTTCTTTTCCTTGAGCTTTGTATTGTCTCATGCTTTGTTATCTTCCTTCTTACATCCTTCGAGATATTGCATTCCATTCAAATGACTTTGTAATTGTTCTTTTTCACAGACCAACTACTGGTGGTGCTGCTCCAGCTCCAGTTGCAGAAGCTTAAATTTTAAGCTTATCTGTGAACAAGATATTACTCTTCTACGTTGAAGAGAAGGGATTTCTTTTTGATGGACAAATAATAGAAGGTTAGCTGATGCCATTCTCATGGGCAGTATTCTTTTAAAACATGATTTGCATATCATTGTTCTATTGTTGTTGCTTGATTCATAAGAGGATATTAATTTCATCATCTATTGAGATTTGTTCAAGTTAGTACAATGTAACAAGTTATGTTGCATCTCAGTTTCCACACGAAGAATATGATGCGATAGAAATACCAGTTTCTTCGATTACTGAGTTCATATGTTGTTGTCCATATATACATGTCCAGATGATATTGATTCGCGATGACAATGCTCATCATCTGGTGAATCTGGCTTCTGTGATGACAGTGTTTAAAGAAATGTTACCTGCTGAATATGCAACACTGCTTTCTTGATTTACTATAGCTTTGCTTAGAAAACATTACATCATACTACCCAATTCAGATCTATAACATTCTAGTAAAAGTTGTTCGAGGTTCGAGAAACTGTCTGCATGGATTCTGAATTTTTGGAGCCCAGCAGCATTCAAGCTGGTTACTTAAGCTCAACAGGAAATTTACAAGAAACAATATGCCAAATACTGAATTCTACAACAAAGCACTACACCAAACCGGCAAGAAAGAAGCCTTGACCTTTGATACCAAACTTGAGCCAATTTGTAAGCTTGGTGTGAGGCAGGCACTTCAGTTCCAATATAAAAAAAATCTCGGCTTCGCCAATCATGAGAGCGAGAGCTTATGTACAAAGAACATGGAAATCAATCCTTTCCTGTAATTGAGTGTACTTTATGTACACGAGTAAACAAATCAAGGAAAATATTACATGTAGAATAAGACTCATCCAAATTAGGAAGCAGGTCGAATAATTGAGGCTTTCCCATGATATCTCCATTTCATATTGCAGGCCTTTGCAGTTCAACTTTCGTGTCTTAGTTTAGGATTTTGGGGTCCAGGTTTAGGTTAAATTGAGCGGGAACACAGTATCAAAGACAACCCTCGCAAAAGTATGCCGAACTTCTTGCAGGCTTCCCAAAGCCAACATCTCATAATTAATCTTTCTACCTTGCTTTGGCATAAATGCTTTCTGTGAGCCCTCTCTTGAACACTCAAAAATCCTGCACACTTTTAAATACACTGCCAATGGAAAGAATACCTGCACATTGGAGATTATACCAGGCATGTCCCACATGACTAAGTATATACTATGAATGCAGAAAACATTGAAGCAGCAAAAAAATGAAACACTGAAAAGCATGATACTCTCCACACAACTGTCATCTTCATTCTCAAACCTACGTTTAGAAATCACATCCACTGCTAATCAGCTAATAGATTGCATGGATCGGCACTGATCCTACATTGTATAAAAAGTGGACAAGTCCTGTTTCTGTCATCAATACTTCCACTTCTGGTGAAAATAGATGATACCAGAGATATTTCCCACTACCAATATTATTTGAAGCACTCCTTTAATAAATGTCCATTAAATCTGTTGTAGGCTGAAAAAATAGCTGGATCTGGCATTTCAGAATGGAATTATATTTAATAAAATGGAATGCAGACTTTTGCAGAGATAATTTCCTCTAAAATGACACTATCTAGTTATGGACCTGATGAAGTATGGGAGTATGGTCTAGGAGAGATGATTTCACGATTGTTCATTTAGTATTTTCAGATGTGGTTGTTCTCAAGACTTGAACCTCCATTTTCCTGGTTGCTAGCCCAAGAAAAATTTAACCATTGCAAGAAAGCAATGGCCAATTTTATCCCCTCATAAAAGTTGACTGAACATTTTTAAACCACCTGCTGCCAACAAGAAAAATGGACAAGTAGCCAGCATAAAGAGCATTTGGTTCAAGTCCATAGTCGAGACCCCTATTGTTGCATGTATTAGAATGTGGACGTCAAAGTCAAACCATTGCCTCAAACTTGGAAAAGAAAAAAGGAAAAGAAAAGGAAGTGCTCACCAAATCTGAACATGGTGCTTGAGGGTACTCTGCCATTGCCTGTGAAACACAATACTCATCGGTCATCCAATATAGAACTTGTTTAACAGACGCTGCGAAATCCACAACCTCATCAACCAGTGCTTCAGAGTTAAGATTCTGAGGTTCAGATAACTCATGGAAGCTAACATCATGGGGCTTGGTGAACTTCTTCACCATTTTTACCCCTCCTAAAATATCTCCACCATTGTGGACAGCAAGACAAAATGCTGCAACCACCATAGGATCCCTTGGTTGGTCAGATAATGCTTTATGAAACGCTAAGATTCCAACCCTGGAAAAAAAAGAAAAGAAAAGCTGTGATGAGTCTTGGCTTCCTGGTCCAATATATTAGCAGCAGTACTAGGTGAATTTTCATTTACTTGAAATAGTACTTGTATTCCAAAGGCATACAAAATGGCCAATGTGATCATGAACCAACCACACACCTTACAAACACCAGACTTCAAATGAAACAACATATAAAAAGAAAAACCCAAAGCATGCATTAAATTCATTTTTGAAGCATATGAAATACTCTCAGTCATGGCAAAACAAATTGTGTGTGCCAGGTTTCACTGAAGAAGATTCGACTTTGAATTACCTAAGAATTGTGTCACTCTCCAACAATCTCCTAAATTGATTAAGTCATCCATTGGTGGATGACGTTTACAAATTATAATTCAATTAGCTAAATGGGTTCACATTCATTGCAGACAGTGCACCAAATAGTGAAAGATGATACATTGATAACATATCAACTTTAAAAAGTTTTTATCATGATGTCTGGTTTATTATAGCATCTTAAAAAGGAACGATTAAAATTTTAAGATCAAGAAAAATATTACCATAAGCTGTTGTGGCATGGCCTATCAGGTGCAAGATGTTTATCCAAGTTAGAAAACAGACACTGCAGATGAAATAACAAACACTTCAATCATTTAAAAAGCCACTAAACCACCCATGTTTTTGGAATATAAGAACTCAAATATGCTTAGTTCCAAACCTGTTATACACTCAGAAACAAATACCAGAATAATGATATAATTCAAGAGTGATTATTAAACTTTTTGGGCCTCATATACCCTCATGGGGACTTGAAAATACTTCTTAAAGATTGATATCTGATGAGAACTGCACATTCGTATCCAGAAGGCATTGCTATTATTGGTTGCAAGTATAACCGTATAAAATAAGCAGGACACTTCAGGAATCCAATCACAGTGGTACCCATAGCACCTAACTGTTAGGGTATTTTGAAGAGTCTTCTCATAAAAACTGGCTATTAGGGAGGTATACCCTTGTTGGATTATTAGTTTAGAAAATTGGTAACAATGAAAAGTAGGAAATGGTAAAATTTCAAGAAACGCTGTTTCTAGAGATTTTTCCCACCAAAAACAGGATCAGAAGTTATTTGAGATCAGACAGAAATTATCCTCTAATCTATAATTGAACCTCAATTAAAATCAAACCAGTATTTGAAAATCACAAAAGTATTCAAAACAATAAGATTACCAAAAGCATGTTAGATCTCTTGTCCCGTCTCTTAAATCCATCACGAACAAAGTATGCTGCCTGCAAGAAGAATCCATATTAGACTAGCAACAGAAATGTCATATAGAAATTAAACATCAAATACAAACCTGGAAGGGCAGAAGAAGTTCAAGAAGTCCAAATTTCCATAATATCCTCAAAGAAGCTTCAGCAGAACCATATGCTAGCATGTAGTTCATCTCCATCATGATCCTTTGCTAGAACATTTTGATATTAGAGTTAAGTCAGTTAGGAACATTCTTGTATAAAGTTAAATGTACGGGAAACAATAAAGAAGCAAGGAAGAGCTACTTAAATACATTGTCAAGTCTTAATAACGAGCGAGAAAGGTTTTTGATAAAGTGAGCTGTTTCCCTTGTAAAACGGAATCCTAAACGAGCAGCAATTCTTACTGCACGCAGAATGCGAGCTGCAAATAGAAAGGAGTCACATGCAAGCCTAATTATGAACAAGACAAAAAAAAAAAGAATTGTCTATGGATATGGTGCTTGCGAATGAACTATTTAAAAACATGTGCATGCTACATAGGGAAAAGATAAAGAAGATGAATTGAAGACAAAGACTCACCACAGTCCTCTTGAAAGGAAGTACTAGCTGGGACCACAGTCCGCACCTATGTCCACAGAAGCAGATGTGAGGACAGTATACATTGTGGCATATTGAAAGAAATTCAGAAACCAACAAAGTTATGAAATACATTCACACTTTAGCCTTTTTAATATCTTCCAGACCTCCCACATAGTCATACACTATTCTTTTATATGGATCAAACATCAACCTGCATGCAAAGACAAATGCATGCTAAAACAATGCTTCCAAAATAAATTATATACACGAAAAAAAAAGAATAAAAACATATATGTCAAAACATTTTAAAGAATGTGAAGAGCTGCAAACTCGAGATCCAAAATTCAATAACTAGAAAATTGTAATTTGTATCTTCAAGAACTAACCCATTTATTGTTAAGTCTCGCCGCAAACAATTCTTCCAACGAACATAGTCCTTCTCATCGCAATCAATGGGAGGACTGATGCCATTGCTCAAATCCAACCTGAACTTCGGTCCCGTGGTGCTAAAACTCGAAACCTGCCATTGAAGAGAGTTAGAACTATGAAAAATGAAAACAAAAGAAAGTAGATCATTTAGTCCTAAATCCAAGAGAAAAATGCTATAGCAATTATGTGCGAAGAGGAATAAAACTGGAAGTGGCTTGCTTCAACAGGCACAACAACGTGTACTGATTGAGGAATAAGAAAAATTTGAATGAGCTATCTGATGTAATGATCAGAGAGTGAGAGAGAAAGAGAGCATCATACCTCAACAATAGTATCCCCAATGTGCACGTGACATATGGGAAACCGCTTGCCAACTATTATACACTGCGGAAATGTCCTTACTACCTGCACACATGATTAAATTTTACCAAGCATGTTTAATCAAACAGAACATTTTATCATGGTATTGCATTGAAACACGGATTCTAAAGCTGTTTTAGACATCACAAATGTTTAACAACATGAAAAAGAAACCAACAACAATTCTACAGGCTTAGTACGAAATTAAAGTATAAATTAACCTCTTTAAGCTCAGCTGATGTGATTATATCAAAATCCTTCGGTGTTCTCTTTAAAATAAGGTCCCTGACACAACCTCCCACGAGATAAACCTCATATCCTACAACAAACAACAGAAAGACACAATCTTTTAACAACAAAAGACTATAACAAACATCATAAGAATTTGTAACAAACAACAACTTTTCCTAATATAAACATAAGTATCACCAACAGCAAATGTTTAAAGTCATTTCCACCAAAAAAAAATCCACGGATATAAAGCAATCCACCATGGACAAAAGAACTACCATTTTTCTTAAGTCCATCAAGAACCTTCTTTGTAGGCCTTGATATCGTTGAATTACTGATTCCAAGTTCCTTGGAATTCCATTTCTTCCACTCCAGCGCCTTAGGATCCCCTGAAAAAGAAAACTCCAATCTAAAGTTTATATATATATAAACCCCCGAAACTCACAATACGCGGAGAACTTTAAAACAGCCCAACAAGAAAGTAAAAAGTACCCAAATTTTGATTTTTGTCTTTAATAACATTATCTTGATCAAAAAGGGTTTCAATTGCTGCAACTGAGCTGAATCTAACCTGCAAGAAAACAATGAAACAAAAACCATTTACAAAGAAAAGATCTAAATTCACTTGGCTAATATAAACATTGATAGAAATGTGAGATTTACGTACTTTTTGAAAGCAGTGAAAAACAGATGGACTATAATGGAAGCCGTGTCTACAAGCAAAGCTTAGTCTTGAAATTGCCATGGATTGAATGATAGTGAAGTGCGTGCTTAAACCCTGGTGAAAGGGGGGATTTAAGGATTTTTAGGGTTTTAGAGATACCGGTAATAAAATTGTATGCATAAGAAATCTGACGTGACGTGGCTTTTGTAAATGACCAGAGGTTTCAGATTAGATCAGCCCATGGGCTTTGGAGGTTAAATTAATAATGGATGGTCTAATTCTGAGAAGGCCCCATGGATATTGACGATGCTCTACCCATGAAAGATAAGGTCCAAGATGGGCAAAATCAATTTGGAAAATAAATTTTAATTAAGATCAACACTATGGCTAATTAAGGTTTTTACGAAGAAAAACATTTTGGTAATTGGATTCTTGCAAGATGGTCAAATTTGGCGTGATTTATATAGCCTCATTCTGGCTAATTTCTTGAAACAAGTTTCAAAATATTATTTTTTTAAGAAGAATATTGCTAAATTTATGGAAACATTCTTCTCATTGCTATAATGTAAATCAAAGTGCTTACGTTGTAAAATCCAGAGTTTTTAAACTCGATCCGGTTCAAGATTCAAGTTTTGACCGGGTCACGCGGGTCAATTCTGATTTTTTAAAAAAATCAAAATGACGTCGTTTTAGTTAAAAAAAACAAAAGTTAACGGGTTGCAACTGGATTTTTGATCGGGTCTTGCCGAGTCAACCAGGTCGCGGGATCACCCCAGGTCTTGACTTTTTCTATTTTTTCTTAAACCCGGTCCAGTTCCAACTCCGGATCGGCCTAGTTTCAAAACTTTAGTAAAATTATAATTATTAAAGTCACGTCAGTTTGGCAATTAAATTCATAATCTCCATTACTTTAACATAAATCATGTTTAACTTTAAACTAATTTTAATATTAAAATAAATGATGTTATTTAAAAAAAAACCGTTGATATTTAAACTCATTCTGGCTAATTTCTTGAAACAAGTTTCAAAATATTATTTTTTTAAGAAGAATATTGCTAAATTTATGGAAACATTCTTCTCATTGCTATAATGTAAATCAAAGTGCTTACATTGTAAAATTCAGAGTTTTTAAACTCGGCCCGGTCCAGGGCTCGGGTTTTGACCGGATCGTCCAGATCACCCGAATCAATTCTGGTTTTTTAAAAAAATTAAAATGGCGTCGTTTTAGTAAAAAAAAAGAAGTCAACAGGTTACAATTGAGTTTTTGATCCGGTCTTGTCCGGTCAACCAGGTCGCGGGGTCACCCCTGGTTTTGATTTTTTTTATTTTTTCTTAAACCCGGTCCAGTTCCAGTCCCGGGTTGACCCGCCGGCCCGAGCCAAATTTCAAAACTATGATAAAATGATAATTATCAAAGTCAGGTCAGTTTAGTAATTAAATTTGTGATCTTCATTACTTTAATCGTAAATCATGTTTAACTTTAAACTAATTTTAATATTAAAATAAACGATGTTGTTTTAAACAAAATAAAATAAAAATTCCGGGTTGATATAATCATCCGTGAATTAATCCATTAACCCAATGATTAAAATCCTTTTCAGATCAGACCTTGAAACAACTATAGGTAAAATTGTATTTAGTGTTTAGAATTAGATTTTTCAATAATCATCCCATTAAGCTTCCAACAGTAGGATGTTGGGCCATCCCATCACGTGAATTTCTAGCTTAGGTTCCCATTTCATTTCATGCCAGAAGATGCTTCGTCAAAATATATATGAAAATTTAGGAAGCTCTTTACCTGGGCTTGGTATCAAAGATGGGGAGTTGCCGGGAATCACCAAGGCCCATAAAAAGCTAAATAAGGCCCATATTGCAGAAATTTTATATGGCAAGGTACAAAACAGGCAATATGTTTTTTTTTGAGGTTAAGGTTTGTGCATGGACTCACTTAAAAAATTAGAAAAAATACAAAAAAATAGATTTTATAATTAAATTTTATATATAATTAGATTGTATTCAACTTTAACCACAAAAATAAACACATTTTAACTCGTTATCCTTGACTTTCTGGGATGAATCATGAACGGGAAGAAATTATGAAAATTGAAAGGTACCTTCTACTATGAGTCAGAAGTATAATTGATCATTCTTTTTTTATTTTTTTTATAAATAGACATTTTTTGCATTTTCCATGTGATTATTTTATTTTACCTAACTCGTATAAGGTATTTATAATTTTACCAAAAAAATGGTACTATTTGTAAATGAGGAAACAAATAACAGCAGTCGTGGGTGCATGAACTTCAACGACCGTAACCTTAAACCTGTTAAGCACGTGCCCCGTGGGGTATATACATGTGATGTTCCTCCGGGAAGGCAGAGAGGGCCATGCCCCCCCCCCCCCCCCCCCCCCCCCCGTTTAATTCCCTTTTCTTTCTCCTTTGTAATATTCAGTGTTTTCGTGGTATATATTATACCATGAAAGTTCCTCGAAAAATGTCTATGAATTCTCCCCATCAATTTGATGCTCCCGTTTCAAAATTGGATTTTTGTCTTCTTCCACTACGGTAAACTTAATTGAAAGCCTGAAATTCCTGATCCTTGTCAAGATTTTGAAATTCCTTGCCTTTTCAAGCATTATTTGATTTTGAACCATGTTTCTATATAAGTTTAGGATGAAAAAACATTAAATCGGTACATCCTCTTAGTATTTTGCAATGATTTTGATATCCTAGTATTAAATTTAAAAAAAAAACAATAATTTTAATATATTTTTAAATAAAAAACACATTTTAAAAGTATAACACACCGCAATATCAAACACATACTTCAATGTCAAAGGCATATAAAAATAAAAACAGCCATGGTAACCTTTGATAAATTTTATAGTGTAAAAATGAATAAAAAAAAAGAGAAAGAAGATAAAAAATATATCATGTAGAAGATATTTTTGTTAATTTTTTATAAATTCTAGATTTGATTTTCTCTGTGTAACATATATATGTCTCTATTTTCAAAATAAATTCAATAATTAACTACTCATATTTAGTCTTTTCCTAACCATATAATAGAAGGTAAACCTAAAAACTCCTGGAGATAGCTCAATTGATCAGGTTTTGAGTTTGCTTTTTGATGATTATGAATTTGAGTTCTTTTAGGGTCACTAGAGGCTTACAACCTTATAAGTCGTTAATTTCAGGACCTGTAGGATTAGTCGAGGTACATAAAAACTGGTTCGGACATCTATATTAATAAAAAACAAAGAAGGTAAACATTTAAAAAAAGAAAAACATTGTGTACGTGCTACATTAAAAATGACAGGGAAATTTGCTTATGCTTTCAATGTTTCTAGGAAAACGCGTATGGCTGTTCTTCTCCACATATTGTCGTCATGGATCATCTCGCCATCTGCAGTATGGACCAAAGTCATTTTTGTTCGTTTGAATTTTTACAGTTATCTGAGAGAAATTTCTTAATGAAAGAAACATTTATCGTCTTTCAAGGAGCGTGTTGGTTGCATTTGTAGGCAATTTCGTGGACAATCCATGCTTGAACTTGGAAACATCAAAATCTCTGGTGGGAATGCTTCGAAATTCCACAGTAACAGAGAAAGACTCACAGATGGTATTACTGACCCTGATTGATGTATATTGATGGTGAACTTTTTCCCCTCTGTGTAGCCATTAAATCAATTAATTGTCATTCTCGAGCTACAATTTTTTTTTTAAAAAAATATATATCATGTTTAATTGAATTGTTGCGAAACCTAAACTCAGATTCGTCGACCTGATCTCACTTTTTGCTTTTCCAGCAACAGCCCCATCTTGTTGGAGTAAGGCATAAATATATGTCCTAGATCTAAGTATTAAACTTTAAAATAGGAAGTTGGACAATTAATTAAGTACTGCCTGATTATTATTTTGGATAAATAAATAGAAATAAAAGGATATGTTTTTTTTTATAAAAAAAATATAGATATTCATTTAAAAACTCTCTTGGAAACACGTTTATTTATGTTTTTTATTTTTATTTATCAATTAAAAATATTTCTTCTCGTCTTAAAACACTAATTAAATAAAGGGTGTTTGAAAATATGACAATGATTGTTTTTAAAGTGATTTTTTTAAAAAAATACATTAAAAAAATATTTTTTAAAAATATATATTTTTGATATTAGTCGATCAAAATAATAATAAAAATTTAATAAAAAAAAATAAAATTTAAATTTTTATAAAACACTATTTAAAATACAAATGCAAACTTTAGCGACAATCTAAGATATATTGTTAATATACGAGAATGACCACACATTCACCTTTTATATTATCTCTATCAACAAGTAATTCTACGACTTATATAGCATACATTTGGTATTATTGTATTTTTAAAGTATAATCATTTTTAAATGTTTTTTGTATCTAAAAATACTATTATTTTAGTATTTGTTTTTCTTTAATTATTTTTTTTTCTTTTTTGTATTTGTCTTTTCTATTCTAAAGTACTAATAAAACACGTATAAAAAAATACCATATCTACCTCTTATATAAATATAAAGTTCTGAAAATTTTAATTTAAAAAACAAATACTAGAAATTAAACTCATGAATATTGCCAATGACCGGAAGGCCTCATTCATAATTAATGCAAGTTGAGAATGAAAAAGTCTTACAAAGAGCTGTAGGTCTTTAATTAGCAGCATAATCTCTATATATTAAGTGATTTCTATGACTTAATTGTATTTTAAAGTATAACTGTTTTTAAATATTTTTTTTTAACTTTAAATATTATTTCGTTAGTATTGTTTTTCTTTAAAACAAAAATTAATAGGTGTTGGAAATTACTTTGATTTTGAAATAAAGGAGGGCATGCCATGTTTTTAACGAAAAACATAGTTGTTTATTATGAGGTCCATTTTTTTAAATTAAAATAACAACTTTTTCTATAATTTATATAAAAAATTACACATATCAAAGATGCTAGTTTTTTAAGTAATTCTATTTGAAAATCTTTTTTCTTTCATTAATTTTATTAAAATGACGTGTCTATATATATATATATATTATCATCTTATTCAATTTTTTCTCCGTTTTTTTTATAAATTAATAATTATTCTTATAAAAAATATATATTCACACATGTCGTATGAGTTTAAGAAGTCATAATTAAAAATTAATTTTTTGTGTTAAAATATTTTTAGCATATTATATTACTTGTTAGTCATTTTATATATATAAAAAACATAGCAAAACAACTTACTCGAATATTATTTAACGGTTTTAAATATTTATAAGCATAACACAGTAATTAGTTATCTATTTTGACCTCACAATACAATATCAAAAGGTAAACAAATACACCTCAAATATACAATATCAACATTACTGGTCAGTTAATTTTCAACTTGTTTTACACCTCTTGACATTATGGTTGAAGACTAATAATTTCAATTTTAATTATACATGCATGAATTTGTACAAAGGCTCAAAGGGTAGTGTACTGTGATCCAGTTAGATGATATTTACTTTTGTTTTCTCATTTATTTTGTACTGAACTCTTTCTTTCTAGTAATATTCTCGGAATGACTAGCTTTCATATTAATATATATTATCTCGATTATAAAAAAAAATATTAACATTACAATACTAAATAGATCCTTTAAAGAGGTAAGATAGTATTTTTAATGTAGATTTCAAGAAAACTTATTGGTGATTTGAAAATTCATTTTTTTATCTCTAGATCAATTATTTTAGTACTACTTTGATTACTAAAATAAAAGAAATATTTAATAATATAAATCTTGTCAAGTTAATTCGAAGAATTAAAGAGAGGAAAAGAGAAAAAAAAAACTACTTTCTTTTTGTGTGTGTGTGTGTGTGTGTGTAAAAGTAGAGGAAGTAATTGAACATTAAACCAAGCCTATTTTTATAAGCGGATAAAGTATAACTCAATAACCGGAGATTGAAGTCCTTTATGAACATCTAGCTAGTTTCAATTGACAAAATTTGATATGTGTGCTCCAAGCTAGATGCGGTAAGTTTATCATTCATATAAGATTGTCTTTAATTCGTTTATTTACTACCATTACGTACTTTTAAATTCAATCGCCTTCATTAAACACTTGATCAATTCAAGAGCAGCTAATAAGTTATGGGAAATAATGAAGATACCCCGAATCAATCATTAGCATAACTATGAGAACGAACGTACTTAAGCCCAACTCCTCTTTCAAGATGCAAGACAGCAAGAGGCACCTCCACGCCAGGCCTCGATAAACTCCATTGGCAAGAATGGCAATTTGACTACAGTATTGCTTTATTCAAACCATGTACGACACATACACTTGTATACGCATCTACGGTGTATCTGGTTGTGAGGATGGATTTCAGGCACTGGAGATTGAAGTGATAGTCGAGCGTATTTTAATTTATTGCAACACACTTCACTATCATTCCTAATATCTCCAAACGGGGTCGGAAGATATTGTGTAAAAATGGGGTCCAAAGCCGTCCATTTTGAGATGTGGGTACGCGTTAAAGATTTCAAGAATCAGTAACAACGCGTCGCACGAACAATGACATGAAAACTCCAGTCAATTACCATGCAACATCACAATTTGTCTCTCCTAATTAAAATATTTGATAGCTAACTAGCAGAGCTGGTCGTCAGCTTCCTCTTTTCCCCAGTCAGATTTACGTCCTTTTAATTTGTTTCCGCAAGTGTCATTTTTAAGCCATGGCATCTTTTATCCATTTGGTTCTTACCCTTGCAGTGATAGACGTGGAACATTTCTTCTCTTAAGAAACAGCGGGCGGTATTTGAACTACAATCTTATACGTGTTTTTCCTTTGTCGTTTTAAATTGAACACCACTTAATGTCTAATCAAGAGAATACACAACACTCATTTTAATCAAAAAAAAAAGAAGAAGAAAAGAAAAAGAAAAAATAGAATACACAACACTCATTTTATGCAATCTTTATCTCGCAAAGAAGTTCTAGCTACAAAGATAGTTATCATCTCAAGATCCTCAAATCAGGACTGTTGTTGTTTTCTTTCTGCTTTACTGATATGTAAAGCTCTCAGTGTCAAGCTGCCACTGACCGTTTATGTGGAGATAACGAGACCATGCATGCATGATTGAATTCTTTCAAAGATAGCTTTGCTAACCAAATCTCACCAGGATAAACTAATGAAGTGGTCCACGAAAAGTAAACAGTACTTGTTTGTACATGTGAATTGTAATTAATCATGTCTTTTTCATTACAAATTAACGGTTGAATGCAAATTGATCTACGTTCCTGTCATTTTCCCGTATGCTATTTCCTTAAATTTTCCAACTGTATTTTTCTTGGATGTTTGTGCAACTTGTGGACAACAGATTTAATTAAGGATTCGAGGATTTGGAAGAACTAAAGCAATCCTATTTAGAGTAGCTCACTGAACATTAAGTGGTTGTTTTTGGACTACACCCTTGACAAGCTTCCTGACGGTACAGCGTCGTCCTTGCTATATTTTGGGTACTGAAGTGCTATAAGTACTCTAGTCTCTACAAGCGTACCAGTGCAACGTGGCTGCGTATGCAATTGCCGCTCTAGTTAGTGATTGTTTTGGTATTGATGTGTATATATATACTTGTGTTCTTTAGCAAAAATATATACTTGTCTGTTGTTAAAAAGAAAAAAAAATATTAATGCAGGTAACTTGCGAGGCATCTAAGTAAGCTTCTCGAGAGAACTGTGCTAAAGGTTTCGATCAAATTAATTAGCTAGTTCTCTTAACGATCATTTGATGTCATCAAGTGTCGAGAATATTCAAGGGACTTTGATTACAATAGAGAACAAGATATTGAATCATCTCCATGTATGCACAACTTGTACTTTCCTTTTCTTTTAAAATACTGTTGTGTTTGTTCAAAAGATAAACTTTAAACCAACACCATATATGTAATGGGTGGAGTTCAGCTTTATACATGCATGCAGGATACGACTCGATATATCTATTTATCTAATCAAAGACTTAATGCTTGTCTTGGGAAGAATGGAGGAAGCTAGCTAAAACCAAAGGCATGCAATGAACCTGACTTCTGAAATAGGGCCAAAAGAGAAACAACCCTAGCCAGCATCACGCGTATTGCCGTCTCGTCGCTTTCATAAGGGTACTTACGGCCCACAAAAACCTTTATGATATGTTAAACGAACAATTCAAGATTTCTATGCACCCACCAAACTGTACACAGATAAAGTTGGTTAGCTAGGCACTCCAATCTCTGATCCCTTTGATCTCTAGTTTCTTCAGACGTTTTGAGGATCGACAAATCAAACAAGAACAATTTAAACGTGAGTTTAAATTCTGTATACAAGTATCAGGTCTTGATTACAATTAGCTAGGTCCTACTAAAATGAATTCAATTTGGCATATTTCAATGTCGGTAACTTGGTATTGTGTGTTGTAAATCTTTGCCCCAGATCGATGCCAGCATAAATTATCATATGCTTGATTTGTATATGAGTTTTGGTGGGTCATGGTCGGTCCGTGGTTTGAACTTTGAAGAGCAAGCAATTAATATTTGACACCCTTCTGCTCTACTGCATTGTATATGTTTAATTACTCAATATTTCTCAATAATATTAAATGCAAGCTAGCCTTCATCAATTTATCTACGTAATGTTGACTCCAATAATATTCAAGGAGTCTTCAATGACCAAAAAAAGCCTGCGCAATATGATCGAGCTAGGCTCCCCCTCTCATGCACTGAGATCATGATCAAGTAAATTCCTGGAAACTTATTGTATTTGGCAGTTCTTTGATATTTGTAATACAAGAATAGGAAGTAAATTAACACATATAGTGAGGGAAATTTCTCAAGTAATCATTGAAGCCTTAATTAAAGTAGCAAACACACACACACACACACACACACTACAAATATATTTATTTGATACACATAAGAACTATAAATATTCTACAGTAACGGTGTAAGCTCCTCAAATCCCAATTCCCCATCCCAGTTCCGGATTGACAATCCCAAGTCCATTTTTCACCTCCCTTGAAAAACCCATTTCAATCTCAAATCTCCTTGTGAAAAAAGTACAAATTAAATTTAATTTACCAACTACTACTGCTGTATACATCTTGTTGATTCCACCATTGAAAATATTGACTAGGAAATTTAAGAAGAGGAAGCCGACGGGTCCCATCCCCACAAAGCCACGGGAACTTGAAATCATGGGAAAAACTGAGTGGTGGTTTTCACAGCACGGATTTGACAGAGAGCACCTGAAAGTGAGAATACAGAGACATATATTTATTCCAGGTTATCAAAACTCTTGTAACAAACACTACAGAGACATGAGAGAGTAAAAGTAGCTAATTAGGCCCCTCTTCAACTCATAGACTCTAAATTACTTACATCTGTACATTCAGTACATGTTTCTTGTTTAATTTCTCAGGGTCGTCCTCCTTCTAGCTAGCTATGTATTTCGATCGATCAGAAGGTCTGAGTGACCATTCTATGAATTTGCTGCTCTCTTTTTCTTTTTTGTTTTTGGTAATCGTGGGTCTCTACACCAGGTCCTGAAGTTTCAAACAGATAATTTTGAAAAATAAACTCAAAATATAATTTTATGGGCTCTTTTATATATTCAGGCGGTAGAGTTTATATGGAAAGACTTTTGAAGATTTTTTTATGGGCTCTTTTCTCATGTTTATTAAAATAATAATTTATAAATCTTACAGATTAAAAAGTTGAATGAGAATGAAATTGAAAAAATATATAATTTCATAAATTATCTCAAATAAAATAAATAATAATCAAAATAATATAAATCAAATCTAAAAAATTAAAAGATTAAGAAATTAAAATAATAATAATTAACATTTTATAAATTATTTCAAATAAAATAAGTAATAATCAAAAGAATAAGGACCAAATTTGATAGATAAAAAATTTCAATTAAAAAATAATAAGAGACAAATAACAATTATAAAAATGATGATCAAAGTTAATATAAAAATTAAATTCTAAAGGATGAAATTGAAAAACAAATATTCAAAACAAAATATATATAGCAATCAAAAGTTTGGGAATCAAATTTGATATAATCATCAAATAATATGACATTTCTAAATTTTTTACAACTTCTAGAAAGTATTTTCCTCTCAAAATAAAAGGAAAATACTTTACTGAAAATCAAACTAAATTTTTTTTGACCGAAAATATTTTTTATTAACCAAATTTTTTAATAATAATAAAATTTTAAAAGTAACTTTCTAAAAACAGCCGAAACTTAGTTTCTCGTTTCCTGGTTGGCGGTAAAGATCGACCATTTAATTACTGCTGCGTACCTGGCTGCTTCTAGCTAGTCAAAAAAGTAAATCAATAATGCTGCCATTGTAATTTTGTACTTTTAACGGTTGTATATATAAATATATATACACGTGCATGCGCGTGTGCCTGGCACAATCTCTTTTTTTATTTTATTTTTTTTAATTATCCATTTTATGCTTAACGTGCGAATAAGGCTGTCTCATATCTGTGAAGCATAGAGGCCAGTAAGGAATATATAAGGTAAAACACATATGCATGGGTATATAATGATTATTTTTGAGAATTAAAGATCAATATACTAGGATGTTCAAATAAAAATACAGTTTTTATTAGAGATATATTATAAAATATTAATTAGTTTTTTTTCGTGAGAGTTAAGATAAAATATTATGATATATATTACTGATCATGTGATTTTTTTTTTATAACTTGCTGGCGTTTGTATTTGGTTTATGATTGTAAATTAATTATGTGATCTAAGAATCGAATTATTAAGCTAATTATTGTTATAATTGCTAAAACGTGATAATATTTATTTTTCTCTTTCAAAATTTAATTACTGATTGTTCATCTCCGTTTTAACTCAACAATTTAATTATGATAAACAAGAAATTGTTGAAGTTACAAATCGTAACACTATCTATTCTTTTCCGTAACGTTCTATCTAATCAAATGTCCGTGAAGTAAGAGTACGTATAACTATTTGATCGAACAAAAACATTTAAATTAGAAATTATATATAATTAATTGGAGCTCTATCTAATTACATGTTTGATTTTTTATAAAATAAATAAATATAAATCTACTTTTCAAAAAAATTATAAATTTAACCTTACAAAAACTCGTTGATCTGGTCAAACCTGAAATCCAGATCTTGAGTCGGGTTGAACATCAAACCTAGTTTAAAAACTCTAACCAAGGTATTATTATCTTTACTCTAAGTTCAGAAGGAAATGAGAATAATTAATAAGTAATTCTTTCTTTCTCTTGTTTTATATTCTAAGCTAGGAGCATTTTGAAGTATATGTATATTACATCCTCGAAATTTTAGAAATAGACGGGATATATAATTAAGTAGGATTATTCACTTTTTGAAATCAGCTTAATTTGAAACCAATATTTAAAAGAATTTACCATTTAAAAATATATTTAATTCTTTTAAATTGATATGCAAGTTGATTCCATCATATATTTATTGTTAAATAAAAAAATTACTTTCCTAATTAATCTGATGCATGCATGTATGGATGACTGCCTTAATTTAATTAGCATTCATATAAACTTGGAAAAAATATTTTTCTTGTTTTTTAATTTTTCTTGTTAAGGATAGAGTCGCCAGAACATATATAAATAAAGTCAAAATAAATAAAGGAGAAACAATCATACATAAAAGAAATAAAAAAAAATAGTATATATTTTGTATGGTTCAACTGTACTGTCTAGCTATTTTTACTACAGAAAAAACGAGGAAATTCAGTATAATTAATCAAAATAGTGCAAGTTTTAAAAACTTTTAATCCTAATCCTAAACACACCCGAAACATCGTATATATCATATAATTAATGATTAGGTTTCTTTTGAGAACTTCAATTCATCACACACATATATAATTATACAACACTAATGGATAATTAATAGGTTGAATCACCGCAAAATATCTACACCCTGGAGGTATATCACATTATCACCCGCATTACGACTAGCGTATGGGAGCCTATAATAATTATTTATAGTATTCATGTTAAAGTATTATTTTAATTTCAAAGCTAAATAATTTATATTATTTTTTAATATATTTTTTTTGAATGAAAATTTTTTTGAACTTGAAATTTGTTCATACCCATACTAATTTATATTATTAATTAAATTTTAATTTTAATATCAAAATTTAATTGAACTCATGACTGTTTAATTATTAATGTTCTGACATAATATCAAAAAATTATGAAATGATGTTTTAATAAATGATTTATATTATTCTCGGATGTCAAATAACCAATTTAACCTAAAAGCTTAAGCTTTTAGGTAAGATTTCAAAATATAATTTATATTGTTCTCTTACATATCCCCTCAAGTGAAAGTTTTTTGAATTTGAAATTTGCATAAAGTCAATTTAAATTTTAACAAATAGATGAGATGGTAAGATTCGAACTCAGTACTACTTAGTCATTAACGCTTTAATACCATGTTAAATAACCAATTTAATAAAAAAAAAACTTAAGCTTTTTAAATGATATCTTAAATATAATTTATATTTTTTATAAAAAAAAACGAAAGTCACGCTCACCATTTTGCCTGGGAGCATGTAAAATTTTCATCTCGATTAATCAGATGTAGAAAAACTGATCAATGATGTTGAAGTGAAATAGAGAGACATAAAGGTATACATAGCCGATAACTCTATTATTTGTTTAATCCGTACCTGGGCTAAGGAAACGAAGATTACGATGGAGAACAGTTGTGTATTTTTTTCTTTTTTTCATCACAGGTCACAGCTTCTACCTGTAAGGTGCAATGAACTTAGGAACCTGAGGAGGGAGGGATAGCAAAACATTACAACTAACATGAGAAACATCGACTGCACATTATATATATTATTGCACTGCGAAGAAAACTTCGAGCATAAATGCCTTGTGGGTGTATCGTTTTTCGTGCAGGGAATCATGACCCATAAAACTTGGGTAAATTTTGCATGGTGCTGGGTGCATGAACAATCCCGATATGGCTCTGAGTTAGCTAGGCTTTGTTGATATTATTTGAGTATGACTTTATTAGGTTGTGTTTTGCTCGTATACGAAGACAGAAGCAATAAACATGTTTAGTTGTGGAAATATAAAATAAATTTATTTTTGATATGGTTTTTGAGTGAATTTATATATTTTTAAACCAGAAAATACATGCATGATCAAATATATCTTGTGAATTTTAACATAGCCAAGTACAATCTAATTAAAATATATGAACCAGTTAACCATCTAGGTGGTAGCCCAGTGGTAAGAGTTTGAGACTAAGGGGTTTGCTCCCTCTTAGGTCTCAGGTTCGAACCCTGTGGTTGCTCATATGATGGCCACTTTGGAGGCTTACATGGTCGTTAACTTCGGGGCCCGTGGGATTAGTCGAGGTGCGCGCAAAGCCTCGGACACCCACGATAATCTAAAAAAAAAAAAATATATGAACCAGTTGATCAACTTTTATATATAGATGAGGTCGTTGTTCTTGCTTCCTTTTCTTCTGTACTTTCACATGCTTGTGAATTTTAGTTCAATACCAGCTAATTAATCACACAGTTGAATTTATGATTTCAAAAGAAATCTTTTGTTTAGATAAGCTTTGCACAGCATTGGGAATTTAAGCTTTTAGTACAGCACCATAATTGACCCACCATTTCTTCTTCTTTTTTGGTCACAGGTAAGCGTTCATTTTCAATTTCTTCGATCATTAGCTGTCAAACAAGAAGAAAATTCCGTCTAAAACTGAAACTTGCTTAGATGAGATTCACGACAAAGTATCATAGAATAAAGAAAATAAAAGATTTATTAAAAAGGAAAGCAAACAACTGGCCTTGTTTTGTTTCCACCATTTTCTATGCGAATATTGTATAACTATATCAGATACAAAAATAGAAATATGAATTCCATTATATATATTGTAGTGAACTGAACCCGATTGGATATAGTTAATTAACCTACCTTTCGAGGTTCTTGCTTCTCCTGAGATTTAATTATCCAAATCTCTTTCTACAAGACTAGATTCAGCTTAGAATTTGACTTTTGTTTGCCTAAAATGCTGAATTTTAATTTATTAATAATTCAACTCCGTAGTTAAAGAACCGACCGACGGACTTCAAGAAGAATATATGGCTTAAAAGTGAGTTCCATAAAGAAGGGGAGTTAATTAATAAGAAGAAGAAGAAAAATGTAACCTTCTAAATTAATATCACCCTTTTCATTACCTGAGACCTCATAAATAATTGATTGATTGAACTTCAATTCTCCTTTTGAGAAATCAGCGAGCTTCTAACATAGAAATCTTTTTTTTTTTGGAAGAATTAACCAAATGCATTGGATATAGCTATTAATTGCAGCCAATATTTTGGTTGGTGTAATGTGCTTCAGTATTTAATTGGAAATCAAAGACTGATCCATATATATATGGACCAGTCTTTGATTTCCAATTAAATATTAGTATTCTTTTAAAAAACCTCGAGTTCAAGCTTTTTTTATAACAAAAAATTTCTATTTTTAATTAATTTAGTTTATCGGACCAAATTACAGCTGGTTGGTGCGATTATAGTTAAATCTCATCCCAATTTATGAGGTTTATATAATAATTTCTCACAATTGTTTTTTGAATAGATGGGATTCGAGAGATAAATGAATTTCCTTCTATTAATATTTGCCAATATACAGCATCCTTTTACTTACCCGCGTATGGTTTAAAGAAAAATAAAACTTAATTAAGATGGAATATAATAGGGTGAAATCTAAATGCTTTATTATTATTATTATTATTATTATTATTATTATTATGTTTAATGCTCATATATAATCCATCATTACTTATAAAGAAATGGCTATATAAATGCTTTATTGTTAGGTTTAATGCTTATATATTCATTTAAGCTATGTTCTATATCATCACATAATAAATTTCTTGTCTTTCATAAAAAAAAACTCGTCTCTTATAAAGAGAAAGGGAAAATTGATGATTTGGGAACACGTGGACCTATTTTCCATATCAATTGAGTAGACATTAATTAATTTGAATCAATTAAACTAAAAAATAATAATCTTATCAATAGATTTAGCCTAGCGAAATTGTGTACAGGTAATTCTTTTCAGTAAAACAAAATTTAAGTTTTCGGCGATCATAGCTTCAATGATATATTATGACTAGGCGCTCTGCATTTGCAGCCGACTATTTTAGACTTTTGATATTTGATATAATTAAATTACACAAGATGGAATATCTTTTGATACCTTGATGATATGGTTTTGAAATCTTTTGAAGTTCAATGATATATTTCTGGTTTTGAAAGCTAAGTAATCATGTAGCTTATATTGCATACAAGTAAAACTTTAATTGCTTAACACTACCGCAATCTTTAGATTTATTGATGGAATTTTCCGTCGGTATTTATACTGTCATTCTGTTGGTAATTAATTTACCAACAAAATCACCGACAAAAATGCTTCGTCGGTGACTCTTTTGTCGGTGACTCTTTCGTCCGTAGTTTTTTGTCCGTCGGTAATAAAAAAATATTATTACCGATGGATTTACTAACGGAAAAGGCACGCAAAAAAACAATTATCCGCTTTATTCCGTCGGTATTGCCCTTAAAAAATACCGTATGTAATTCCATCGGTAATTATTTAAAAATATTTTTAAAAAATCCATTTTACAAAACTATAAAATAATTAAATTAATATAAATCAACACTCTATAATACTCAAAACACTTGGAAAAAAAAAGAAGAAAATCATATGAAAAAAAATCCTACAACAATATTCATACAATTATTAAGAACAAAAACAATTAAAAATAAAATAAAAAAACAAATATAGTGAAAAAAAACACGAAAAAAGAAGAAAAAAGAAGAAAAAAGAAAAATCTTACCTTAATGTGGTTGCAAGTGAAGTTAAGAAGAGAAAAAAAAATTCATAAAGTATATTAATTAAAAAAAATTGAGAAGAAAAAAGAAGAAAGGAGAAGAATATATACCTGAGCATGGAGGAGAAGAGAAGGAGTTGAGGAGAGAAGAGAAGAGAAAGAAATGGATATTGATGTTTTTTACATATGGGCAAGAAGAAGAAAGAAGTCTCATCTATTGTGAAATTAGAGATTCTAGGTTTTTTATTGAGCGTTTTACCGATGATTTTATAGACGAATAATTAAATATTAATAGTTTTAATCATTTCATTGGTGATTATGTCTGTAATATTTAATTTAAATTTTCAATTTAATAAATTTTTTTCAGAAATCGCCAAATATCACAGACGACTTTTCAATCCGTCGGTGATTTTGTCTGTAAAGAACAGTAATTAACAATGCAATTGGGAAGTGAACAATTTCAAAGCTCTCTGGAAAATACCGACGGATTTTTTCATTGATGATTCCCTTTGTAATTGACATGATGAACAATGCTTACAATTTACAAACGAATTTACCAATGGATTTTACCGACGGAATTTATTCCATCAATAATTTCGTTGGTAAAAATGGCACGTCATCATTTTTTTTGCTTTATTTTAATTTTTTTCCCACTGTAATTTCCTCAGTAAATATCGAGGGAATGTTTTCATTAGTAAAATTCATCGGCAATTTACTAACAAAAATATTCTCTCGATATTTCCGTTTGTATTTATCGATTTTCTGGTAGTGTAAGTTGTTAGGAGGGAATGATGTATATTATTTTCTAACATATCTCTTTAAATAAAAGTTTTTTGAGTTTGAAATTTGCATAGGCTTGTTTTATCTTGTGTTATTAATTGTATTTTAATTAGTAGAGAGAATGAGGGATGATGAGATTTGAACTCATGACTGTTTGATTAGTAAGACTTTGATAACATGTTAAATAACCATTTCAACATAATAGTTTAAGTTGTTAGGTGAAATTTAAGATATAATATATATTATTTTTTTAATAATTTTTTTTAAAAATTCAAATAAATTTCTTCTTTTTTTGTAAGAAAAGAATGATTAAATCAAATCAATTCATCGATTCATATTAGTTTCTATCTAAAAAAAATCAGATTAGTCTATGTGTTTTTTAGTTTGGCTTTTTTACTAGGCTTTAAAGTAACGATCCTAGCTTTTTCCATTTTTTGATAAAAAAATAATTTTATTTAAGTTTTTCTATTTCTCAAAACTAAATACAATTTATTTTTTTCTAAAAGAAATTTTCTTATTGGTATTTTTAGTTTAATATATTGAATCATTTTTTTGATTAATTTTATGTCGATTTTGTTTTTACAAATTCAATTATTTTGCTCATCTATAACGAGCACTAGTTACCTCAATTGTTTTGGCATTTGTGTCACCACTATGTTGACTCGTGATTTCATTATTCTCTTGCATAATTTCTATAATTCTTTTAGCTCAATAGATTTGATGCCTAATTAATAGATTTTATTGATTTCAATTTATATTTTGATCCCGTGGAGGAGGGAAACAAATTGCCCCAAAAACGTGATACATGGTCCATTTGCCATTCTCTCTTTTGGGAAACTTTATGGTTAATCAAGTGTTTTTTCAAAAGGAGGATTTTGACAATTGGTGAAACGACTACATTCAATTCAATTCAATACATGCCATGATCATGATTTGATTTTAGATGTGATGATTTGATTTTAGACGGTGTTTAGGGAAAGCGTGGTAATAATTATGTTTTAAAATTTATTTTTTATATTAGTATATTAAAATTATCTAAATATATATAATAAAATATTAATTTTAAACAAAAAAATATTTTAAAAATTATGAAAGAACCCTAAGCAACTTCTTAACAAATAGCTATGCATAACCATATTCACTTCTGAATTCCAACAACTGATATGAAATCTTTATTACTTGAACTTAATTACGAAAAATCCAAGGATATTAATTAGTTAGATAGCTAAGAGAGTTTGCTAACATTAGTTTTGCTATAATTGTTTAAATTTGAAGTCGTATGCTAAACAATAAAGTCATTTGAAATATGAATCTTGAAGTTTTAAAAAGATGGATAGTCATTTGAAATTATGGCCGAGGCATTCGCCATCTGCCTCAGTTCTCTGTTTGAGGAGACTTATTCTTGTAAGCAAGTTGGCTGAGCCCCAAGTCTTCGACAATTTTTCGACGATGCTCTCGAACAATCTCAAATTCTCAAAATCTGTTCCAATTATTTTTTGACTTTTTATAGTCACTTGGATTCTCTCAATTTCTGTTTATTAATTAATTTTTTTTAATTTTATGAATGTGGTAATCAAAGGTATTGGGTGTCGTGTTGGGCGTCTGGATCAGTTTACGTGTATCTCGACTAATCACAAGGGTCTTAAAATTAATGATCATGTAAGCTTCTAGTGACTATCATATTAGCAATCACAGAACTCGAACTTGAGATCACAGAAAAAATAAATTTTTTAATCTCAAGTTTTTATCATTGCACCACCTACTAAATAGTTCCAAAGATTTTTCTTTCCTGCGTAAAAGTTAGCTTAGCATACCTTAATTTGAGAATTTTTTCTTTTATTTCACAATCAAGTAATTCTACCTTAATTATGCGTTAATTACATATTCTTTTCTAGTGTAAAATTGTGATTTTTTATTGAAATAAATGAGAGACATGCAAGTGGACTGCACAGTTCAAAGACAATATGGAATATAATGTATCCAAGACTTAAAAAATAATTTATGTTTTGGGTACAAGGAACTAATTAGCTAGAGGAACTCAGAAATAAAAAGCTTGCTAGCATTTATTATTATTTCCTTATCATTTGAGATTTTAATCTAAGATAAAAAAAAATTGGAATCTCTTTTTTTTTGGAATCTATTACAGAAATTGAGTCCAAATAAACTTTCTTTCACAGTAGTAAAACGTATAGGAGTAATTTCGCGGCGTGTCGTGATTCAAATCACGACAGAGTAAATTATTGGGATTCAGAATTGTGAGAAACTGAATACTATTTTTAAAAAAATTATGCTGTTAATATTTTTAAATTATGCTGTTAATATTTTTTTAAAAAAAATCCAAATAAAAAGGCTGCCAAAGCTACTGTTTAATCACCATCATTACATAGCTGAAGCGTAGGTACTTAATTTATCTGAAAACTTCTGAATCATCTATGACACCTCCTAAAAGGCAATCTTAAGAGAGGAAAAAAAAGAAGAGGCAAGAATCTAAAACAAATGGGGTGATTGTTCACTTGCAAGAGAAGACGAAGACTATTAATTTCACTTTGTCTTTAATGAAAATTCTATTCCTTTTTTTTTTTTTCAATTTTATTTATTATTGATGGAAACTGGAATAGTCCTCTTCATTTTTATTTTTTGCTTTAATGGGGTGGGAGAGAGAGAGAGAGGGGGGGGGGGATTGATAGGATAAGACTAGTCAAATGAACAGTTGCATGGATTTATGCTTAGTTGTGGGGTTTTCTCTCTCTCATTCCTGATCTTCATATAAGCTCGGGGACCTCTCTAGTTTTTTATCACAGAGAATCACTCTTTCCTTGCTGCCTTCTAGGTTTCATCATCGCAACCTTCTTTAGCTTCTCTCTTCAATCACTTTCCTTGAAAACTTGCTAATCTTCAATTCCAAAGCTTCTTTCTCTCTCTGAAATGGCAGCCTTTTCATATCAACATCAACCGTTGTTTCCTGACTCAGCTTTCTTGCCAAGCATAGCCACACCCACTAAGAACATGAACAACATGTATGGTTCTTTTGAGGAAGCTGGAAACATGATCAATACCAACGGTTTCTCCCAGATTTACTCTCCTGAAACTTTTCATGAAACACCTAGTCTTGATGTTAGATTTCATCAAAGTAGCCATCCTGATGATCATAGCTATAAGGTGTCTCTTAGTGATAATGAGACTTCTTTGACTAAAAAACAGAGCACAAACTCCTCAACCGTGGTTGATAAGCTTGAAACTGGTGAGCACGTTACTCAAGAGGTAACTCCCATGGCCAGGAAGAGGAAAAGTGCTAATGGGTTCTTGAATTCTGCTCAATCAAAGGTAGACCACAATCAACAAAGTTCATTTACAACAGCACTACAAATTCTGTTCTAAGTGTGTGCTTGAGATTCTGTACACACATATGATTCATTACCAACTTAATAGTTGTTGTTACAGGATGCTAGAAAAGTGAAAAGCAAGAGACAAAATAAATGCAGTGGTGACATGAAACACGAAGAGAAGAAGCCAAAAGTTGAGAAGAAAGTTCATGGAGAGCCTCCAGCAGGCTACATTCATGTAAGAGCAAGGAGGGGCCAAGCAACAGACAGCCACAGCCTTGCTGAGAGGGTACTAATACTATGCTCCACTACAAAGCTCAACACACACACTAATTTCTTTTAGGATTGTAATTTCCCATTTCACCCTCAAAAAAAAAATAACTTCAAATTAACTTAACCTGTATTTATCCTCCTCTCCTCCTCCTCCTCCACCACCACCACCACCACCACCACCACATCTTCATGCCCAAATTCCTAAATCCTGCATGGTATTGCCAAATCATGTCTCATTATAAGTAATACTTTTCTGTTAATGGGTTTTAGGTAAGAAGAGAGAGAATCAGTGAGAGAATGAAGATACTACAGCTTCTTGTTCCTGGCTGTGACAAGGTAAAAATGCAGTTCCTTGTCTTAATTTTGTCTTTCTAAATAAAGCACGTATATATCTGACAGCTTCATGTGGCGTGTTCTAATTTTAGATTACTGGGAAGGCCCTTATGCTGGACGAGATTATTAATTATGTTCAGTCCCTGCAAAATCAAGTGGAGGTAAGTAATAACACTTAATTCAAGGATAATTACCCTCTTTTGTTCATGTAATAGTAATGCATGAATACTAAATCAATGGTGATTTTGCAATTTCGCAGTTCCTATCCATGAAGCTTGCCTCTGTTAATCCCTTGCTCTATGATTTTGGAATGGACCGTGATGCATTCATGGTTAGACCAGAGGTAATAAATTAAGGGCTAGAAAAAGAATCTAGTTTGGTCGGTTATTATTTGGTTCAAGCTTTAACCACAATGTTTATGATCAAATCTGATGAGGATCTCTGTCACTGACATGAAAATGTAGAGATTAAGTAGCGTGTCTCCACCACTGCCATCTCTGCAACACAACAGTCTTATCCAGCCCACAGCTTTTGCCGACACAGCCTCCGCCACCACCGCCACCTTTGCTACAGAAGAAAATAACTATTCTCTTATTGATAATTCTGCTACGCTTTTTCTTCAAGGAATGAGGCCCAGTGACTTCACTACTCATCAGGTATACATTTTTTTTTAAGCCCGTTGTAGACCATTCTCCTGTGTAGTAGCTACACTTGAGAGAGAACAGATTAGATATTTACTAAGAATATACTCAGGCAAGGAACACCATCTTACTATCAATGACCAGCACATCATTTTCAGGATAGTGGTCACCTAATGTGGGATGTGGATGAGCAAAGACAAAAATTTCTTAATCCATCTGGGCTTACCAACAACTCGTGTTCTTTCCATTAAAATAAATATACCAAGCGCTGCCCTACAAACATCTGGTAAGCCCTCATGTCCTGTCTCATGTAGTATTTATTGTTTTATCCTTGACTTTTGATCTTACTGATATTATGGGTCTATCTTTCCAGCTTGCAAGGAGATGTCAAAAAATAACAAGGGGAAATTAAGAAACAGGAAGACATGAAATATTCAAAGCAAAGCTGCTGCATTGATTCTAGCATAAGTTCCAAAGGAAGTTCGAAGCTTGTTTCTTCACTTATTAAAGCTCTGGTTCCAAGTCCAATAGAATGAAAGTGGCATCTTAAAACATGAATAAAGGGCAGCAACATCAATGGCTGAAGAACACAGAGGACATACAGAACCGACCAAATAAGACCAGATCTTTTTGTAGATCCCTTGTTCCTGTCCATCTTGACCCCTCAAAGTCTTGCATGCCAAAATTCCAAAGCCCCCCTTGTGGTGGTTAAGCCCTCTAGCTAGCCAGGCATTTTTTTTTTACCTGTAGAGCATAAAAACAGTAGTTGTAATTCTCCAGTCATTCTGTTATTTCAGTTATTTTTACTCTTGCTTCCCTCTTTTTTGGAAAGAGGGAGGGTGAAAGAGATGAGGTAAAACGCTAGATTGAAGAAGTTGTTACTGTAATTGACACAGACTACCTATGCATTTGTTGTTGGTATCGTTGGCTTTAATTTCTGTACTTCGAATCTTCTCTGTTTTGGCATCTTACGAGTTTGAGCTTTTTGAGGTGAACTCCTTTCCCTGAGCCCCTTTCCCTTGCCCATGCTTTTTTTTTTTATTTATTAACGTTGTGGATAGAGCTAATTTATTTATATTTCAATTAATTTTACAGTTTTAAAATTAATAACTATATAAATTTTTAATAATTTTAAAAAAATTCAAACTCATAATTATTAGAAAGCAAACTCAATACTTAACCCGTTAAATTACCCATACCCTTCTTTATTGCAACGGTTGTGGACAAGCCACCAAACTATGCTATGGCCTTCTATTTCCTTAAAATGCTGTGCATATGCAACTTCTTTGATACTGTTTGTTCTCTCTTACAAGCTACATCTTAGTACATGAGTGGTGTTTCGGTGTTTCCTGATCACAGTCATGGAAAAGGAAGCAGCCAAAAAAACAAGATTATGAAGAGGAAAAGAAAAGATTCTACACAAATTTCTTTGAAAATAGCCAAAGCATTGATTTCTAGCTCCTATCTAGCATAGATGGTGTCCACAAACGGACATGCATTTGTTCTCAAAGGCATTTCAGGTTCATTTCACTACTATTTTGTACTTAAAAATGGTCAAATTCATTGGGCGATGAAACGAACGCATTAATTTTGATTATAAGACGCTGATTTATTGGCTAAGAAAGCTTGTTTTATCTATTATTTTTCTACGTTTAAATATTAGAATTAATATTGAACTTATTTCAATACTTCAGATCAATATGGAAAATATAACCTTAAAATCATCAAAAAAATATTAAATTTAATTTCAATTGCACCTAAGCTAACTCAAAAAATACTATTTCTGTCAAATAAGAAGAAGAAAAAAACATACAGTTAAAGAGTTTTAATCCACCTTATAATCCCATTGCGAGTTCAATGTAATAGTTCTCCATCTGTGGTATCTTTTGCCACTCCTGTACTGCGGGCAAGAACTTTTCAGCTGCATCCTATACAGGCTATGTCAGCTGATGAAGTTGTGAAGAACTCATCATATGAAACATCCACAGGGTGCTTCACTGTGCCCCCAAGGACAACATCAGTTTTTTGTGGAGTATCGGTAAATTGACACCATCCACCACCATACACGGTGGTGAATATGCATCTTTTATTTCATATTTCGTAAGGTGAGCATAATAATCAGCAATTGATCCTGCTGAAATCCCACACCAGAAATAGACATGTACGAATTGAAAACTTGTTGGTATGAAATGAAATATAAATTTAACTGGGTTGAACCATTGAATTTTAAAAAAAAATGTAATAGTTCTCCATCAAAATTGACACTTTAATAATTCTGGAGATGTATACAATTAATGAGAAAGTTTCCCGTGTAGGGCAGGTATGCCGCAATAAAGAGACCACAAAACACAAGCATGCCTTCAGCAGAAAAAAATAATTATAAGGATAATAAATGTGAATATCGCCCACCTAGGTTATTTCCTTATTTTAAATGTTATTTTTCTTTATCCTATTAAAGTCAAATAAGGTGCAAATCGTGCCGCAATTACCTAATGTTATTTTCTTTGTGCACTCAATTACTAATGATGGAATACAGATATTATTTCTAAATATAATTTACCTCGAATTAATTAAAGTGCTCAAAATATTAAACACATAGAGATAAGGTTATTTTTTAAAATATTTTTAATTAGAAATATATTAAAATAATATTTTTATATTTTTTTTTAAAAATCAACATCATCAAAACAATAAAAAAACACACAAACAATTAACTTGAAGAAAAAAAATAATTTTTACAAAAGCATTTTTTTTCTAATCGTAAAAATAAAAGGAGCCATATAATTAAATTTAAAAGCCAACTACAATATGCATAAAAAAATTATTTTAAATTAGTTTTTTTCTGTATTTTTAAATTGTTTTAATGTGTTTATATAAAAAATAAATATTAAAAATAAAAATAATATATTATTTTAATATATTTTTAAATAAAAAAACATTTTCAAAAATAAATTCTATCACGATGACAAGCTGGCTAAACATCGTTATTCAATCAATTAAAATTTTGATTTGATTGTTTATTTGTTTATGACTTCCTTACTGATTGCTATATAACCTCATTAGCATGTACACACGGGGGCAATAAAAGGCTAATTAATTGCATCATTAAGAAAACAAATTAATTCTGATGGAAGCTTCTCAGTTAAATCGTGTTGCATCCTAATTGATAATACCTCCTCTGCGAGTGATAGAGTCTTCGAAGCCAATGTTTGGATTAAAAGACCCCCCCCGAAAGTTCAGGTGTTTCTCTGGTTGGCGATGACAGGACAAAGTTAGTACAAGAGCTTTTCTTCATCAACGGATCGTTTTGTCCGCCACACAAGCTTCATGTGTCTTTTGCGGCTCAAATTTGGAAACCTCGAAAGCATCTTTTTATACATTGTAACTTTTCTAGGAGTGTTTGGATGAAAGTTTTGGATTGGTGGGGTATCCAATGTTGTTTACCGAGAACAATTGACTTGCTTGCTTCTGCGAGTGGCCCGAAATGGTACATGGCAAATTCCAAAGATCAGCTTGGAGATTAATTTCAAGTAGTACTATTTGGGGTATATGGTTGCTTGAGGAACAAAATTGTTTTTGAGGAGGGAAGTATAAACTTGTTTGATTGTTTCTCCACCATCCTTCATCGGGTTGCTATTTGGTTGCATACTCAAGATTCAAATTTCAATTATATAGGAAATGATCTCTTAAGATCTTCTGATGGCATCAAATTATGGTGTAATAAGAAATTTTAGGTAGTCTTTTTGTTGTTTGCTGTAGTAGATCAGTTTTTTTTTTTTTTTAATCTCTTATATCTCTTTGGCTATTCGCTTTATAACCTTTTCAATATACTCTCGATGATAAAAAAAAAAAAAAAAAGGCTATTTACGTTGTGTGATCAGTTTAATGATTATTGGAATATATGAGTCAAATGATTAACCTAAAAAGTAGATCCAGAAAACACAAAAAGCAGTCAGCATCTAAAGAGGGTGCTTGCTCCCATTCGTCAACCAGTTAGGCTAAAGTCATTCCGCTGATGGAGTATCATTTTGACAGCAAAAAAGTTGTTTTCATAACATAATTAACATAGTCCTATAATTTCTCATGATTGAGCATGCATTTTCTCTATTTACTCACAGCTAGCTGTAGACGCAGACATTCTATGTGGTTTTTGTGTTCCATCTGTTTTTACAGACCCCCGTATTGTGAATCTCCTGCATAACTGGCTTGTATAAATGGTTCAAGAAGGCAAGGCAAATCCATTATCTTTATCATGATAACTTCATCAAAACATTTTCTAATCCAAGTGGGACGTAAGACCTCCACAAGCGTGCACAGACAACAGTCAAGTAGAGGGTTAATATTCCATGTCTCTTACTGGTGATAATTAAAAATGGTACATCAGATAAGAGGAAACTATGCAAGGTGTCCTGGTCTCTAGTAATAAAGGAAAAGGAGGAGGCCTAGCTAGCTAGGAGTGGGATCTTTGGATGGCAAGAATAGAGAGTTCTGCTTTTTAAACGGCTATATATGAAGAATAGGGGATCAGACTAATGGAGATGGCAAGGAGCTAGATTGTTACAAAGATACATCATATTACTTTTGAAAATGATCTTTCAAATTATTTCTGAACTACCTTTCCTAGCTCCCTAGTGTGGCATGGAATTAATCAATAAAGTAATAACAAGTACAAAAGGTGTTCAAGAGGTCTTGAAGGGAGGAATCAAGTTCGGATTAGGTAATGGGAGAGCTATTACTTTATGAACAGACATGTGGAGTGACTGTGGAACCATGAAATATCTCTATGCTATAGGCACAAGAATTTTTAGATTTACCGATAAAATATTTTGTTGGTATCTATACTCTCAGTTCATCAATATTATTTTTAATGATAGGCTCACAGATAAAAATATTTTGTCGGTAAGATTCTCATCGGTGATTTATAGTCTGTCGGTAACAAAATTATCAATGGATTTATTAACAGAAAAAACACGTCAAAAAAGAAAATTTACCCGCTTCATTCCGTTGGTATTTTCCTTGGAAAATTTGACACATAACTGATAGAAAGACCGTATGCAATTCTGTTGATGATTAAACAGTGGCAGTGTAATTTGCAATAATTCTTTTCCAACTCTTTGAAATATATCAACGGACTTAATCCGTCGATAGGACCGTCACTAATTATTTAAAAATATATATTTTAAAAAAAAGCTATTAAATAGAAGTAGAAAATAATTAAAATAAAATAAATTAATATAAATCAACACTTAATAATAATACTCAGGAACTGAGTTGTTTGGAAAAAAAAAGAAGAAAATCAACTCAAATAAATTTGCAACAAATAAATAAATCACCTAAAACAATTTCCACCTAGCCTAGAAAACATATTCCAGAACCCATAATCTAGCAACAAATAAATTCATTTAATTGAAATTGAACAACAAAATTAACTAATAATAATAAAAATCAATCCTATACATTTAATTGAAAAAACAATAATCCAACTAAAATTCAACAAATTTGTTCTCATATGAAAAAAATTCCTACAACAACAATATTCATACAATTATTAAGAACAAAAAAATTAAAAAAAATTAAGAAAAAAAATATAATGAAAAAAACACAAAAAAAGAAAAGAAAAAATGAAAATCTTACCTTAATTTCGTTGCGAGTGAAGTTTAGAAGAAAAAAAATTCATAAAGTATATTAATTAACAAAAAAAAATGAGAAGATAAAAGAAGAAGAGAAGAGAAGACATACTTGGCGTGGAGGAGAGGAGAAGAGAAGAGAAGGAGTTGAGGAGAGAAGAGAAAGAAAAAGAGGGACGCTGATGTTTTTTAAAGAAGAAGAAGAAGAAAAGGTGTGTCTATTATGAAATTAATGATTTTGATATTTTAATTGAGTTTTTTTATCTATGATTTTACTGACGAATAATTAAATATTAATATTTTTAATCATTCAATTAGTGATTCCACTTGTAATATTTAATTTCAAATTTCAATTTAATAAAAAAATTTCAGAAGCTCCCCAAATATCATTGGCGACTTTTCAATCTGTCGGTGATTCCGCCTGTAATATTTAATTTAAGTTTTCAATTTAATCAAAAATTTTCAGAAACCCCTAAAATATCACAAACTACTTTTGATCCGTTAGTGATTTTGTCTGTAAAGAACATTAATTAACAATACAATTGACAAGTGAACAATTCCAAAGCTCCCAGGAAAATATTGACAGACTTAATCCACCGGTGATCCCGTATGTAATTGAAAATATGAACAGTGCAATTGAGAAGTGAAGAGTCTCAAAGTTACCTAGAATATACCGACAGACTTAATCTATCGGTGATACTCTTTGTATTTAACACAATGAACAATGTCAGGAAGAATGGAACAATTACAATGCTCTCTGGAATATATCGACGGACTTATTCCATTGATGTATCTGTTGGTATTTTACAATTTCAATGCTCTCTTAATATCGTGTGTATAAATAACATGTCATCGTGCTTTTTGCTCTCTTTTTTTAAAAAAAATTCCACTGTAATCTTCTCAATATATACCAACATAATATTTTTATTGATGTTTCTCGATAAATAGTATATAGCTTTAGATCTAGCAACAATAATTTATTTATGATGTGTTGATCTCAAGATTGAACTTCTAGCGGCGAACAGAGCTCAGAGGCAGATAACTACAGTCTCTAAATCTTCTGTCATTTGTTCGTGCAGGAGTCTTCTTATTGTGTATGATCGGATAGATAGAAATGCCATATCATGCATAGTTTAAAGACATAGTCATCTCTAGAAATGCCTGGTTCTTCTTCATATCCTTCTTATCTTCTCTGATCTTCCAACAGCTTCTTTTCTTCTTCTTTCTTTTACCCTAAACACATCATGTTGACATGAAAGTGCCAGAAAAGTTAAGGGATGGTACACCTTTACATATACGATAATGATAACTCAAATGTCGAACAATTATTTGATCACAAATCGAAGGAAAAGTGGCCCGCCAAACTCAATCTTGTTCAGCACTTGCCATTTGGATTGGAAGGGGGCTTTCTTTCAATTTCCTGTCTCTTCGAACACAATATTGAAATCAAAGTTGCCCAAGATTGCCAACTGGATGTTAGCATGCAAATTAGCCTATGATGCAACTACTTGTGTAGTTCACCAACTGATCAATTTCTTCTTCGGGGTCCCTTGTGCCTCTCTCTTTTCTTTGTTTTTTTACTAGCTTTCGGGTCCCCGAGTTGATTGGTATTGAAACACCTAGATACTCATCATTAAATTAATTAATTTATTTCTGTCACTTCAATATTTGGAATTTTGAGCATTTGACGAGAACTTAATTTCCACAATATTTAAGAAAACATCACAAAGCCTCTTCTGAGCTCTATTATACCCAAATTTTCCTTAATTTCTTTTCAGAAAAAACAATGTTTATATTAAGAAATTTTAAAATTAGAGAAAGAATATTAAAAAGGAACTCCAAACAAAATTGAATGAAATCAATTTACTACAAAAGGTCATGCATGCCCCATTATTTTATATTCTTTTATCTGTTTTTTAGTTCTTGATTTAACTTTTTTTAATAGTAATTAAGTGTATCTTGGATACATTAAAATTAATAGTTATTTTTTACATAACTGTAAGATACAAAATTTATCTGAGGATATCACATAACTGTAAGACGAACACATTTTTTTTCCCCCGTTGATCTATCTTTTCCAGAAAAGCAAGTATCCAAAGATCTCCTAGATCCATTGCTTTCATAAGAAAGCAGCGTCGGCAAGCTTCACACTTGTCGTAGCTTAGCTCCATAATCATACCCAAAAACTGAAACCAAGAAGCATCCAGCATACGATAAGAAACTAGCTATCCGATCCAAGCTACAGCATCCAATTCCTCGAAGGCCTCTGTCTGTCGCGGTTTGCCACGCCTATCCATGCCTGGATACTTCTCTTCACTTTCATGATGATACTATAGACATGTCTTGACCCATCAGACTCTCAAATGGGACATGATGATATTATTGTTGCAAACCAGAGTACGTTGGTGACTCCATGGCCATGCCAAGCTCTTTTCAGTTTTCATCGCCCCTACAAGATCCTTCCATGCCCTGTCAACATCACATGCCATGTGTTACAGATTAGCAAAAGCATGACATTAGAGCATTGTTGTCTATGTACATGACATTAGAGCCTTAATTATTACACGTCCATGTTGACTGGCCGACATCCAAGTATGGTCAGTACCCTTCTCGTCTCAACATTAATTATACATGTTTTTTTTTAATTGAGATTATTTTTTTAAAATGATTTTGAAGATATATATTTTCTATTGATCTGATGTATCAGAAAGATATATGTTATTTTAAAAGACGAAATATTAATTAATTAAAGTACCAATTCCCTCTCTTATACAGAAATAATATATTAATCTAGATCTTAATAGAGTATTCTTCCTCTATAGATATTGGTGATATATAACAGATTAAAATTAAAAAAAAAATGTCTGTAAAATGTATTGAAAGCTATCCGTAAATGCACAGAAAATCATCCAAAAATAGATAGAAAGTCTAATAAACATATAGAAAGTTATTTATAAAACTAATAGAAAGCAAGCTTTTCATTCTTAAGACAGGACCAGGCTCACCTAGTTGTCCGCCCGCTATCTTTTTTAACACGGCCCATAGGACACTTTGCAATGCAGCGGCACGAGCTCCTAGAGTTAATTGCCATTGGTTTTACAAGAAGGTGAATATCTAAGTTTTTTTTTATTTAAAAATATATTAAAATAATATTTTTTATTTTAAAAAATTATTTTTGATATTAATATATTAAAATGATATAAAAATAAAAAAAATATTTTAAAACAAAAAAAATTCAATATTTTCTTACAAACTCCTTAATTTACAGAAGAACAGGTCGTCAATAATTATCATCCATCTACCTATCTCACCACTAATTGAAAGTACAACTCTTTCATATCCAATGCAATTTCTACGCTCACATTTTACAGCTACATGTGCAGAGAATGTATTTCTTCTCCTTAGGCAAACCACATGGTCACATGGGCTAGGGCTATAAATTCCTCAGGCCATCCACAAAGGGGAGAAGGAGACGTCACGCAAGAACACGCACAACACCACACACACTCTTCCACCCTATCATTATATCAACTGAGGAGTGGAAATGCTCGGATATAATTCAAAGTTTTTTCTGACTTCATAAATATAAAATGTGAATATTGCATTCTTGGCGCCTTCTCTCAATTACTATATGAATTTTAATTTATTTTTTCAATTCTTTTTAAAAAACTATCATTCAAGTTAACTGCATAGGTTAATTTTCTATTTTTCAACCCCGTGATATTTGATTTTGATAAGCTAACTTCAATTTCAACCCTTTGTTGGAGAAAATTAATAAGCTACATCCAAGATAATATTCTATTTGTCTTTGATTATTAAAATAATATATTTTATTTTTAAGTGTTTTAATATTAGCAAAGTTAAATTAATTTCCCCAATAGGCATCGCAAACCAAAAACGTATAATAATTAATGTATACCTATATATGGTCTCTTCAAGAAAAAGAGTACAATTGAAAGATCGATGAATTTGATATCAAGAACTTTTTGTTTCCCTTCAGCAACGTACTAGGCAAAGAATATTAGGGGACAGTTGCAGGGATTATAAACAAACACAATCATTGTATCAACTTCATTTTTTTCAGAGGCAGCTAGTAAAAATTAACTAGCTGAATTCGGAGATTAAGGTAATGTTTAAAGTATTTTTTAAAAAAATTAATTTTTTTTATTTTTTTCTTTGCTTCAAATTAATATTTTTTTGGTGTTTTCAAATGAATTTGATGTGCTGATGTCAAAAATAATTTTTTTAAAATAAAAAAAAAATATTATTTTGATGCATTTCCGAGTGAAAAACACTTTGAAAAACAACCACACTCCCAAACACGCTAGATGCCATTGTTAAATAAACATGGAGGTGATAAATATATAGCTGTATCTAATTAATTAAATTGATATTTGATCTAAAAATAATTAAAATTAAAATATTTGATCTCCTAACATGGATCATAATAGATTTTTTTATTTAATTAAACGATCATCAATGAAAATGAATTGAATAAAACTACGAAACTCGGTTATAAAACAATCCAATGTTGAACGGTAAAATTGAAATAAAAAAATATAATGTTAAATGATAAAATAAAATAAAATATCAATTTAAAAATTTATATATCAAAATAAATTCAATAACAAATAACAAATAACAAATAAAGATAGCCCACGTCATTTTTAGTTTTTTAAATTGAAGAAATATTGTAATTGAATATGATTTTTTTTATTCCAGTTAATTTCTCAAAGATCAGAATATTATTCTATTTCTAAAAAAAACAAATAATACATGTTGAAACAGACAAGTATATATATTTTATGTGACAATACCATGGTCTCATAATTGTATTAAAATGACATACTTCAAAATTGAAAAAAAAAACATGGGAGAAGGCATATGCGGCTGCAGCAGGAGAGATGAGGCATGGTGATTGAAGTGGCTAGGAGTAACTTCGAGGACTGACCACAGAGATGAGGTTGCGTCCCTTGTTTTGCTTTCCTGTTCTTCCATCATCTCTGTTTTGTATTCATCGTCTCTGTCACCATTTCAAATAGTTTCCTAAACCATAGCCAAGTACATATAGATGACTTTCAGGACCACTGGAAATTTGACATGAAGCAGTACTGACCATTTTCTTTGTTAATCTGAAGAAAAATAAGGTTTTTCTTTTATAATGAATTCGAAAATATGATGGAAATCCCATTTTATATCTAGACTAGCACTTGAGCCTGTGATTCGTTGAGAGTAGGTTAAAAAGTTGATAATTGAAAATATGTGTCTTGATACACAGTATATTCTTAACTGGAATCTGAATTGCAACCCAAGGACCAGAACCCTCCAAAATCTCACCGAAAACTCCATAGTTCTTCCTCCTCTTCTTTATCATCGACAAAGCGATTTCAAATACCATAGGCCACCTGGCCTCTCAGGATAGATCCCCAGAGAAAAGATTGGAAACAAGCCATTCATGGAAGAATTCGCATAGCCATTTATATACGATCATGGGCCACTAACCAAAGAAAAGCTCTTACTCGCTCTGGACCATCGCCAAATAAGATTTAATTCGCATAGCCATTCATGGAAGAATTCAATCCTGCATTAGCCATACAAGCTGATTTATTTCACCTGAAGGAGCGGAATGCTAAAAAAAATGAGTCATCACCCAACTCAAGAGGAGGACGACGAATGCTGGCAATCTTCGTAATTATATGAACAGGGAGCATGTGGACAAATCTACTTTCCACTGACCTTTAGAATAAACACAATCACCCACCACACGAGAAAGATCCTCGGGATCAATAACCTGCAGCCCAATAAAAAACAAGGGACCTTCACCTTCATTACAGCTTGCATACTTCCCTCGAAGGATAGAAACCCAGAAACTACTGTAATCATTGACAAGTCCCCAACCAAGCTTCTTTATAAAAGCTTCATTCATAGTATGCATATTGCGGATACCTAGACTCCATTAGTCTTTGGCTGATAAAACTCCCATTTGATCAAGTGAATTTTCTTCTTCTCAGCTTCTCAGAACTATCCTCCCAAATAAATTTTCTATAAATTCTCTCAATATCGCGGCAAACTGACTATAGAAGCATGGTAATTTGCATAGGTATAAAGGGATAGTCATCTAAACTGAACGGCATAGAGCGATCCTCCCTGCTAAAGATATATAAATTGTTTGTTTTCCATCCTGAGAGACGTTGCTGGACCTGTTTTGTTAAATACCCATAAGTTTACTTGTTAATGCATGCGTGATGAAGAATTGATGCCCCAGTATATTTTACAAGGTCACTAATCCTCCCAAAACCCACATATATGGCTTATAGAATGAGCCAAAGCATCAGAAACATTCTTTGAAAATAACATTTTGGTTTTTGCAGAGCTCACTTTTGGCCAAAGCTAAAATGATTAAGACAATACATAATATTCTCAATTTCGAGAGATGGAAAAACTCCTCGGATTGGAAAACGCACATAATCGATATCTCTATACTTTATAGATTCCGATAATAGCCAATAACCACATTTATCGCTACCCTTGGTGACATCTAAATTTAACATTAACAGTAATCCAAAAGATCCAAATATAATTATTTATTTTGAATCGTTTAAGGTTGTTAATTTTGTTTTATTATGTATGAAATGATTGATATATCTTATTCCAGTTTAAAAAACAGAACAAATTAAGATAGATTTTATCTTGCTCAGAATTTTGGTCTGTTTTGAAAATTCCACCCAAATTCTGACTAGAATATTCCAGTTTTATTCTGGCTAAATAATGTTTTTTTTAATATTATGTAGTTTTATTATATTAATTACATCTCTTAATCCGACAATTGGATTGGGCTAAAATTTTATGAGTAGTCTCCTTACATATTGTTATATATCAAGTTAAAATTTTAGGCTAATCAGAGTTTAGAAAGGCCTTACAAGACTGCCGATGATATTTTTATAATTTTGTTAAAAAATGTTATTTTATTGTGTGTGTTTTTATATTTTTTTTAATTTCATCATTTAACAATGAGTTTATTAGTAATTGAGTTTTATAATTTGTTTTTATTTGTTTTATTTAGAGTTATTATAGTCTTATGATCCGGATCACGAGTTTGAAAAATTAATCTAAATTGACCTGGGATGACCCAATATTTTGTCGTCTTAATTTTTTTTTTTTAAGATGTTGTCTTGATTTTGTAGTCAAATAATATTTACCACTCATCTAGATTGTCTTTGGATCTATCGGATAAGAATCTATCAGTTCAACTCTCAATTTTTTACTTGGGTTTTAAATTTAAAATATATAATTTCAGGTTAATTTTTAAATTGAAATTGAAATTATATTTATTAAATTAATATTTTGAATTATATATAAATAATACAACCCTAAACAACATGTCAAAACATTTTAAAATCTAAATATATGATTCAATTAAAAAATCAGAACACTAACCGGAACACCTTGGAATTGAGCTCCAAAACCTATTAATTGCGTATGTATGGTGTAAAACTTCATTATCCATCTCTTTAATATTGTTTAGAATTGTAAGAACTGTTGGTACATATTTATATACGATGTGATTTAGCGTAAATATAAACTTCACAAGTAAATAGCTTTGTTAATTTTATAACTTTTTGGTAAGATTATAACAATTAAATAATAAATTTAGGACATAAAATTTACATATTTAAGGAAAAAGAATATAATAATTGAATTAATATTTCAAAAAAATATTAATTTGAAGTAAAGAAAAAAATAAAAAAAATTAAATATTTTTAAAAATACTTTTAAAACGTAAAAACAAATATAATTTAATATTTAAAATATATTTGGCATGAAAATAAAGAGGTTTTCTATATCAGTAGAACTTTTAAAAGAAGAAAAATCTTCTTGGGTTATCATTTAACCCAATTTTGAGGATAAAATATTTTTCAAGGGAGATTATTTTAATTTTACATTCATCTCTATTATTTTTCTTCCACCTCTTACTTTGAACCCATAAATATATTTTTTTCTAATTAATATCTTTAATTGCATAAATCAAATTTCATATGATTTGTTAATTATGGGATTCACTAATAATCCTCATAATTTTCTCAGTTCTACCAAACATATTTAACACTTCACCTCTTAAAGATATTATACACCTTTTAACACTTCACCATTAATAAATCTTAATTACTCTCTTAATATTTCTTTTTAAAACTTTTATTCTCGTATAAAACACAACCCTAACGGTATATTTGAAATATTCTTAAAAATACAGGGATTGATATGAGCTTAGAAAAATCGTGACCTCCTCCCGTCCGATAGGAGCTCCGCCTGAGAATTGAGATACTTAAAGGATTAATGGGTTGATGAAAATTTTCTTTCTTTAATTGCATTTAAATTTGGGATGATAACATAAAGAAAAAAAAAAACTTATTATCACCCTAGCCAACATCTTATAAAGATAAGTTTTAGTGAGTTGATAGCATACATCCTTCCCGGAAGAATCACAGAGACGACAGAAAACAAGTCTGGTATCATGTTTCCGGGTGTTTGAACCAAGATCACACTAGCCAACAAGAAAGACGTACCTAACTGACTAGCAAGTGTATTCATATAAAATCTTTCAATATTTGTTCTTTAAGCTAAAAGATAAGAAGTGGAAATACCGTCTTCTTTACCAATGTATATCAGCCAAACAGTGACATCAACGTCCATTAGGGGTGGACCACTGAAGGAAAGGATAGCTGGGACGGTGCAGCCTATGGCTGTGGCCAATGGGGTCAGGGTCCCACCATGATCCGCTTGGCAACGGAGGAGCAAGCCTGAATGGCAAGACCCATTGCCTTGTCTCTTTTGTCTAGCAAGAAAGTGAAGGAGATAAAAGGTGATATTGATTTCGTTTGGTACTGTCCTCATCTCCTTGTAGCCAAGAAATGGGCTGTCCCAAAAAACAGACCAGAGGACTCGATCCCACTTGCCATGTGTTTTGGACTCTAGTTTTCATCCATCTTCTTTAATTTGACCGAGTTAGACTTCTCTTTTTTGAAACATGGATATTTTAAAATTCGAAAATGTTGTGATATATATGCTTCTCAAAATTATCCAAAATTAATTAATAATTAACCATTACTTTGAACACTAGGGTAAACTTCCAGAATAATTGTATAATAGTAGCTGGTACCTCGTGAATTAATGTTTCACTAATACAATTATACTATTTTCATAATTGAAGAAAAATAATTATTTTTCAATAATTTGTGCATATTTTAGTTTCACTGTAGGATCCAAAAATTGTACTGCATCAAACTAATGCAATGAAATATAATATGGATAAATAATTTGTGATTGTAACATTCTTTTTATTATTATTATTAACATGGGTGTCCGGGTCAGCTTGCGTGTACCTCGACTAATCTTATGGGCCCTGAAGTTAACGACCATGTAAGTCTTCAGTGGTCATCATATTAACAATCACATGGCTCGAACTTGAGACCACAAGGGGAACAAACCCCTTAATCCCAATCTCTTACTACTGGGTCACCTACTAGATGGTTGTATTGTAACATTCTTGTAATTATGGGTGTTATCCAAAAACTAATTTTCAATTTCATTATATTTTAATATGGATTAATATTTTAGATAATTGAATTGATGTGGATTTTAATAATGAATTCATGACGTATCGATCATAAATTTTCAAAAAAATCTCCTGTATAACTTCATACTTGCCTTCCTTGGTTCTTTTATGCTAATGAATCTTGATTATATATATATATATATATATATATATATATATATATATATATAAAAGGCAAGGAAGTTCAGGTCATGTTCTTAGTCGAGAGTTTGTATACACACACGCGACCAGGTTCAGCTGCATATCTCTTTTATTATTGTTGTTGTTCTTGTTATTTGGGAAGAAGTCAAGATACCCTCTTTGATTAGGCAGCCTAATGTCTCGAGCCGTTCATCATAATATATAAACATTACATCGGCGTTGGGTATTGTCATGTCAAAAAAACTAGCTATGATCATATCATCTAAAAGATGCATGCAGACGCAAACTTTTATCCTTCTGAAACTAAAAATTTTCATACATAAAAGAGAGGCAACCTTAGGCTTAATATCATTCTAATTATTCAACTGCTCTTCATTGTGTTTGTCGACTGGTTCCTACCAGATAGCATTAAGACAACCCGTTGTCCAACTTGCTGACTTGTCCAGACACAAGCCGGTGTTCATGCACTGCAATTTCCGAATTTCAAAGGGCAGGAAGACATTGATACTGTGGATTTTTACGCTGACCGCCGTTCTTGTTTCGATTACAAAAACAGGATCAGTTTTTTGTTCGGTTTATCACCCATTTACATAACGAAGGAAACAGATACTGATTTTGGAGCCCCAGGCAAGCAGCCCAACAAGAAAATACAAGCACCCCACTTGCCAAACCAGTTGAACAAGATCTACTATACAGGAAATCCTGGGACCATAACCTGAATTGCTGTCTGCTTTAAGCACAAGCTATATATATATAGTATCATGGTGTGTTTTTTCATGACCATAAACTGTTCTAATCCAAGAAAATATAGCATGTATTATACACAATTGACAAGTTATTTGTAAGCCATGCTTCTTGGAGAACAAACATCGATCTGCGTACAAATTTGCAGCAATTTGAGACTGCTTAACTTTTGGGCTGTGGCCTCGAATTGGCGGACACTGAAATTAGCTTTTCGGGCTCTTGGAAGCTGCTTGGATTAGTCTAGGATTGGAGCTAATATTTGGGCTTCTGGAGATTACCCACCATGCTAGATCGATTGATTGGGCTTTAATTGTATTGTATAGAATACAATTAATTTTACCCAAAAAAAAAAACCATTTTCCAAAACCACAATTCCGATGCATTGCACGACGAGTAGAAGCCACTGGTAATATGACTTGTGTGTTGATTGTTAAATATTTTTATTTTTTATAAGAAAAATTATATATGAAAGTTTTTTTAAAATTTTTTATAATTTAAAAAAGTTAAGTTTAAATAAAAAAAAATTATATAATTAAATAAACTGAAAATTATATGCACTAATAAATAAATAAATAATTATTAATAACATTTAAAAATAAAATTTAAAAAACAAAAAAAATAGATGGGGATCAAAAACACCAGATCATTCCAAAGCATTAATCACTCTATAAAATACCTCATCAGCTGAAGCAGTGCAGGGCATTATAGAGTGATAAATGGGATCCAATTAAGAATATGTTTTGTTAAGGGACCTAATTAAAAATAGTGCACTAGTTGTGGAACAAATACATCCATTATTTTAGAGCGTGGAGCTGTGGTGTAGAAGAAATAGAGAGATCGATTCCTCCTTCATTTTGCTTTCGTTTTTGGCTTCCCCTTCCCCTTCTTTATTTTTTTTTAATTCAAATTTAATTATTTCAAAGTAAAAAGAAAAAAAGATGAGGTTATTGCAGCTGGGCTTCTTCCTAGCTTTAGCTTCCGGTCTCTCTGCTCTTCTCATATACATCACCGGCGTCTCCGATCTACGTACGTTATTTTCATACATAATTTCCTATCTAGTACGTACATTTACAACTTTCTTAATTTATGTATTTTGATTTTGTACGATAATTATCAGATGTGACCAATTCACTATCGAATCAAGATTTGGAAGCATTGCAGTCTCTACAAAACGGTTTCAAGAAGTGCGTGGTAATTTATTTTATTTTATTGCAATTTAATTTAGTCTTAGAATTGAAGAATAATGTATAGATTTGGTGGTGTTTCTAACTTTTGATTTTTTTTTCCCCATGATTTGCTAATTTCTGCAGAGTGTAAATGGATTAGGCTTACAAGCTGTGACTACTGGAAGTGATTACTGTAAAGTTACTTTAAATTTTCCTAGTGACACCGTCCCCAAATGGGTATCATTTCTTTCTTTCTTTTGTTTGTTTTTTCCTTTTTTACCCTTTTAAGTATTTTAGAATTGGCTGCTGATGTTATTAGGTATTAGTGTTAGGGTGTACTTGAAAGTGAAAATATACTTAATGGATTGTGTACTTGCAAGTAATTTTCGGGGCAAAGTTTATGTTCTTAGTGGAATGAGATGGAAATTTATTTTTTATTTTTAACATTTTGAGGGTGCCATTCCCGTTCCTATTAGTTGATGATGATTGCCAATGTAAATGTGGGTGTGTGATCTCGATGTGTGTTTGATTTTGTTTGATGTTCTATTTATAAACAGAAAGATCCTAAGACAGGAGAACTTGAAGGATTATGGTTCGAATTTAATCTATGTGAAGCTGTGGCAACATGGGAACAGGTGAGAGTTGCTTCATATGTGTGTGTGTTTAGTATTAAGCTTTGATAACCTGGCATTCCGACTATGTTTCTGAGATGATGTGTGTTGTTTGGTGTTTTTATGTTTGAATTTTGATGTGAAGTACACTTGATATATTATATAGTGAGTTGATTTTCAGGTGCGGAATAGTACTACAATACTCACGAGTGAGTTCATTGATGCTTTACCTAATGGATGGGAGGACTATGCTTGGCGTAGGATCAATAAAGGAGTACTTCTGTATGTGCTTTTAATTTGCCAGTTTTTTTTTTGGGTAAATTACAGGGGAACAATAGGAAGGGGAAAGTAATGACTTGAACTAATCTTCTACATGAAGTTGATAGGATTTACGATGTGTCCTCCAATCAGGAGATATTCATAGAAGAAATGCAAGTGGTGCTCAAAGCAGTTACACTCATTAAGATGAATGATTAGTTGTGATAGAAGTGATGGAAGTATTTGAGGTTTTCTTGGAAAGGAAATTTAAAGTTTATCTCTTGTTAAGATGTCAGTGGTTTTGTATTTATAATACTTTTTAAAAAGTTTCTAGTAGTTCCCAGCAAGACTTATTTTCATTCATTAAATTGGCAAAATCATTCTCAGGAAATGGGTTTAGCTGTTCAGTTTTGATGTTTAATTGGGTTATTGTGAGCCTCTAGGATTATTGACAGTAAGTTGTAGTCTGATGTGCCTCATTTATGCACACAGTAACCAATGCAAGAACAAAACTTTATGCTTGGAGAAACTATCACTAGTACTCCCTGAGACACCACCATATGTTCCAAGGCAGTTTGATCGATGTGCTGTCATTGGTAATTCTGGAGATCTTTTAAAAACAAAGTTTGGAAAGGAAATTGATGATTATGATGTTGTAATTAGAGAAAATGGTGCCCCAATCAAGGTGAGGTTCCTCTTCTTCTCCTTTTTTTTTTTGTCAGCAATCTAGTTGCTTTTCCCACCTTTTAAATCTTGTTGACATGTTTTTTTTTTTTTGGTTATTTTGTTATTGCAGAATTATACAGAGTACGTGGGCAAGAAAAGTTCATTTCGTCTTCTTAACAGGGGATCTGCTAAAGCCCTTGATAAAGTTGTAGAGTTAGATGGTATGTGCACTAGTCTACTTCTTACCATGCCTTTCATGTATTGCTAAAATACTGATATTATGAATCCTACAGAAACAAGAAAGGAGGTCTTGATGATTAAAACAACAATACATGACATTATGAACAAGATGATTCGGGTTTGTATTCTCTCTTCTCTTTTACCTACAGTTTCTTTCTCCAAGTTATATCTTTCACCAAAACTTGTTCTTATGGAAGCCAATATAGTCTCTTAACAAATGTTCCTTTTATTTTGGAAATTTGACCTTACACAGAAAGTTAAAATTTGTTGATGAATATCAGTTTATGGCTTGCAAAAGAATGCATGCAAATCTTTGGAATCTATGCTTTACAAAAACATTCTGCATAGCGATCTAGTTACCCTTCATCTTGTTTTGAGTGCAAAATCATTAAGCTTGTATCAATTGAACAAAATTGATGCCACTGCAATTTCTTTCCAACCTTATGACTTTAGCTAACCTTTTTCATGAAGATTTTGCATGCAACACCTTGTAACGTGTACTGGAACTGATTTTACTTTATGGAACTACTCCAAGATTTGGTTTTATGCTCTGTTCGAGCTTTATACTTGGATTATCTGTCCTTTAATTATGTTATTTGGCCTTCAAAGTGCCACCATAATCCACCCTGCCATATGGTTATGAAGACTTGCCTCAATCAAGTTTCATTCTTATCAGTTATTTTGTGTAGAATTTTATAAATGTCAGGAAACTGTCCAGTGAGTAGAGTTACATAAATATACCTGTTTACTGTTTTAAGAGAACTGTCTAATGAAAATTAGAAGGGCCTTTCTCTTCTGCTTTTCTTACTGGCTTGACTTTTCCTTTTGTCTTATGTAGGAAGTTCCGATAAACAATCCTGTATATCTCATGCTAGGTGCATCTTTTGGATCAGCAGCTAAAGGAACTGGACTCAAGGCTCTTGAATTTGCTCTCTCTATCTGTGAGTCAGTTGATATGTATGGTTTCACTGTGGATCCAGGATACAAAGAATGGTATAAAAATGTTTCAATGCTTATATCTTGCAAAGAGTTCTTCCCACAATTTTATTATGGAACCTGACCAGGTAACCTTCTGTTATTTCAGGACAAGATATTTCTCAGAATCGAGGCAAGGTCACACTCCTCTCCATGGAAGAGCTTACTACCAGATGATGGAGTGCTTGGGTGTAAGTTCACATGAAAGCTAAATTCTTTTTCTTTTCCTTTTTCTTTCTTTTTTTTAGGTCAAAATCTTTTAATTGTCCTAATATTGCAACCTTAAGGACATAAAGTCACCATTTGATGTCCCATGGCATTCCATATGGATGGTTTGACTCGAGTACAGTTCCTTACCTTTTTCCCTTTTAACTAATAACTTTCTGTTGGGCTTTGAATATGATTAAATGCTAGGCTTCCAAACTTGAATCATTAGATGTTTTAACCTTTTGTTTGTGGTTTGTTAAGCTTATCAAAATCCATTCCCCTATGCGAGCTGATCCCAACCGTGTTGTCCATTCGGTACCAAGCCAGAGAACAATTACAGCTGCTAGAATTGCATCAGAGAAATTGTTGAGGTACCATTGTTGCTCATTTAGTTGTGTTTCATCAGTTGTTATTAAATTGCCAGAAACATGACTTGAATCATGCTGTTACAAAACAATGGCCAGGGATGTGTGCAAAGTTTAGCAACTATTAGTTATCTTGATATTTAACCATTTTCATCTAATGGACGAGTAAAATTTGTTACCGCACAACCTTGAAGTTTAACAATTTTCATCAAATGGATGAGTAAAATTTGTTACTGTCATTCACGCACGTACAATTGTTGAAGTCAATGGTTGTCATACAAAGGGTGTTGTACTGTTGGCTGTGTTAAAATTAAACTATTCAACCTGAGAAAGAAGGAATTATTTGATTGAGGAAAGATACGCATTAGCTCATGGTTTTTTGCAAGGGAACTTTGCAAAGCTGCTTGCCGTCTCATCATAGGATTAACATGTGGCTTGTCATTACTATAGGGATGTTGAATCATCATTGATTCATGTGCATTGATGATAGAGATCTATATTCTGAGTGTGTTCCTTTTGTTGAAGTGGCAACATCTTCATCAATTAATAACTTCTTTCTTGCACATTATTTGTGTTGTAGGAGGGTTGGAGCAGGATCTGAAGACCCACTACGTGCATGCTCCATTAGAAAGAAGGTAGCAAAAAGAAAGTCTACAGCTATCTCTGGTCTCAGAAAGGCTGCTGTAGATCATCAAAATTTCGTTAAAGGCACAACCATGTATCCCTTGGAGCACCATCCTGGACATGGTCTCCTTTGCACACTGCCAAAAGATTGAATCAAAGAAAGCTAGAGTTGCACTGAAATAGGTGATGAATACTGGCCAATATAAACCACTCACTAGCTGCTGTACTTCAATTGCTCTGTTCAACAAAATTTTGGTTCGAGTCAGAAGGCAACACAAAATGTAGGTGAAAATCATTTTTTTCAGAATTTTAATTTTACGCGTAGCTTCATTGTTCTTTTGAGTAATAGCATCTCCCTATCATTTTTCCCTTAATCATTTCTTCTCTTATGTCAAGCCATTTTCTGTTGTAATTGGATTGGACCATGCCTCTTGTATATGTCTCTCAGTTGTTTTGATGATACTAAACAAGGAAAACAAAAGGACATTTATGTATTCTAGTGTTGCATATTTGCGGATTCTTGGCAAATTCCTGATGTTTCAATAGAGTAGCTATGACAAAAGAGTAGAACACACTTTTCTTAATTTCTTCGAATTCCCATTTCCCATGTAACGTGTTGTAAGGAGATCCAGTGTCGTGATTTTAGCCATAGGCTTTAGTTGTTTGCTAGGTCTCGAAATTCTTATGGAAGCATCGAATTGGATATGAAAAGAATGAGATGGGTATAGTTGATTACTACTTAGCTGTCTTGTTCTTGCACCTCGTCGTGAGTTGTATCAGAAGTTTATTTTGCAACGTCAAAAACTGTGCAGGAGATGAAAATGTGTTTTGGTGCATCAAGATGTGCTTTTAGTAAAATTGATTTAAAATTATATGCATGCAATAAATATTAAAAATTCTAATTAAAAATTAAATCAGAGGTGAATATAGTTATGTCTCATGGTGAGCTCTCAAATTTTGTTATCTATTTATATGTCAAAATATTCTCTCTCTTTTTTCAAGAGCACTAATTTAAATTTCATTGATACAAAATAATTTTCTAGTATAATTTTTTTTTTAGATATAACTTTTTGAGACATATATAACACTATTTAGTGATATTTATTGTTTTTTAAATAACAGTTTATTAGAACTGTAAAAGCAAGTTTTAGAAAAGAAAAACTTAGCTTTTTATATTTTTGACGCAAATATATTAAGAAAAAAAAGAATAATATATTGCTCACCTTATCACGAAAAAGTTTTTGAAATTTATTTTTTAACCAATCATATAATTATAAAATATATGAAAAAAATTATAGAACAAAAAAAAAACATTTGTTGTCAAAACCCGCTTTTGTTATTCATGTAACCTTTTCTAACAGAAATTAAAATTAATATCATAAAAATAATTTTTATTATTTTATTAAATAAACTAAAATTAAAATTAAAACAAATAAAGGCTCATAGAAATAGCAAAATACCTTGGCCTCTAGGCTAGTTTCTAGCTAGAAAAAAGCATGTATGTCACGTGTAGCAATGTTATGGATAGGTTTTCAAGTATTATAATTTAAAAACTTAAAACTCCCCTCTAGCATCACAACTCATTGACACTAAAATTATCTTCTTTTTTTTATTAGAATTTCAACATTTGATAATTTGCCCTCTCCTCCACTCCTCCACGATAGTGACTTGTTCTCTCATTTTCTCAAAAAAAAAAAAAAAAACTTGTTTTTTGTCTTATTGTCAATTTTAATTCTCATTTTTTTTAAACAATAAAACTGAATTTTTTATGAATTTAGATTTAAATACACTATAAAGAAATATTATTCAATTTGTCACCTTTCACAAATAATACTATAGGTATGTGGATTTTAACTTTATTTTTTTTTTAATAATACACCTAATATAAAAAAAAAAACTCATGAATATTTTATAACATAAAATTTATGTTTTTTAAAATCTTTAATATATTTTTTATTTAATTCTATTACATTTATCTATATTTTTTTTGCAACCATACACAAAATATTATGACTTAGTTTGTATATTTTATTTTAAATTTTGTCTTAAGACCATAATGAATTTTTGTTCAAAAAACAATGTTTAAGTCTTTGGATTGATACTTAATTTTATCAATATATATTTGTTTCAGTATTATTAAATAAAATACAGTTTCAAGAAACACAAAATCAAGTTAATTTTTTTTATATTTAATCTACAATATCAAAAAATTTAAAATATTTTTTTTTTTACTTTCAAAATAATTATGGTCTTATCCGCAACTATTAAGAATACGAGAATCGTTGTTTGTCCTTTCACAATAATATAAAATTTATAAATTATTTCTATAATGGATTTAATATTTTTATTAAAAAACAGAGTAAAATTACCTCGTGTTTTACATGCGAATAGTTGAATAATTCCATGATGATTAGAAGAAAACAATGAAAAAACACCACGTGTTTTACATTCACTAATTACCATTTCCTCGTCCACATGGCTCCTTCCTGAAACCCCACCAATCTATATCAAGACACGCGTCAAACACCCAGCAAACCCCATTTGACACACTCTCACTCATTAACTCTCCACTCTACAGTTCACTCTCCTCTCTCCCCAAACCCCCCCCCCCCCCCCCCCCAATCAACCACATAAAAGAAATACATAAACAAAAGCAAACCCTAAAGATTAAGAAAAGTTTTGATTTTTAAGTTTTTTTTAATACGAGTCTTTCAAACTCCCATCTTGAAATGGCAGAGATACGCCCACCTGAGACCCATCCAAACAACGGTGGCGGCGGCGGTAGCAGCGGAGGTGGAGGAGGGGCACTAACATCATCGGAAACTGTGGGGTCAAAGAGGCAGCGGAGGCCAAGTGTCCGATTAGGCGAGATAGGCGGTGGAGACCAGCTTTATGAATCCCAACACCACCGTAGAACTGCCAGCAACAGTAACAAGCAATGGAAACAACAACAACAACAACAGAGTTTGGGTTTTAAAGAGGCAAGTAAATCATCAAAGACTCGAGCTTTAACGAATTTAAGTGAGTTTAATGAAATCCTTGATGGGGATAATGATATTAATTTGGATAGTGTTGCAATTGGGAGTTGGAGAGTTAATCATTCTTCGAAAAAGAGAGGGTCTTTGAATGTTAGTGCAAAGCGAGTTAGGTCTAACTGGGTGTCTAAATTTGATGATAGTAGTGGTGGTGGTGGTAATGGTGGTGAAGGGGAGGAGAAATACAGTGGTGGTGAAGACGACGACGACGAGGAGGAGGAGGAGGAGGAGGAGGATTGTAGAGAATTTGATGTTGAGAATTCAGAGACTTTGTTGAAAGAACAAAGCCGAATTCGTGATCCACTTGATAATTTGGGAGATGGGAATGAGAGGAATGGGAGGGAAGTGCATTGCTATAGGAGGGTAATTAGGGGGAGGAATGATCGTAATGTTAATCATGATTATCGTCATGACGGTGTTGATTTATCAGGTCCATCTGATAATGATATGAGAGATTATAGGAATATTGGGAGGTGTGGTGGTGGAGGGGAGGACGGAGTGAGGATTTGGCTGAATAGTTTAGGGTTAGGGAGATACGCACCAGTTTTTGAGATTCATGAGGTGGATGATGAGGTTTTGCCAAAGTTGACATTGGAGGATTTGAAGGATATGGGGATCAATGCTGTTGGGTCTAGAAGGAAGATGTTTTGTGCGATTCAGAAGCTAGGAAAGGGGTTTTCTTGATGTTTTTTGGTGAGCTTGTAGAGGTTTTTTTTAATGGATAACTTTTCTCAGCCATGGTAATTAAGATGCATCATGTCTGAATTTAATTTGACCTATTTCGTTCCGTCTATTAGAAATAGCAGTACTTTTTGGTATTAGTAGGATGTTTTAATTAGTATTACTTTCTTGCCCTATATCAATGCATTTTTAATTCAGTGCAATATTCTATTACATGGCCCTTGAGTTGATTTGCTGAAGTGGTTGTGGCTGTTTTAATGAGCCTGAAGCTATATCACTTCTTCATTTGATTCTTGGAGAAATTCATGAAAAGGAAATTGCTTTAAATATTCTTATGAAAAGAGTTCAAAATCAAAGCATAAGTCTTTTGCTTTACTTCATTCCTTTTGAGATTGAAAGCAGATTAGTTGAAGTTCTAAGCCAAAAGTTGAATGTGAATAATCATACTTGCAATTAGTGAATGGAGAAAAACTGTAATTCTTTATGCAATATAAGCATGTTGTTTGTAGTCCATGATGTTTGCATATTTTCTGTGCTTGTTCCTTTATTCATCTCTCGGGTGGTATTGTCTTCTAAAACTCTTCAGTAACTTATATAAACCTGTTGTGATTAGAGTCCAGAACTGGTTGCCAGTCCTCAACACTAGAAGATTGACTTTCTATTGAGCTCAGAGTTAGTGGTTTTTAGAAATTGTCAGCAGGAAGTGCAACCTATCTAATGAGGTGTCGTCTGGGTTTCAACTTTTAAGGTCCACTGAGGTTGCCAGAAGTTCTAGCTACCTTTTTGTGGTGTATAGCAGTGCAGTTTTTAACACGCTAAGGTACTCTAAAGTTGTATGTGGAATATTTTGCGAACTGCGACTAGGAAAAAGTAAGTCATTGCATGAATGAGGACTCAACTTGTGGAGTGGGTTCTGAAAGAGACAGAGGTTACATTCGAGAAGAGTATATGTTGTTCATATTTTTGGAGAATAGGGTTACTGGATTGGTGATCCAATGCATAGCGCCTTTATTCAGAGCATGTTGGTTAGTTCTAAATTGTTCTGCCGTTATTAGTTCTTCTGTCATCATTTTTCAATGTTGACTCTCTAACACATGACATTTCAATTGACCACCATTTTAGCTGGAAATGAGCTGCCCATCTGAATGTGATTTGTTATTTGTATTTGATGCTGACTAGGTTACTTAAGAGGAAATATTAAGCCGATTACAAAGATTCGGAGAAGACCAGTTAAGCAACTCAGGTTAGGATATTCTTGATCAAGAATCGATGTAGAGGTCTCAAGCTAACTGAACAGTGGTGAAGGGATGCATCCCTTTGGTGTCTGTTTCTCAGTAAAGGCGTACCGGTGAAATTTGTTTTAGCAAGAGCTATGCTAGATGCACTCAATTCTAAGCTAATGCTAGCTATACATGTACCCTTCTTTTGTGGAATAAATTGAATGATATACAGATGTATGCCAAAACCTATCATTTTATGATTATTTTTTATGTTGGGAAAGGGGATAGAGTATCATTGTTGTTGGTTGATGGAGAGAAATCTAGGAGCATTCTAAAGGCTGCATTACATGTCTCTTCATGAATAATAATGTTTCTTTTCCATTGTTCCTCCTTTTGTGCATTTAGCTAAGCCCTCTTGTTAGAATTGATATATATACCTCGTATAAGCTAAGCAAGTCTTTGCAAATTTGCAGGCCAATTGATATAGCTTTGATCATAAGTTAATGTTTGGAGACCAATTTTTATGAGAGTAGTCATGTCCAATTCGCATTTTAGGTTTAGGGTCTGCTGGCTTTTAGGTTTCATTGGCAGAGGACGTGCTTGAAACTTGAATGTCGGCCTTCAGAGTACAAATTTCTAGCGTATTTCTGAGGTGTAGAAGTTCTTCTCTAGAAGTTCGCACAGTTCTTTTTCATCCATATTCCATACTATAAATACCCTCTACAGTGACAATCACCTTCTTAGGTTTGCCCTCTGCAATTTGCTGTATCAGAAATCATACTTTGCTCCATTGTTTAAGAATCTGTTGGTGTAGAAGAGGGAGCAAAAAAATAATTGAATTATTTATGGCATGGGATGTTTTAGAAAACTGAAGGAACCTGTCATTTCTATTAACTATACATATAGATACTTAGATAGCTCCACTTTTAAAATCATCAGCGGTCATTAAAACAGTTTGATGAAGTTGATTTTCATTAATTCTCAATTCTGAAACCATGATGTGAAGAATCCTGATTTGGTGATCATTGAATTGATGCAGGATTGACTATTCTCCAATTGCCTTATTACCTAACCCTAAGTGTATAAAATAATTCCATGTAATGTAAGAGCCTCGTTACGATCAAAGGCCGTCGCAAGGAACAGTTGAACCTCCAAATTTGACCTAGTCCAAGCCTCCCTTTTTTCTATCTGTCTTCTTCCTGGAGGCTTCTGACCACGAAGTCAATTCTATGTAGACTTGTCGTCATGACTTGCAATACAGGACAGAAATTGATTTTTTTAAAAATTTCTTTTTCGATCAGTTTTTCTATTGTTCACATTTAATTTCTTGGTAGTTTAATGTGTAGATTTGTGAGACGTAGCAATTAAAATCATTCAATATTTCTGGAGTGCAAACCTTAGATTAGTCCTCTGACGTATATAGCTCCTTGATGAGTCCTTGAACTACTGATTTTATCGATTGGATCCCCCTATCTTTTTTTTCCCCCTTACAATTGGATCTTTCTGGCTTTCTGCTATAATAATTAGAGACTGTGTTAGATATTGCGCATTCCACCTGATTGTTTTCTTACGAATTCTAATGGTCCCAGAATTTATGCATGAAAATATATAATATTTCTCCCTATTAGCAAATGTAAAGCATATCCAATTATTCCTTTAATCCATTAATCTAATTGTTCTTGCACGTGTTTGGAGGAGTGAAAAGATAAGGTATTTTCATGTTCAAGTCTTGTGGGAATCACGAGGGCTAATGAGAAAACACATGAATAGCCCATGCACCATTCAATGTCATCTTCGATTTGGAGACCAAATTGGTAAAATCAAAAGTTGGAGGACTAATCCGAGGTTTGCCCACTTCAAAATTCAATCCCGGTGACCATGGATGAAGACCACTAGACCCCAGCAAAAGTGGATTCATTCAAAACGGGATAAAGCCCTCCACGTTTTCACATAATTATAATTGTTAACACAAGAAGTCAGACAATGTATTTGGTTTTGGAGAGAATAACACCAACAAATCCAAGAAGTCGATGTTGCTGTTGCCGGCTTCCTTCCTGCCTCCTTTACCAATCGGGCGTTCATTCCTCTAGAAACTTGGAAACTTCCTCCTCTTTAATTGACCATCGTCGCACCTCTCCTCTGCTACTTAAAAACCCCCTCTCAATTTCTTCCAATCAAAACCAAAAACCTCTCTTTGTCGGCAAATTCTCTTTCTCGAGAACTCAAAACCAAACAATCATGACAAAATCACGGCAACATCATCATCGTTTCATAATTCGCACAATTCTTCTTCTACTCTCACTTAACTCAGTTCCTTCAATCTCTGCTCACTTTTTCCCTAACTTCACTTCAATCCCAGAAGAGTTGCTCAAGAACGCCTCCGGTAATCCGTGGGATTTCTTCCAACAACTAGCCGGCTGCCACGCAGGTAAAAATACGACGGCTTAGCCAAGCTCAAACACTACTTCCAATACTTCGGCTACATCCCCAATTCACTCTCCAATTTCACCGATGATTTCGACGACTACCTTGAATCTGCTCTCCGAACTTACCAACAAAACTTCAACCTTAACGTCACTGGCGAACTCGACGACCAAACAGTGAACCACGTCGTGCGGCCCAGATGCGGCAATCCGGATATAATCAACGGCTCTACGAGTATGAACTCTGGCAAGACGAATAATACCTCGTCAAGCCATCACTTTCACACGGTCTCTCATTACAGCTTCTTCACTGGCCAGCCTCGTTGGAGAAAACAAGCCTTAACCTACGTGTTCTCGCCGGAAAATCAACTATCCGACGAGGTCAAGGCCGCTTTCTCCCGCGCCTTTGACCGTTGGTCAACGGTGATTCCATTGAATTTCTCACAGACGGATTCTATCTACACAGCTGATATCCGGATTGCGTTTTTCAGTGGCGATCATGGAGATGGAGAGCCGTTTGATGGGGTCTTGGGGACACTAGCACATGCTTTTTCTCCCCAAAATGGGCGCCTCCATCTTGACGACGACGAGCATTGGGTTGTGACAGGTGATGTCAGGACATCAAAGTTGACGTCAGCTGTTGATTTGGAGTCCGTGGCAGTGCATGAGATTGGACATTTGTTAGGTCTAGGGCATTCCTCTGTGGAAGAGTCTATCATGTACCCTAGTATTTCTTCAAGGACAAGGAAAGTTGAATTGGCCAGCGATGACATTGAAGGGATCCAAACGCTGTACGGTAGCAATCCTAATTTTAATGGTTCATCTGCACAGTCCGTTCAGGAAGAGACCGGTAGCGGTAGCGGTGCCGCCCACTGTGTCCCTTCGAGGTGGGGTCTAACTGGGTTAATCATGGCCTTGTGCTTTACTTTCCTTCTTTTGTAGATTAGACTTTAGATTAATTAGGTTACATAACATGAATTTCATTTTTTATTTTTAATTATTTGGTGGATTTCAAAAAGGAGCTGTCATTGGCTCTTTATATTTGTAGTTATTACCAATTTACCATTACACTTGGTATATTAATTCACGGAATACTGTATTTATTATTTATATATCATTTCTTGCTTTGGAAATTTCTATAATATAAATAAACTATGAGACTATTTGATAATACAATTAGGTTTTGCCTTGATGACGTGGAAAGAAAAGTGGTTGTTACATCTTCAGCCTCCAGGCCACCTTTCGATCACCATAGCTGGAATGTTTGTGGACCAGTTTTTTACTATATTAAACATATGCCTAAGTAGTGCTTGAGATTTATTTTTAGTCTGTTTGTTTGTTTTTATAGTGTAAAAAATATTTTAGAGAAAGTTTGATTTTTTTTGTTTTAAATTATTTTTTTTTATTTTATATTGTTTTGATTTGTTTATGTAAAAAATAAATGTTAAAAAATAAAAAAAAATTATTTTGATGCATTTCAAAATGAAAAGTATTTTGAAAAGCAACCGGTAACACAACAACAAATAAGATAAAATAGCTTCTTCCACCGAGGGGAATCTCTCTTTCTATGCTTGTTAACAATGATCACCCATAATATGAGGTCCCAAAATATATAATCAAGAGATGAATTTGAAAAAAAAAAAATTCAATAAAGGATTCAAGACCAAATACATTGCAATTAAAAGACTGAGGACCAAACCTAATATAAAAATCAATTACCAAGGAATGAAATTAAAAAATAAAATTAACATAATAAATTATTCGAGACCAAATACATTGCAATAAAAAGAATAAAGACCTAATTTGACTCAACAAACTAATATTCATACTTCTTTATTTTTTTGCAAAAGCCAACATGTTATTTTAGAAAAGGAGGGAGAGAAGAGGGAGAGAAGAAAAAAACATGTAACTGGAGCTCACGGTGGCGGTCTTTTTGATAGCATGCGCCTTACCACCGTGATGGAAAATAGAGACTATGAGGCGCATCGAACATCGCCCCAAATAGCAATGTTTGGATTTGTTTTGGTGTTGCATGCGTCACCCTAAATGTGTTGGTGACTTCCACTTGCCGGCGTGTCCTAAGCATGCCCACATGAGAATAAGAAAAAACCACAACAAAATAATTAAAGTATCCTTACATTCAAAGCTATAGAATATTATTTTTAGAGATAATTGAGTAATTGTGCTACACAAAAATGAAAAACCCAAGAAGCCCTTTGATCTAAGGAAAACATTTGTTTTTTTAAAAGGTAAATTAATAATTACTCTTTGTATCAAAGATGTAAAAAGACTGTTAACCCTCTCATTTTTTTTAATGACTAATATATCCTATAAAAAATACTTCCTACCCCAAAACTAACCTAGCTAAGTAAGTTTACCCTTCAAGAATAAGAAAATAATCTCACTGTTCAAAAGGCAATATTTGTGTTTATTGCTGTTGCAGGAAACTCTGAAAGTCCAAGAAAGCAATATTTGTGTGCCAGTGAGCACCAACTTCCTGTCATATCTGGTTTGCTTGCAAAGACTGCCTCCTTGACACAAGGTGACTATATATAGCCACTTTTGCTTTGTTTACTTTATTTCTGGTTAACCATAATTTCTTATAAAATAATTATGGATTTTATTTTTACATTAACAAAAAATAATATTTTTTTTGTAATAGAAAAAAATAATTTATGAATTAAAGACAAAATAAACAACTGCATATTCTTGTTGACGACATGCTTATCAGATAACTGGAGGTACGAATCAAAGCATTTAACAAATTTACAGTAAGGCTACACAGGACACGACATGAGAGCACATAAGTAAACAAGAGGAAGGCTTCGATGCTAGCAAGACAGCTACAGCATTTTCTGATTCTCAAGAGGAATTCTAATCAATGCTGCACATATATGCTACTCCAATTGTTAGATCGAAGCTTTCATGTCATAGAGCAATTTCACCGAGATGGGATTCTTGAGTCTCACTCCAACTTCATTGCGCCTTGCTCCTGATGCTGCTTATCAGACCCGGCAGGGGAGTACTTTATGCCGATGAGGTCGCCGACTTGATTGATAACCTGTCCAAAAAGAGAGAATTTATCATCGCTCGGATTAGAAATCGAACATCAGAAATGACTTGCTAATTCTGTCAACTCAATGCCACACAAATTAAACAGACAAAAAGCATCAGAAAAGAAGTGGGTATTTGCAAACTCATAGCCATTGCTTTCCCATTTTAAGCTCAAGCAACCATACCCTATCCTTTGGTCGGTTGGAGTTTCTAGTCTTAATTGACAGTTGTTTAAGAACCAAATTATGCACAAAGACTTCGATAATGATGGTCAACGAAACAGCAAAACCACAAAAGGAGGAGAATGCATGATGTAATAGAAAAGAAGTCCATATTGACAAGCACACATACCTCCAATGCTTTGAGAAGGTCTTCCATGGCATGGCAGGCAGATATGCAAATACGTGCCCTGGCCAAAAGTAGAGGGGTAGCTGGAAAAGCAGTCATCACAACAGCAACCTGTAACAGCATGTGTGATCTTAGTAACTAGTGACATCCACAAGAACAGAAATGATGATACATAAACAACTAATGAAATTTAGAATTATGAATGCCCTTACAAAATCTGATGAATACATAATATCTACATGACAATGCAAACATAAAAAAAATTACTAGGATCTCACATTCTGCGTTAGGCACTCCCGAGAAAATGCAGGGATTTTTCCTGGATTGTAAAGCATTATGGCAATCACTGGTGAATCATTATCTCCAATAACGTCAAAACCCATTTTCTGCAGCTCTGATCTGAAAAAGTTGCTATTTTCACGTATTCTTTCAAGTTTTTGAGCCCCTAAAGTGAAACAATGTCGACCAAAACAAAATTGATGTGTAAACTCAAATCTGAGTAATTTCAGAAAGACTTCTTAGTATATCAGAAAAGAAAGAATCTTTTTATAATACCTCTGCTAGAACCATCCTCTCCCAGAATAACCTTTATGGATGATATAATTTGTTGTGCAGCTGGAGGCGATATTGATGTTGCATATAAATGAGCTGGACAAGTGTACTTAAGGTATTGGATTAGTTCCTGAAAGTAATAAGCAAACCTCAGCCATTGGGCATTTATTCACATAAGATCAATAGCTGAATCCACTAGAAACAAGTTTGCATATTTTGCACTCGTAAAATGAAAATGATCAGAAAATTGGAATGTCATAGCAAAGACAGTTCATATGGCGTCAACAACAAACAATATCCTTCAGAATTTCTTGAATTAGTGGAGACAAAACAAAATGATAGTACTCATGATACGGCTAAGAAGGATTATCCACCAACATGTTCTAAACAATACAAGTTTATCAGAGTCTTGATCATCAGATGGTGACTTCCACATGGTGGTTGGTGTGAAAAAACAAAACATGATCATTAATATTTTCTTAAGGCAGAAGAGAGCATCCAAGCTGCTAACTCGACTACTCAATATGACTAGAGGCAAAGTACTCATGAAAAAGCCCCACTGGTACTTTTCCATGACAACTTAATGATGTCAAACCCATCCAAGCGGGTAGGTATCAAGAAAAGAAAGAGCACAAAAAAAATCATATACTGAAGTTTCATACTACAATAGAAGAAAGTATAGGCTAGGTCTGGTATTATAAAATGTCGATTGTAATTAGGGTTAAAACAAACTAGTGATCAAGGGAAGAAGAATTGCTATCGAAGACACGCATCAACATTACTCTTCCCAGAAAGCTCAAAGCACATTTTATAGAACTCTTAGTAAATAGAACAGAGGTGCACAAGTAATAAACCTTAGATCCAGCAATATAACCCCCACAAGATCCAAAAGATTTTGTAAAAGTTCCCATCATCACATCAACATCAGCTGTATCCACTCCTAAGAGTTCACAAACACCTCTTCCTGTTTTCCCAACTGCTCCAATACTATGAGCCTCGTCCAAGTAAATATATGCCTGCAACAAACAGGGGATAAAAAAGAAGATACTATTAACTCAATTAAGGAGCTTGGCAATGCAAAAGCACGTTAAAGAAGTAAAGCAAAAAACAGACCAGAAAATATTTTACATGACTTTCAGATTCATAGCATCCCTAACTTTTAAAATCATTTTTCCCCATAAAACAGATTCAACTTCCATTGATTGTGAAACAATAGAGCAGAATTTAAAAACAGAAGTTTTCAGAAGTTACAAATTGCAACTGCATATTATAATAATCCACCTGTTTTCTAATGCAACAAAGTAATTTCCCTATAAAAAAGAATCACAAAATTTCCAGGCAAAAACTTATCAATAAAAGGTTAAATTGAAATTATTCAAGATGCACAAAGTAATTCTATTTACTACAATCCATCTATCACCTTATATTTCTTGCATACTGAAACAATCTCTGGAAGTTTGCAGAGTTCCCCTTCCATACTATAAATACCCTCCACGAGGACAAATATCTTCTTCCAAGGCCTATGTGTCCTTGGTTGCCCCTCCGCAATATGCTGCCTCAAAACTTCCTCCAAGTGAGATGGTGCTGAGCGGAAAGTGGGTAACCAGATTCCAATGCATGAGAACACGGAAATATTTATTTCGGAGACTGAAAACGACTATCACAATCAACTTACAATTGTGTTGGAAAACCCGAATTGTTGCTCCTGAACCACGAGCACCATTGATAATTGAGTTGTGGTTTAATGAATCACTAACTATTAAACCTCCCTGTAAAAATAAAATAAACTGTAATTCAATCGTAACATATTACAAAACCCACAACTAAGATGATGCACATACCTTTCGGATCAGAACAGGGAGAGTGGTACAGTTTGTGGCATGGCCCATGCCAAAAACAATGGCAGCTGGCTTCCTAACAAAGTTTGCAACAATCTCCTCCAGTTCGTTATGCAGTGTCGTAGTTCCTGATAAAAAAAAAACTTGCATTGCTCAATAATGAACACCCAGAACACAATGAGGAAAGAAAAAGTTAGAAATGATACACATACCTCCATCAACACGAGGACTGCAAGTACTCGGTGAAAACCTCTTCAATGTCTCAATAACACGAGGCGTACAATACTCATCAGCGGCAGCGAACCCGAGATAATTATACGACCCCAAGTTCAGACACGTCGTTACCTTCGATGTCCGTCTGCTCAACACACAATTATAGCAATTAATCAAGAAAATGCCCCAAAAGAATCACCATCTAATAATGGAAAGAATTACTTTCTCAGTGTTTTCACCTCAAAGTCTTGTTATTGTCATTGGAGAAACGCTGGACAACATCAAACCACACGTCCGGAGCACTCGAAATCGGACGTCCAAAACAATCCTAAACATTAAAAAACATGAAAATAACAAAACACCAACGTAACTAAATCAAACTAATCTTTTGTAACATAGAAAAAACTATACTAAAAAAACTTATTTTTCCTCTAATAAATAAATAAATCAATTTTGATTCTAATAAAAAAAACCATACTCTTAAAATAAATAAACGAATGAATTAAAGTACCTGAATTCGAAGAAATAATCGACGAATGTAAAAGTCTTCGGGTCCTAGACAAATCGGTGCATAGCCCTGATTTAAACAAGAATCGGATCATTAACGCACAAAATTGAAGCATTTAGAGCTAAATTATGCCAAAAACGACATAAACCAGAGGCAAGAGAAGTTTTATAAAAAAATAAATAAAAAAGAGGAGGACCTGAAGATTGCTGGAGTGGAAGCAATCGAGGATTTTACGAAAGAAATCACGGAAATGGCCAAAAACGAAGAGTAATCCATAGCTGAAGTAGGTGCTCAAGGCGGTCAAATATGGAATCTTAATCATTTCTCCTCTCCTCTTCTCTCTCTGGTTTACACAATCCTAGGAGTGGTTGTGGTTTTTAGATTTTTTGGTGGAGTACCTTTGATTAGTACTAGTGAGAGAGAATGAAGAAGATTATGATTATATGACTATTCAAATTTCTTTGGTCAATTCTCAGTGTTTGATTTTTCTTCTTTTTTGTTTGAAGGGAGGGATCTGTCTGGATTCTGGAAATATTTTGTGCGCTTAAAGTGAATCTCAACCACAAACTTTGGATGACAAGCCCAAGTGATTTGTGATAATGAGAGAAAAGTTTCCTAAATTCTATAATCAAGTTGTCCATGCTTCGAGTAACATGGCTTTAGCAATGCATTTGGTACAGGACATACTTGGGGCACAAGTATAAAGGGAAATGGTTTGTATAAAAGAAGAACAAAATGATAAACACACCCATATAAAACCACTACATATTATATTGAAAGGGAGCTAACTTGATCGTCGGAGGGCCATATTTCGATCCAATGTTTACAGGGTCTTGAAGGAATCAGGTCGTGGCTGAAGGCATCAACAGTAAGCAATGGCAACCTTGGCTGGAACTATACCTTAATAATCTGAGTTTGAGTCAAATTGTGCATATTGGCTACAGCTAGAATCATCCCAAGGCATTGATTTGCTTACCTTCTTGTTTCTAACAATGGCAAATCTCGTGCCATCCTTCCCATTCCAGACAAAATGAAAGGGAGCTAGCTTTTGAACATATATGTAGAAGAGATGTAGGTCTAGCATGAAAAATAAGAGCCAGCTAGGTTAACCAAAGTAGACTGCGTATGAACCCTTCAATTGAGCTCTAAACCACATTTCATGCTTTTTAAAGCCTTATGGAGGAAATAGGCAAGTCATCCTTGGCTACCAAACCCTCTAACTCTTCATCTTCATACAAGAACTCTCTTCCTCTTATAGATACTAGTAATCAAGAAGATGGGGTGATATAATGCTCCACCAGAGAGTCCTTATTTATATAGCTAATTATGAGGAGTGAGATAACCATACTTGAATTTCCAAGCTAAAAGTTTAGCTTCATTTCCCACCATGGGCACTACTTTTCCCTCAATATATAAAACCTTTTTACTATTTTGTTGTCTCATTGAACATAACATTAATTTCAAATGTTACCAAAGAAGGGAGATAGAATATATTCTAGCTGTGACAAGGAACCAAACAATTATCCATTAATGTTCATTATGCTACCTAGGTGTTGCTTTCATAGCTCTCTGCATATGGGAAGAAAATTGACTTCCAAGCTGCAAAAGTGGCTCTGCCTTGTTGTAGCATGTTGATCAATCAATGCAATTTCTTTCTCCAAGAATAAATGCCAAAAACAAGTCTTTGGGCATTGAAGCTAAGGAGAAATCCAGTATGATCCATGCAATGAAGGCTTGAGAGAGCAAAACAAGAAACTTCAGACGAAGAATGAAGAAGATGAGATGAGGTACCCTGATGTTAGAAAGATTTGTGCAAAGAGAGAAGTTGAGAAAGAGGAAACAGAGAAGGCTAACCATAAGCTCAAAGGCATGGTCCAGGCGAGGTTTAATGGTAAGTTGATCCAAGAAAACTTAAAAGTCTAGAAATAGCAAATGAAGAACTGCAGAACTGCAATAAAGAAATAATGGAAGGGTATAATAGCAAGCTCTGAAACCGTAGGGAGGCTCTCGATCAATCAGATTAGGAAAAGAGGAATATGTCATAAGCCTATGGGGATTTAAGAGCAGCAGCATCTTTATCGAATGCAGCATGGATAAGAAAATTCATGTATACTGCACAAAGAGAGTACATTCAGAAATACTAAGGGCAGCTTGAATACTGAATGCATTTTCTTCTTCTAGCTATGTTTCTCTTACATAAAAATACCCCAAGCCTTGCTCGGTAACAAGGGGAAAATAAAAAAGAAGATGTGCTAAAATTTACCTTCAAGAACTTGTATCAACCACACTGCTGCAGCTCCCTGGGATGACTTATTTTCTTACAACTCAATCTAATAAACCTCTAGCGATTCATGCTTCATAAGAATTTATATGCAGGTACACAATGACCTGGAATGGCCAGGTCCCAAGCAGTGAAGATTTCTCTGCTGGTAAATATCAAATTAGCAGTGCAGATTCTTTTTTTTTATTAACATGGATATCCGGGTTAGTTTATACATACTTCAACTAATTTACATGTCCTAAAATTAACGATCATGTAAACCTAGATTTTTTAACACCCCAAACAGTGCAGGGATGCAAAACTTTCCATTTCCAATTAGCATAAAATTATTTTGGTCGCTAGCTAGATGTTTGTTCATTCACCATATAGCTTAATTATGACAAGAAACATATGCATTCATTTAATGTAAAGATGGTTGTGCTTACCAAATTATCGGCCTGGCATCTCTAATTATTTATGATGGCTGATTTTATTCTGGAAGTAGAAATTGGGATGGTTATGTTACACTGACAACGTAAGTTCCCCGAATTTTGGTAAAGAAAATTCTTATTCCTCTTTAAGCAAAGTTATGTTTTAAATTATCAAACAAGCTCGAAGTCGTCACGCAAAAGACGATTAAGGTAAGATGGGTTTTAGTCATGTGAATGATCTACCGGGAACCAGGTCGTCTATAGTGCTACTGTCCCTTCTTTGTTCATCTGTGACAACACGCTCGAAATAACAATACCATGAGAGGATAGCCTCTCCCCTCTCGCCTTTTTCCCCCTGTTAATGCTTGACGAGGCTTCTTTTTCAGGCCTTAATGAGATTGATGGGCTCCTGTTGGGCTTTGGTCCAAAAAAGTGAGATCCTTGAAGAGATATGTAACAATCTTTTAGGAACATGTGCCCTTTACTGAGTAAAAGCAAGAAAGCTGGACAAGTTGGTGATGATTGTTGGCGAGGTTGACTTTCCAAGGGTACCTGCAAACAAGTCTCCCTGTTCGATGCTTAAATCAACAATTGTTAATGAGGGAAAAATGTTTATACTGACAAGGATCTTCCTTCTCCATTGTGATGATGGCGATCATGTTATATTTTCTTTTATTTCTATTGTTATATGGTTATACGATGTTATTAATGTTCCATTACTATCTCCCTTTTCTAATGATTGTTACAGGGTTTATATACTAGTTTCTCTTCCTCTTCCTCTTCCTCTTCCTCTTCCTACATGGAAATGAGGTAAGAAGATCCCTGATCTACTTTAGGGCTAATAATGCAAGATAATTACCCTAATCTCAATAGATTACTCTATAATGTATGAAAAAGGTGTGACTGGGACTAGGTCTAGGCAAAGTGTGCCTTGACCGAGGACAAAAAGTTTTTCCTTGAAGAGATTCTCAGGTATCTAATGCCAAGTGGTTGAAAGTCCAGAGCCTAACTCCTGGAGAGTTGGGTTGAAAGGATCGCAAGGATGGTGCTAGCGAGCTAGATGAATTCCTTAGAAGATGGCTTCGTGTATCGTTTTTTATATGGTCAGGCAAGGAGTGCTCCGTGGATCCATTGAGTGCAAAACCTTAACCTGAATTTAATTTATATACAAGATTGAATACTTGTAGTTAAATGATGTTTATAGTGTTGTTGAAATGATTCTTGATAATGAGAGAAAAGTTTCCTGAAATCTAGTATAAAGTAAGTTGTTGATGCTTTAACTTGGTTAACATGGCTTTCAATGTATGCAATGGCAAACTTGACTGGAATTGTACCTTAATAATTGAGTTTAAATCAAATTGCACATATTTTGGCTCCAACTAGAATCATCCCCAAGGCATTGATTTGCTTACCTTCTCGTTTCCAACAATGGCAGTCTCATGTCATCCTTCCTATTCCAGACAAAATGAAAGTGAGCTAGCTTTCAAACATGTATGTAGAAGAGATGTAGGTCTAGCATGAAAAATGAGAGCCAGTTAGGATAGCCAAAGGAGACTGCCTATGAACCCTACCAATGAGCTCTGAACGACATTTCATTCTTTTTAGAACCCCATGGAGGAAATAGGCTAGTCGTCCTTGGCTACCAAACCCTCTAGCTCTTCATCTTCATACAAGACCTCTCTTCCTCTCATGGATAGTAGTAATCAAGAAGATGGGATGATAGAATACTCCACGAGAAAGTCTTTATTTATATAGCTGATGAGTAGTGAGATGGCCATATTCGAATTGCCAAGCAAACAGTTGAGCTTCATTCCCCACCATGGGCACTGCTTTTCCCTCAATATATAAACCCTTTTTTACAATTTTGTTGTCTCGTTGAGCATTGATATCAAATGTTACTAAAGAAAGGAGATGGAATATATTCTAGCTATGAAAAGGACCAAACAATATTTATCCATTAACGTTCATTATGCTTACCTAGGTGTTGCTTTCATAGCTATCTTCATATGGGAAACAAATTGACGACTTCCAAGTTGCAAAAGTACAAAGGTTGGCTTTGCCTTGTTGTGTCCACATAGCATGTCGATCAGTCAACTTGCATTGAATCAGTTCATTGACCCTTGATTATTTCCAAATGGTGAAAAACTATGATTCTCATTCTGAACCTTCTTTCTCCGAGAATCATATATAGGTAGGACAAACATATATAAAAGTTCAAATTGCAGCTAGATATCCTATACAATTAGAAACAATTTAAGCATTGGTGAAGGAAGATTAATCTAGACAACCCGAACCATTTTCCAATTGCTAGTATTAATCCTCACAGGGTAGTACGTAGAAAAGGAGGATAAAACTTTGACCTCATGAATCAATTTATCAGAAGAAACAATTGAAAAAAAAATTCTGGTATTGGATTCTTTCAACAAGTAAATTGTATCGAGATTTTGACGTCCATTAAGGTCTGTCTGTGATTTTTTTTATGAGATGGATTAAGGCACGAGTTGTTGTTCTTGACTTCTTTTCTAATCACCTTGAGTTCATTATTCCCTGAGTTGAACATCAACCGATGTTCTAAGCCCACCAAAAAAAATGTCAACGCTTTCTATTACCAACCATTTTTTTTTTAATCTTTTCCTATATTCGACTTGGGTGGAGGGAGGGTTTTCAAACGCTTTGGAATAGCAAATTTATGTATTATAATCTCGAGCTTCTTCATTCATTACTATAAAGTTGAAAAAAGCTGAAACAATATTTTGTTAGTGTGTAGGGAAACGGTAATTGAAAATTTTGTAAGTATTATTGAAAAATCTAAAATGAATTGGAACATTCTGATAGAATTTACAATAGAATTGCTGATAAAATATTGATTATGTAAGCAATTTCATTGAATAATTCAATTTTTATTATTATTATGATTTACAAACCAACAATTATTTGCTAATAATAAACCCATAAAAAAGGTGTAAATTCATATACAATAAATCCATAACAATCCTGGAGACTTGGTTGGAAGGACCGCAAGGATGGTGCTAGCGAGCTAGATAAACTTCTTAGAAGATGGCTTCATGTACCTTTTTTTTTACAGGGTCGGGCATGGAGTGCTGCGATGAACCAATTGTGTGGAAACCTCAACTCGAAAAGGGTCCTCTTTGAGCCTAAATTAGGTCAGCAAACCCAGGGCTGTTAAGTTCAGGCCCATCAATACTTCAAAGCAAAGCTCATAAACTACTAAATTGAGGTATTTATAATTATTTATGATACTGTAGGGAGTGATTATTTAATTTTAATAAAATATATGGACTAAATTCTAAAAAATTCAATCACCATGCCCTACATGTACTGATGAAAAGATTTTAATTATAAAGCTTTTCAGTACAGACTAGCAAGTGAACCTGTGCCATGTTATAGGTAGGTTATCACATTAATTTCTAACATTAAAAAGGCTGATGTCATAGATACATGTTTTGATATCATAAAATTTTTTATTTGAGAAATGAAAATATAATATATGTTTTTAATAAAATAAATTTAAAATAATATGAATTGATAAATCATAAAAAAATTTATTAATGCTAATTAAAAATAAAAATAAAAATTTAATTTTTATTATAAAAAACAAAAAATAGATATATATGCAAATATTTTACATAAGCTATTCTTTTCATTTTATACAGTACTTTCTCTTATTTATCTTGGAGGCTAATTCTAGTTGCTAAGCACGTATGATTATTCTTCTTATAAATATAACATGTAAATATAACTTATCTATTTAAAATTATAGAGGAATATATATTTTAAAAACTTTTCGTGGTGATTAAAATAAATATTTATAAAAATTCTAATCATTTAAATTCTAAGGCAAAAATATATTTCTCCTGTAAAAAATCCTCTTCGACATCCATTTTTTTTAATGGAACAATAATCTTTTTATTAATAGCATAGTTATTTGAACAAAAACTTCAAGCAATCAAAATAAGTATCTATAAAAAAATCAAATGATTTAAATTCCTCAAAATAATCTTTTCTCCTGTAAAAATGTATTTTTTAACAAAAACTTTAATTTTGTTATTCATCAATTCCTCTTTGATTTTGGAGGGAACATGTTTTTTTTTTATATTAGAAGCATGATTATTCAAATAAAAACTTATTATGATATGTAAATCAATTATAAATCAAGAAAATAAAAAAAATAATTTTTTCAATTATTTTCTTATGATTGTATAAAAATTAAAAGAATTATTAATTAATGAAAATAATGTGTGTGTGTGTGTGTGTGTTTTCTTAAATGCTTATTAGTTTCAAATAATAATAATAATAAATGAAGTTAATATTATGTTACAATAAAGAGCTCAAATATTATTTAAAAAACATAAAATGATTGAATGATTTTTTTATATTTAATTGTAATTAATTATCAAACTAGGATTTTATTTCAAGATATTTTAAAAAAAAAGTGACTAGAGCATAAGCCTAGGCATGCCTGACTTGAGTGTGTTTGGTATTGTGATAGCAGTTATGGTTGTGGTTTGAAAAAAATTATTTTATAAAAAGTACTTTTAGTTGAAATTAGTATGGAAAAATATGTGTTTGATTAAAACTGTGGTTGAAATTGAGGTTGATTAAAAAGCAGTTCAATGTGTTTGGTTAAAAGACTGCTTTTCAAATTAAGGTTATATATATATTGATGGTTTTTAATTTAAATATTATAGATTTAACTACTGCTATTATATCATGAAATAAATAATATTGATATCAAATATTTTTTATTGTTCCATTAAACGATCTACAATTTCATCACATACACAATCCATCGATCAAAAACTACAGTTTTCTTGGTTTCTTAAGCGCGCAACAACATCAGGTAAAATATCGTCAGGAATAAAATTAGAATTGCGATCAAATTCTGCAAATGCTACGTCATCAAGCGATCTCCTTCTAATTTTTTGAATAAAACACAATTAAAAATAAAAAAAAATTGAATTTTTTTAACTGGATCGGACCCGACAAGAACAAAATTGGGATTGCAATCAAATTCTGCAAATGCTACGTCATCAAGCGATCTCCTTCTAATTTTTTTGAATAAAACACAATTAAAATTAAAAATAAAAATTGAATTTTTTTAACTGGGTCAGACCTGGTTCAATGCATTTAGCTTTGGACCAGACCCGGTCCGGTCAGAACAGTGAAGAGTGACACCACTGTTCACGTGAACTCCACTATGGACGTTCAGTGGAGAGTGAAATATAATTCACTTTCCACTTAATGCGTCTGTAGGTTTGTGGAAAGCAGCTGAGAGCTACTTTTTACAAATCTATATTTTTTTTAAAAAAATTATGTGAATCCTTTATATATAATAAATTATATTTTAAAATTATCAAACGAGTGGCGCCCGTGTTTTACTTCAAGCGCAAACGCAACCGGAGTCTGCACTGACCAATAATGCACCATTAATCTGTAATTTTTTTTTGTCACTAGAAACGATTCTAGTGCTCGGAGAATTAGGATATATATTTTTTTTACCCTAAAAACACAAACACAGATTTCAACACTTTGTTTTTCCCAAAACATGAAAAAACATCTTATAAACATTCGAAACCCTATTTTCGATCGCAAAATACATGTTAGTTGAACTAAAAACTTATATTCAAATCAAATTTAAATTATGGAAGAATTCACAATTTTTTTGCGAGACATAAAAATACTCAAAATAACAGAGAACACATTAATGCAACAAGTGTCAAATAAACAAATGAATGTGTGGGTTTTCAATAGGTCCATGTGTCGACTTTGACACACATTTATGGTGCATTGTTAAGATTGAATACTTGTAGTTAAATGATGTTTATAGTGTTATTGAATTATTCTTGATATTGAGAGATAAGTTTCCTGGAATCAGTCAAGTTGTAAATGCTTCTACTTGATTAACATGGCTGGCAATGTATGGCAACCTTGACTAAAATTATACCTTAATTTTTTAGTTTGAATCAAATTGGCTACAACTAGAATCATCTCTAAGGCATTGATTTGCTTACCTTCTTGATTCCAATAATGGCCACAAATGTCATGTCATCCTTCCCAATCCAGAAAAAATGAAAAGTGAGCTAGCTTTCGAACATGTATGTAGAAGAGATGTAGGTCTAGCATGAAAAATGAGAGCCAGTTAGGATAGCCAAAGGAGACTGCCTATGAACCCTACCAATGAGCTCTGAACGACAGTATTTCATTCTTTTCAGAACCCCATGGAGGAAATAGGCAAGTCGTCCTTGGCTACCAAACCCTCTAGCTCTTCATCTCCATACAAGGCCTCTCTTCCTCTCATGGATACCAGTAATCAAGAAGATGGGATGATACAATAATCCACGAGAAAGTCTGTATTTATATAGCCAATGAGAAGTGAGATGGCCATATTCGAATTGCCAAGCAAACAGTTGAGCTTCATTCCCCACCACTTTTTCCCTCAATATACAAAGCCTTTTTACTATTTTGTTGTCTCGTTGAGCATAACATTGATATCAAATGTTACTAAAGGAGATGGATTCGAATATATTCTAGCTATGAAAAGGACCAAACAATTATCCATTAACGTTCATTATGCTACCTAGGTGTTGCTTTCGTAGCTATCTTCATAAGGGAAGAAAATTGACTTCCGAGGAGCAAAAGTACGAAGGTTGGCTTTGCCTTGTTGTGTCCACGTACATAGCATGTTGATCGATCAACTTCATTGCATTGAATCAGTTCATTGACCCTTGGTTATTTCCAAATGGTGAAACAATTTGATTCTCATTCCGAACCTTATTTCTCCGAGAATCATATATATATAGGACACACACATGTATAAATGTTCAAATTGCTTGTACAAATTGCAGGTGGTTTTCGAAGTCAATTAATCTTTATTCCCTGAATTAAACATCTCTAAGCTCGCCCAAGAAAAATGTCAACGCTTTCTATTACCAATCGTTTTTTATATATCTTTTTTCTATATTCGACTTGGGTGGAAGGATTTTCAAACACTTTGGAATTGCAAATTTATGCATTATTCCATCTTCTTCGGTTCGAAAGCAATATCCTCAGGATACTTATTGATGGTGTGGTTGAACTCGCTGAAAATCACAGCACAACGATATTTATTTATTTATTTTTGTTAGTTGGGATGTTTTGATTAAATGACTAACAAAATTATTGTAATAAAAAAAATTGCTCTTATTAATTTGCCATTGTAACTTTCAACAATAATCTTGATATAAAAAAAAATATTGCACTTGTGCTTCTATAATTTAGAATTTCTGAATACAATCAAAGAGTTTCCAAAAAGTTCTAAGGTAATTTACCCGTTTTAGGGAACCTTTTGTTTTGTGTTTTTTTCCTTGTGGCCTTTTGTGTTCTGTTCTGTAATGCCAAAACATATCTGTAAAAATGTGCTCTTCCAAGTGAAATCGATTCATCTCCTGCAATTGGTGGTTCGAACAGCGATTGTGGAAAGCACCTGTCATTGCTAGAAAGCCAAGAATACCAGCACAAAACTACCAATTTTGAGCTGGCATGGAATCTAGGGCAGTGGGGGATCTGCCTGAGGTTCGAGTTGTACAACCGGACCTGAAAGTGCTTCTCTGGATAATTTAAAATAGAAGCCTTCGTACGGGGATGGCAAACCCAATCAGGAAGAAGGGGCACTTCACATGCCATGAAACCTTGTAAAAGCCCACCCCACACCTTCCTGTGGTTCAGCCGAGGCTTAGCCCACGATGTTTTTGTTTTTTTCAAAGTAGCTCAGTAAAATAAATAAAAAATAACCTAGTTCAAAATTTCAAAATTTATTTTAAAAAATATTTTAAACTCATCTCTTCAATTTGAATTTAAAATTTATAAAATAGAATTTAATTTATTTTAAAAAACCAAAATTTAAAGTTCCTTCTAAAATTGACTGCCAATTTTTTTTTTAAATAGCCCCTTCGTGTTTTTTTATTCTACTTGCTGCTTTGAAAAAGAAAAAGAAAAGAAAAAACTCAATTGGTAGACCTGCTGCCATGAGTAAGAAAGGTTGCGACAACATTTAATAGCAGGAACAAGTTTCTATGATAGAGATGAAAAAAATCAGAATTAGAAAGGCATCGAATTGGATAATCACACATTAAATGCCCTAGAGAATGACATAATTTCTCGAGAAAATACTGTTGAATTCAATTCATAGGTCTGTAGAATTCAATACTCTAATACTATCATTTAATGATATATTTTGTTCAGATATTACTGCCTAATTAAAAACTCACAATCAAGGTAGGTAAAAAACTATGATAAAATTCAGTAGTATACTTATTCAGTAAATAAAATTATTTTTTTGAAGAAATAAAAAAACAGAGAGAGAATTCCACATCTAGCAAGATACTTTTCTCCCTTCAATTTTTTTTTCCTTTTTGTGAATCATTTAACATACTAATTAGTATTATAGTGCATAATATTTTTAAAAATATTTTTAACTTAAAATATATTAAAATAATTTCTTAAATTCTTTTTATTTTGTATATCAAACCATCAAAATTAGCATAAAATATTAAAATAAATATTAATTTAATATATTTTTAAATTAAAATATACCGAACAGAATTTTAAACACAAAAATAACGCATCACCGTGTTAGATAAATGCACAAGATCAGCAATAGAAAGCTGGGGGTTTGATATGATAATGATATCGAACCACTCCCGAGCCGAATATCGTGAATTCTAGATGGGAAGACAAATCATCCCAAATGACAGGCATAATTTATCGATGAAAACTACCACCGAACAATAAAGTCAACCTCTTGAAACAGGCTAAACAATTATTTCCATGAAGTAGGTTTCACTTTATAACATTAGACCGGAGTTTATTTACCATTTTAATACATAATAATTAATAGACTGAATTAATTAAATAGCTTTCCACCCACCATTTCTCTTAAATACATTAGAGTATCAGACCGAAGTACGTTTATTTGCATGCTGATGAATTAGCTTTTGCGTTATTATTTTACCTTTACTTGCGCAACACCTATGCCCGTTAAGCATCACATCATGATGATGATGATGATGTATATATATATATATATATATATATATATATATATATATATATATATATATACCATGCAAAATTTCCAGAAACAAAGTTATACGATGTGTCTAGCTTGAGCTGAATTAAAATAGAAAACTAATATAAATTAGCTTGGTTTATTCAATGAAAACAATAAAAATAAAATGGACTGGATTACATGATTAATTTGCTCAAACTATAAGATCTTGTTGAATATTGTCGTACAACCATGCTTTTGAGATTTTTTTTAAATAATTTAACTTTAAATTAGTTTTTTTTAATGTTTCTTAATTATTTTGATATGTTATTGTAAAAAATAAATATTAAAAAATAAAAAATATTATATTAATATAATTGCAAATAAAAATTAACTTTTGCTTCACCGAAGCCACTGTTTGTGAATGTGATTGACTGTATTTTTCTCGCCATAAAGATGGTCACGGTCGGCGTAGAATAAATAAAGGTGAAAGGAAAAGTCAAATTCATGCACTTGGAAACTCGAACTTTCGGAGAGATTATCTTCGACTTCCATTGCATATCCACTCTGTCATGACCAACTTTTATTTCTTGGTCGCTGGTGAGAGGTACCTTTTGGCCAGTGCTTCAATATCCTCTCTTTTTTTTCTTCTTCTTTTTTTTCTATTTTTTTATACATAATTGGTAAACCAAACCCGAGATCTAGCCTGGTAAAGGGGTCTGGATTACTTGTTTGTTGATCAACGAATGAGACATTAGATATTTGTTTTCTATGTTTTTTTTTAAAAAATTAAATCAACTTGATAAATCTTTTACCTTGAGAAAAAATACAAAAATACCATAAACATGCCCTTCTAAATACAATAGCGTGTTACCTAAAAAACTTAAAAGAGCGAAAGCAAACTGCCTGGATAAACGGCAAATTAATCAATTGACCGGTTTTTAGAAAACTCACAGCCGATTTACTTGTGGTTAGAATACAAACCCGGAAAATCAAAACCCAAAAACTACAATTCCATTAACTCATACAACATTTAATAACCATAATTTGATATTTATTCTCGGGTTTGTGTTTAGAAACATGATATAAACCGTGTTTTTTTAAATTTTAAATTTTTTATTTTAAATTATTTTTTTATATTTTTATATCATTTTAATATACTAATATCAAAAATTATTTTTAAAAATAAAAAATTTTATTTTAATATATTTTTAAATAAAAATTACTTTAAACTATAATCAGAGCTACACTAAACTGTGCCTAATTTCATGATTAACAGTTGGCATATTTTATTTATTTCCCGCTAAAAAATCAACAGTAAATTCTCAACCATTGAAGGGCATTCACGTCCTATTAAAAAAACTGACCTGACCGTGCAAATTTAGTATCAACTGACACATGACCTGTTAGGTCAAGGTCTGAGAAATCTAAACTAAACTCACAGCAATTTACTTCCTCACAGACCAATAAGATTTCAAGGTTCAGTCACGTAGTTCGCAATGTCCAGTAAACTAACTAATAGAGAAGAGCTGTGAGTTTAAGGAAAGGGAAGGAGCAGACATGGAACTTTCGTTGTTAAAGCTGTCACTCCAAAAATGATGTTGCGAAAGGGACATTGAAAAGAAAGTGGGACCCGATAGTAATGCCTACGTCTGCTGATTATTAAATCTCAGCCATTGATTCTGATTATCTAAAAACACTTGACTTCCGGCTCAATTCCCAACTCTTTTAACTACTCTCTCTCTCTCTCTGCTCTCGTTCGTCGGTTGTGCGTGTTTAATACGTGCCCGTTTAACGCGCCATTTTTACTTTCGTTGACCCCGCCGTTTTCGTTTAGCTTTTTTTTTAAAAAAAAAAACCAAAATCTATTTTCGAATTAATAAATTTCATTTGAACATTTAAATTTTTTTGGTAAAACATTTGTTTGGCGGATAGATTTATTAAGAAACATTGAGCCCTCAATTTACATAAATTTTGATATCTTATTATGACATTAACATTGGTCTGAAACGTGCGATATATTTGTTAATGAATTGTAACTCGATTAATATTAATTTTTTTTATCAAACACAGAAAGAAATCTTGAATTTAAATTTTTTTTATATAGAAAATAATAATAATAATAATAATAATGATAATTTTCTATTTATTTTGAAAGATATGGTTTCTTTATTCAAGGTAAAATTAATATTAGGTAATTATTTACTTTATAATGGGTTATGATATTTTTGTTATTTTTTTTTGTCTTCGTGTTAAATTCTAGGATGTGTTTTAATTTTATTCTAAAAAGGTGTTTGGGATAGTAATAAATGTTGTTTTTTAAATGTTTTTTTGTTTAAAAATATATCAAAATAATATATTTTTTTTTTTAAAATTGATTTTTGATATCAGTATACCAAAATAATCTAAAAATATAAAATATTAATTTAAAACAAAATTTTCTTACAAAACTTTGGTGAAATAACTGTTACATTGCCTAGCCAAACACCCCTTAACTTCTACTCTATGATTATTTTGTGTCACCAAATAAAATAAATCTAAAAACTATTCTCTAATTTTTCACTTTAAAAGATAATAGCCATATTTTGTCAATATTTTATTATTAAATATCTTTTGAATTTATCATTTTAAATTAAAACAAGCCCAATTAGCCTCTTCTATTTCAATATGTAATTATAAAGTTAGAAACTTCATTTTTTATTTGAATAAAATAAACGAGTTTAAAGTACAAATAAAAATTGAAGATATAACTACAAAATAAACTTATATTAAAAAAAACCCTCATTCATGAGTTTTTTATTCTTATTTTCTAACGATTCTACTATGTACAATCTTTGGTTACATATGATGTAATTTTATCATATATTTAGAATAATAAAATTTCTTTATTTATGACTAAAAATTACATTTCTATATTGTATATCACTACCAAGTACCAACTATTCATTCTTCATTTTATTGCTAAAATAATGTTACTTTGACTTAAATATTTTTCTGAAATTAAAAAAAAAAACTTTATCTTTTTATCAAATCAATAGAAAAAAAAACTGTTTTAAAAAGATTTTTCCATAAATATCTATATCACAATCATATTTATTTGGAATTGACTTTCGATGGAATCATATATCTTAAAAATAATCCAATTATAATTAAAATACAAATATAAAAAACAAGTACAATATCCCAGCTAAATTTTAAACTGCAAAATTCTAAATTAATTAAATTTCAAAACCTTCCTAAAAAGAAAAATAAAATAAAATTCTCACTAGCTGATAGCCCTGGAGAAGCCTGCATCTAAAATATCCAAACTCACCATTCCCAACATCAATTGCTAGTATTTCTTCTCACTCTCTCTTTGCTCCGTCGTTACACAACACTGCCTCCTAGCCGCCGCCGCCGATGCCACCACCAGCACGACCACCAGCCAGCAGCCCCTCTTCTTTCTCTCTGTAGCCTCTAAAAAGCAGCAAAAAAGAAACCTTAAAAACCCCACTATCGTCTCTTTTCTTTCATTTCTTTCAACTCAACATGACAATACCAGAAAATGACCCAATAACTCTGTCAAACAACCTCTTACACTCCCTTTTAGACCAACAAATCCCATTAATACAATCTTTCAAAGGGAAATGGAGTTTTATAAAATCCAAACTTGCTGATCTCCAAGCCCAACTCACTGATTTTTCCGAGTTCCAAACTTCAATCACTAACCCACTCTCTCTTGATCTCCTTCACTCTGTTTGGCAAACTCTAAATGATGCTCACCTTTTAGCTGAAAAATGTCTAGATACAAACTTGACGGAAGGGAAGCTTAAGACTCAAAGTGATATTGATTCAATTTTAGCTAAATTGAATCAAAATGTGAGAGATTGTGAGATTTTGATCAAAAGTGGGGTTCTTCAAGATGGAGCTTTATCTGGGTCTGGCCCAAAAAGAGAGCTTGTTAGAGCTGAGTTTAGGAATTTAATAACTCGGTTGCAAATAGGGAGTACTGAGTCGAAGAACGCGGCTATGGACACGGTTTTGAGCTTGATTCAGGGGGATGATAAAAATGTAATGATCGCTGTTGCACAAGGTATTGTGCCTGTTCTTGCTAGATTACTTGATTGTAATAGTTGTTTTGATATTAAAGAGAAGAGTGTAGCTGCAATTTCAAGAATTTCAATGGTGGATAGTAGTAAACATGTTTTGATAGCAGAAGGGTTGTTGCTTTTGAATCAATTGATTAGGATTCTTGAATCAGGAAGTTGGTTTGCGAAAGAAAAAGCTTGTATTGCACTTCAAGCTTTAAGCTTCTCGAGAGATAATGCAAGGGCGATTGGGTCTAGAGGCGGGATTTGTTCATTGTTAGAGATTTGTCAAGCTGGAACACCTAGTTCACAGGGTCTTGCAAGTGGGGTTTTGAGGAATTTGGCCGTGTTTGAGGAGATTAGAGAGAATTTTATAGAAGAGAATGCTGTTTTTGTTCTTATTGGGCTTGCAGCTTCTGGAACTGCATTAGCTCAAGAAAATGCAATCGGTTGTTTGTGTAATTTGGTTAAGGAAGATGAAAATTTGAAGCTTTTGATTGTTAAGGAAGGGGTTGTTGAGTGTTTGAGGAATTTTTGGGATTCATGTCCTCCGGCAAGGAGTCTTGAAGTTGCTGTTGAGTTGTTAAGGGAGTTGGCTTCCAACCAAGCTATTGCTGAAGGGCTTGTTTCTGATGGGTTTGTTGTTAGGCTTGTGGCGGTGTTGAATTGTGGGGTTCTGGGTGTGAGAGTTGCAGCTGCCAGAGCTGTTTTTGAGCTTGGTTTTATTATGAAAACTAGGAAACTAATTGGTGAATTGGGGTGCATTAGTCCATTGATTAAAATGTTGGATGGTAAGGCTGTTGAAGAAAAGGAGGCAGCAGCAAAAGCATTGTCATTGCTTGTGTTGCATGCTGGTAATAGGAGGATTTTCAGAAAGACTGAGGGAGGAATAGTGAGTACAGTTCAGCTATTGGATCCTTTGATACAGAATTTGGATAAGAAATACCCTGTTTCTATATTGGCCTCTCTTTCAAATTCTAAGAATTGTAGGAAACAAATGATTGCTGCTGGTGCTAGTGTGCACTTGAAGAAACTTATGGAGATGGATGTTGAAGGATCTAAGAAGCTCTTGGATGGTCTAGGGCGGGGTAAGATTTGGGGTGTTTTTGCCAGGCCCTAGCATGGACTTAATTCTTCCATGTGCTTGGAACTTGAATCTGAGGATGGCTTGTTAAATCTGTATGTACATTGTTTGTGTTTGCTTTTACTCTTGTTTTGTGTTTGCTTCTTTTTTTCCCCATATGTTTGTTAAGTTGCTTTAGGACTAAACAGTTTTAGCTTAGTTTCCGCTGGAAAACCTCTTCTTTTTAGGGATGAGATCATGGTTTGTTGACCTAAATACACTGGATTTCATGTTCTTTATGCGAAACTGAATAATAGTAGTGTTTGTAATGTGTTTGAGATCACACTTATGATATACAGTACTTATTGAAAATGTTGTTTTCTCATGACAGCTAAATGCAAATAATAACCAAGGCAGGGTTAATTGTATTGATTGTGCAAAGGCAGTACCTTTCAGTTTCTCTCTGAGTTGTCTGATAGGTGAAATGGTTATTTTATGAACTTAATAGAAAATTGGATATTTCACTAAATTCAGATCCTGGTGAGAAGGGACTGCATTTTCCATGTAATATCCTGGTGAGTGCCCACGGTTTTCTTAACTGAAGATGTTATCGAGTTCCTTGTTTTATAAGGAGTTCAGAAGACATGCTATTTGACATTCATTTCTACTCCTTCAGGCAGGTTAATTTTGCTAGTGTTTGCTGGGTCCCATATTCTTAAAACTTCTGCAGTTATGGTCAAGCATAAAAATGTTGCCAGAACAAATCTTGAAGTTTGACATAGGTCTCTTCATTGATGTATATGGCCCTGCATTTATTCTAGGATCAGATTCAAATCCTTCCACTCGTGTTGGTGTTAACTTGAATGGTTAAACACCTTCTATCGGCCACCTTAGAGGGCGACAGGGTCCCAGAATGATTTTCTTCATGGATATTCTTGATTTATTTTCATATATCAGTGATCGAGATAGTTCCAATTATTTTTTTCTACTTTAGCAGCTTGATGGATATTGGATGGATGATTACCATATAATAGTGGGTCTAAGCCATGTGCATCTGTTCTTTGACCATGTGCATCTGCACTATGCTATACCTATTGCACTCTTCTGCTGGCAGTTACCTTAACAGGTAAGGTCTTCGGACCTACCAAAAGTTGCTTCCTTGTTACGGCGTACTTCTTTAGAATCCCGTCTTTGATGGAGAAAATGGGATGAACTTACAGCTCATGCTTTGTTGCCGTGTGAATTCCCCGGTTGGATTTTGTGGTCCATGATCTTTTTTTTTATACCTCTGTTTTTAATGAAGCCCTTTTCTAATACAAATTGTTCACACACCCTTCTACTCGAGGAATGGGGTAAAGCTCCATAAATTGAAGTATCTTTCCGTTCTTTAAATGGATGACATTTCGAAATGAAAGGTTAAGCAATTTGGTTACCAGTCTTGAACCAAGGTAGATAACGAGTTCACCCCATAAAGGAGGGTTATTGAGAGATGACAGGTTAGCTGATTCAAGGGTCTTGAACCCAGTAAACTGGAAAGATCTTACTGTGGTGAAATGAAGAAACTTGAGTGGGAGAAAATGGTCTTGCTTGCTTCCATTAGCTTTCTTGGCAGCCATTCATGAATTGTAAATTAACTTTGGAATGAATGCCCTCTCAAAATCCTTTACAACTCCACTAAAACAACTTATCGTTTTCCTAATGATTCCCAAACTTACCAACAAAATTGCAGTTTCCTACACGCAGCTCTATCAGTATCCTACATAGTTACCAGTACAATTTGCGGTTTCGTTTCTGTACATGCATGCAAAAAGCATAAGCAAAGTGCTGATAAATCAACACTTTGTTTGCTCGTATGGGCAGGCCCATAGAATTAATGGATGCTTTCTATGATCATGGTCTTGAGAAACAACAAGAAGAGCCCATAATTAAGGGTGCAGTGCAGAGGACTCAAGCAAGGTCCAGAGAGAAATTGTTGTTACAATTCCTGGAGGTCCAATAAGAATTTGAATTGTTAACCCATTTTTTTAGACGAACTTTTAGCCCCCGTCCAATTGCGCTCTATTGTCCTAGGCAATGTTTACAATTATAATAACGTTTTTTTAGAATGTTTTTTTTTATTTAAAAATATATAAAAATAATTTTTTTCAATATTTTTTTTAAAAAATATTTTTAATATCAGAATATCAAAACAATTTAAAAACACAAAAATATAATTTCAAGCAAAACAAAATACGGTTTTAACTACAAAAACAAATAACCCCTTACATGTTTTTCAGCACCCCACTTTTCATTCATATTTAACAAAGAGTGGCTTGAAGATTTCGACATAGTGCTTGCTGCGATGGATTGATACTAGAAATATGAGAATAAGCTAGATTTTTAGGTGAACTAAATAAGATATTAACGTGTTGAAATCTAATTAACCCATCAAATTTTCAGTAATTTGATTAACCTGTCTAAATTTGATCCAAATTTAATTGGGTCAATACTAATAATTAATTTTTTTAAAAGAACAAAACAATGATGTTTTAATAAAAACATGTAACAGGTGAAATCCAATAACCTAATACTACCTTCTCCTCTCTCGGTCGAGTCAGTTTGACAAATATGAATTCCTATTCTACAATAATTTTCCTATCAAATATATTTTCCTATCAAATATCAAGTATACTGGAGAAGAGATCAGGGTTATCTTGGTTTAGTTGTTGCTTGCCTCGATAAAACTTTCATCTACTAGTTGCAGATCTGCCTCTCCAACATTTTCTAACCCTTTCTCTCTGAACAACAACAATCCCCATACTTCATATTGACAGCAACGTTTGAGAACTGCTGCTCAAAATCCAGTTTGTTCGAAAGGAGGGTCTCACTTTTATGTGCCCGAGTCCCACACGTGCATGTGAGGCTGTGAGCAGATTTCCCAAGTCCCAACATCATATCAGAAAGCAAACTCATGGAGTTGGCCTTCGGTTAAGGTCATAAACACACACCACTTTTGAGTTCAATCCGAACATTGCTAGATGCTAGTTAGCCCCAGTCCCTTTTTTACCCCTTACATTTACCTGAACGATTCGTCAGTGGTTAATTATTAGTATTCGGAAACTCAATACCCGTCATGACAGGAGTAATCTGACCACCATAGAAGAAAAATACTATCAGATACTGCATTTGATTCTCTCCCTTGTAAGCAGGAAAAAAGGCAAAGAGAAAAAAAATGGAGAGAAAGAGACAATAAAAGCACATTTACTAATTGTAACCCTTTTTATTTCCAAGCCTGCAGAAGTGATAGTAAGCATCAGCAAGCAAACCATTGAAAAGTAAGACAAAGTAACAGAAGTTTTTGGCTCAATATTTAAAATCCTTGCACCATCAGCGATTTGTACTCCTATTGGTTGTTATCGCCCTTTTCTCTTCCTTCTCTTGGAATCATGCAATAACCCTCCCCTCCATGTGGAAACTTGCCATCAATAAACGATGTTGGGGATCAGTATCGTGGTGGTTAAAGAAGTGGTTGGCCTTGTAGACCTACCCTTCGGAAAATCCAGTTTCGTGGGCCTTGACTGGATTTGGTTATCCCTCGGTGGCTCGGCTTCAGTCTTGTGGTGGCCATTGACTGAAGTTATGGGCGTATTCCGTATTCAGAGGGGAATTTATCAGTCTCTTTCCTGAAGTTGTTGTTCGAGTTCTTCCAAAACTAGTTGTTGTGTCTGCTGGTTGTGTTGTTGCTGATCTTGCTTCTACTTCATGCTGACTATGGTTTCTAATAATTGTGACATTCTAGTCTCATCCGCCATGGCTCGTCTAGCTATGTTACCAAATTGTAAGAGAGCTTAAATTGATAAGAGCAAAATTGAAAACTTTCGAAATGAAATGCTTAATTACAACTGAAAAATGATTAAACTGAGAACAAGAAAGTGACTAAAAAAATCCAAGATGATTCCTAATCTACCTTATTTTCAGCTTAAATAACCCAAATAATGAAATAACTAGAATCTGAATTTTAAAGGGAACCAATTTGTATTATGAATGGGGTCTTCTGGATTAAATGATAAATATTCAGCCATATATCCATGGACCACTGCACATTGATGGGAATTCGTTTAATAATTCTTCAATTTTTATTTTATTTTTTTGCATTAATGATATATTAAGTCTGATGTTGAATAGAATTGACTAATGCTCCAATAATTTTATATAGCCATTAATGTATCATTGTAATACATTTTCAAAATTTTCAAGTTTTGTTTGGTCGTTAAACCTTTTGCAACGGTTAATTAACGGTTGGGATTGTAAAAGTTAATTAAACATGATTATGGCTATATAAATAAATACAATTTTTGGGATTATTTTTTACAGTTGGAAACAAAAAAAGAAGAAAAAAAATATAGCTACTACATTTAATAATTCCCTTCCTGTGATGAAAATAGATAAAAAAAAAAGATAAATAAGAGAAAAAAATAATTTTTTTAATAAGAATCTTATAATTTTTTGAAAACATATATGATTTTTTTTTATTTTTCTGTAGATATTGTTAGAGAATAATATAAATCATATCTTGGTTCTCACCTAACAACTTAAGTTGTTAGGTGAGGTCCAAGATATGATTTATATTAAGTTTTAATATATTTTTTCAAGTAAAATTTTTTTAAATTTGAAATTTACACATATTTATATTTTTCAAAAAAAAGTAGAAAGAGATTGTCTTTTATTAGAATAAAGCATTCATTAGAAAGTATACAATAGAAACACACTTAGAGGCTGTTTGGGAGTGCTTTTCAAAAGCGCTTCCGAAAAAATTTGAATTTTTTTTTTTTTTTTTGCTTTAAAGTAATATGTTTTTGATGTTTTCAAATCATTTTGATGTGCTGATCTTAAAAATGATTTTTAAAAAATAAAAAAATATTATTGGCACACTTTTCTAAGTGAAAAACACTTTAAAAAGCAACCACAACCACACTCTTACTCATTGTTATCCTTTCTATATATTCATACCTCACTTCTGACAACTCAACTGTATTTTTTCAATTTCCAGAATTCAGTTTGCCTAGAAGTGCTTGCAGATGTGAGTCTAAGCATCAGAAATAAAAAAGCAAAGTAATGACAAATAAGACAAAGCAACAAAAGTTGTTATTCTAGTAATAGCGTGTTTGTTCTTACGGCCAAAAAAATTAATTTTCTCGGATAGTATAATAGGTTTGATGTTGTATGGAATTGGCTCGAACTCCAATAATTTCCTCGGAGGTCTATGAATGCAATTAATTGAATCCCTCTCAAAGTAGAATCCAGTCAATACTATTTCTCGATAACAGATTAAGATTACATCATTGGCATCCTGCGTTCTATATATGTTTCTTCTGGGAAAATTCCTTAGATGTTTCTCGGCTTCAAGCTCACAACACACATTTATTTAGATAATATTTGGATTATAATATCGATTATTTTTAAAAAGTTTTTTATTTAGATAATAAATTGTTAATCCTACTCCACATTCATTATAATTTTTATTAAGAGACTAACTTACACCTTATTTTTAATATAACTATGGAATATCTTATTTTGACATAATTGGATTTTATTGAGATATTGCGTTTTTATGATTAAAAAAGGAAATATCCATTTATAATTATTAAAATTAAAGATTAATTGAAAGGGTAAAATCTGATACTCTAATTACAAGTAGAAGACCTTTTACTTCTAACGTATATTTTCTCGATATAAAAATATCAACATTTAATATCATTATATGCAGTGAAAATTCTAAATATGAATATCTTGGTTTATCTAAATAATAGAAATAGAATATGAATATCTTGGTTTATCTAAATAATAGAAAAGAAAAACCCATTAATTAATTTATTGGATGTGGAAATAAAGAAGAGAAAAATAGGAGTACAAGCAACTGCATTCAATCCCTCTCCCCTTTGTAAGCAAGAAAAAAGGCAAAGAGAAGAAAAGGCGAGAGAGAGGTTGTCTTTTAATGGAATAAAGCATTCATTAATTAGAAATTTTACAGCGGATTTATTCACACTTTATTTATGACAACTCAACTGCATTTGCCTAGATTTTCTTGCAGATATGATTGTAAGCATCGATCGGCAAGCAAACCAATCACAAACAGCACCAAGTGAAAGAAATTGTTTCTCTATTACATAATTTGCCTTGCACACATTTTATTTCTGCCAACTCATCAACTGCATGCATTCAATTTCTAAGCTTCCATTTTCCTTGATTTGCTTGCAGATGTGATGGTAAGAATCGACAAGCAAATCAAGTTCAAGTACGAGATTGTCACAGAAGTTTGTGCTCTATTACAGAATTTGCCAAAGTTATCACAGATTTGCATCCAACCAGTGTGGCTGTTCCCATGCTTCCCCAAGAAACCTACTGTAGTGGCAGCAGCACATCCACCAACGACCAAAGACATCATTGCCTGTTAATTACCATCAAAATTCCACAAAGACTGCATCAAATAAAAACGAATATTTTGAGGACTAGATCATACAAGATGTTACAAAAGAGAGGTAGAAAAACCAAGTATACCAGATCATGAAGGAACAAAAAGAAATAGTGGTTTGGATTGGAGCCTTGACGAACAACAAGGACAAGAAATAGTAAGGACAGCAGAGAGAAGCAACCAACAACAATATTTGTGAAGGCAAGAAACCTGACAAAACAAAGGATTCTTTTCAGTGAACTTACAAGTTTAATATATAGCAGCTTGTTTATGTGTTTTCAGTTTATCTTACTTGAATTCTGGAGAGTAGCTATATCTTGCGTCGAGTACAATTCCTCCAATATCAATGACTTGCTTGCTGGTGATCATGAGCCATGATGAGGCTACTGAGGCTGCAATTGCTACAATTCTGAAGAAAATTTGCACTCCAATGAAAAGTTTTTGAGTTTTCAAAGGTTGGTTTACGGAGAGCTTTGCTTCATTGTTTGCCATTACAGAAAAGGCTAAACACAAAAGCAAAGACAGTACAGAAAAGGGGGAGGTATATGGGGGGAAAGCAAATGAGAAAGGATAGGGAGGAAAAGATTGGGATGATATGGAGGCAATTTATAGAAGAGAAAGTCGAGGAACCCTTCTCATTCCTAAATCATTGAGGGAACATTGTTTATTTATTTATTTTTGTTATCGTCATTTTTAAAAAGCCAAACCATAAGAAGAATCTGTCAATTTGAGATCTTTAATGAATGTGTGTAGGAAAATATAATTGGTAAATTTAGAACTATAAATATTCTCTTTGAGCTACTAGCTAGCTAGCTTACTTACGAAAACATTATTTATGATTGAAAATTTACAAAAATTGAGAGATATTTATTTCTTCATGAATCACTACCAATAATTATTCTAGATATAATGAGTAAAGAGAAAAATAAAAAATAAAATAAAAGAAATATTTAAATCACTTTTAATGCAATTCTACCTCTTCTTTGTCTCAAACTCTCTTAAAATGGTACCATAAAATAATTTTTTTATTGCATTAATAATATAATAAGTTGATGTTGAATAGAATTGATTAGTATTCCACTAATTTCCCCGTAATGCATGCATCAGAGTCCTTTGAATATATGCAATTAAGAATCCTATTAATTAATACCTTTTCTATAAAGTTATATCATTGACGTAAAAAACGTTAAACATAGGCTTTCTAAGTTCATGTGTGAAGATTATTTTTTTTTTATTTTTTTTTTGTGCTCTCTTTCTATAATTCAAAAGTGAGACTTGGACGACTTTGATATATAAAGATAAAATATCCACATGGGGGTTTTCATCAAAAAGAAATTCTTCAAGTCCCACCAAGGAAAGATAGTGTTTAATTTGCCTATCAAACATGCAAAGACTTGGACGACTACCTCCCACACAAGGCTGAAAATTAATTAATCCAGAAACTAATGATATAAACAGATAAGGTTTTGCTTACTAAGTAAGATTTTTTTTTTCCTATTAATGCCCAAAAAGAATTTTAACACGAAAGCAAAGAATTTTTCATATGTGCTTAGCTAACTGCTAATTAAGAGCACTAACTTCTTGATTGCCTAACCGATAATATGCTAATTTTATTTAATTTTCCAAATACTTGAGATAAAGATTACATTCAGCCTCCAATCGTCCTTCACAAATCTCGCAAATAGCTACCACTACAAGAAAAAGGAGCTAGATTGTGTACACGCAAAGGGCATTTGATGTTTGTGCTTTAAAATTCATATCTTTACACTCCATAAATAAATGAATTGCCTGATTATGTTAGCATTGTGATATAACCATGTTTTAAAAAAAATTAAAAAAAACTTAGCCTCAAATTAGTTTCAAATTAGTTTTTTTTTATGTTTTTGGATCGTTGTGATGTATTAATGTCAAAAATAAATTTTAAAAATAAAAAATATATATTATTTGATGTATTTTCATGTAAAATATTTTAAAAAATAATATCTATTACATTTACAAACAAAGTAAGTACCGGTTAAAACTAGATTGATTAATACAATTATTTGACATTTTCTTGGAACTAGACTTAGAAGAAATATTATAGGAAAGAGAGTATTATTTGGAGATTTATATATATATATTAAAAGAAAATATAAATTATATATTGGAATCTATATATATATAAAAAAGACATACTAGTATAGTAAAAGTAAACTATTAATCATATATTAGAGATTTTATATAGGAGTACTAATGTAATAAATATTAACTCTATAATTTCTTATGGTTGAAACACACACACACCTAAATTCTAAATTCATGGTACATGAATTTTTTTTAATTATTCATGAAAAGGTTCATTATAGTTATATTATTCTCTACTTAAATTAATGTACCATTAATCGAACCTTTTTTAGTTTAGATTACAATTTTTTGTTTTTCTAATTAAACCATCACTTGCTTCTCCATCATGCTTAATAATAAATTATTGAGTTTCTCTCTTTTAAATCACCACTCTGAATTACAATTAAAAAAAAACTGTGAAACGCCTTCATGAATCTAATTTTTTTTTTTTTTTTAAAAAAAAGAGAGAAATAATGTTAAGAAGCAATGTTACCTAACTTTCTTGGAAAGATGAGTGGCCCCTCCTCTGTTTTGAGTGATGAATATTGATATCATGATTGAGATGTTACGTTCATCAACAAAATCTGATCAGATCCTTTTCTTCTTAGCCAGAAATAATTATGATTGTTTTCCGGCCGGAGAGGATACTAAGGCTGTTCGTCAGGCAAAAGCCATGTTGGGGTCTCTTTTCCATTTTGAAATAGTCAGTCCTTTTCCCCTCTTTAATCTATGTGGCCGACTGTCGACATGCACCCTCGTGTATATATCGACTTTGCTAAGATTATATATAAACATAAACATTAATTGTACACAAATAAATATGGTGTAGCGATTGTATTTTATTAGGAGATAATAGCACGATAAATAAATTTATTTTGAAGATTTTTACAACAGAGTGTTGTTAATTTATTGAGTCATCATCTACTTTTTCCCAGAAATAAATCCATCTCCATTATAGGTCGTAGCACTAGTGGTTCCTGTTACGCGTTTGGCCTGTCTCCATTATACGTGTATAGTTTGCCCTAATTAAGACCTCCAGTGAGTTGCTTGCAAACATCCATCGTATGTATATATCATATCAGCAATGACTAAGTAATTATAAGCATCAATTAACAATTGTCTTTGCATGGCGTAATTGAGATATAAAAAAAATTAAGAAGCTGTTAATAAACTAATAATTTTAATTTAATCACGAGGAGTATAGCTCAACTGACTAAACTCTAAGCTTGTTTTTTAGAGGTTAATGATTCAAGTCTCATAAATATTAGGGTTATTGAAAGCTTACATGATCATTAACTTCAGGACTCATGAGATTAGTCGAGGTACGCGCAAGCTGACCCGAATATCCACGTTAATAAAAAAAAATTATATATTTAGTGTTTAACGCATGGTATTTATAAAATAAAAAGAAACGTGTGCATAGGGAGGATCAGGATTCAAGAAAGTGAAATTGATGGGAGAAACAGAAAAAAAGAGAAGGCAATTGGTAGAATAAGAAGATCATTGGCCATGACTGATTCTTCAATGCAGGCATCGATAAAATATTGATTTAATACACATTTGATGGAGGAGATTTTAGTTAAATGTGTATCCTTATGATAACACGAGCTTCAATTTTGGTCCAATCAAATTTTACTAATAGAAAGTCTACTAGATGCAACCAGTCAAGCTTAAAAAACTATCAAATTAGAATTAAGAGATCTTCGACTAGTTTTGTTAATTTTATTTTTTTTGTTATTTTTTCTTTTTCTTTTTAGATTTTCTAATTTATTTAGATTGTTTTTTGAGTTTATTCAAAAAATTGTAAAGATCTTAGATATATAGATCATTTGAAGAAAAAATATTCAATAATAAATGATGATTCTATTTAGAGCTAGTTTATTTTTATATTTTAAATATATTTTTAAAAAAAATTAATTTTTTTTGTTTCTTTGCTATAAATTAATTTGTTTACGTTATTAGAAAGTTTGATATGGTAATATTAAAAAATATATATTATATTTAAAAAAAAATAACTGCAAATCAATATATTTAGTGTGTTTAGGATGACAAAGTGAAAAAGATGCGCACAGGAAAATATATACATTAAAGTGTTAAATGGAAGGAAAACATTAAAATGGATGCGTCTGCTGCCCCCTTAGGCTTCTCTAAAAAGTATCAATTTGCTGACAAATGGCAGATGGTACAGTAGACAGAGACAATCTGGGCTGCATTTGATATAACTCAGCCCCCACTACAGCTACGTCTATATAGATTCATGTGCAGGAAGCCACACACAAATAATTGTGGATGCTGCTTGATAATTCCTCAGAAACTTAAGCCTAATAGCTGCTCTTGTTCCTTGTTTTGGTCATTATTATTTGATGGATTCTCTTAACCAATTCCCTTCCTCGTTCAATTATTGTGTTTCACAAACATTTACTTGGTAATGTTAGTATAATGTACCAAGTCTTGTCTGATTTTAATTCAGTAGATATATAGCATGCGTTTGAAGTCTCGTATTTTTGAAATGAACACCCCAGATTATCAAATATTCTGTGCAATCAAGAGAGACACGTTTAACTGGAAATTAAACAGCTTCGGCCAAGATTATAAAGGGGTATAGGCCAAAATCTTTTTTTTTCTCGGGCCGCTTGATACAATTCCTCCAAATAAAGGCTTGTATTTGATATATAATATAAATCACATCCTTTGATCTCATCTAACAGTTTAAGTTTTTGGATTGAGATAGTTCTTTGATATGGTATCAGAGCTTTGATGATCAAGCGATCACGAGTTCGAATCTTACCATCCCTGTTTATTTGATAAAAAAAATTAAGCACAAGATAATATGTTTGTGCAAGTTTCAAGTCTAAAGAACTTTCACTTGAGGGGTGTGTTTGAAAATAATATAAATTATATCCTTAGACCTCACCTAACAGCTTAAACTTATGGGTTAAAATGATTCTGACAACTCAAACCAATAACCTCAAGTGTTAATCTATCAGTGTTAATCTCTCAAGTGTTAATCTATCAGTGTTAATCTATCGGTCATTTAAAGGATGCTGGCCCTAGGCACGAGTTTGATAAACCTACAATGCTGCAAATGTGATCTGATACCAAATCACATGGTTATGTTTGTATTGCTAACTGCTGTTAATAACAATCCACCTAAGCTCACTTGGTGCAGAACATTTTCGATCTAGTTTTGGATGGAAGAGTTCTTGCTGTGTTCATAACAATCTGTCTCTCACTCTGCTGTGGACAAGGTAAAGAAAAGGTAAAACAAAACCAACTGACCATGATGATCATTAAATTAAATCATTTTATTATTAGAAGAAAGGAAAATCTGTACAAACTAGAAGGGCTTACTGCCCCCATCTGAGAATGACAATAAATGTACACATATGTACAACAATTTTATCACCAACATTTGAGAAGATAACCTACTGGGCAATTTAAATGTCAAAGTACTTTGGGTTTGAGGGATAATCATATTCCACCTTTAGCTGCAATGCGAAATAGAATGCCTTGTTAGACAACCAAAGTGAAAATCGATTATTCTTAAGATTCTAGCACAAAACGAACCATATGCAGCAATGTGTTTGTGTAGCTCAGTGGTATTCTTGCAAAAGCAAGGGATGAGATCTCAGGTTTGAGTCCCACCTTTATTAATCCATCACTAATGTCAATAAAAAAGAATGAATGATGCATATGACAAAACCACGTGGTAAATTCTAATTGTGAAAAACAATATCTGTCATGTATTTGGAGCTTATTTTCGAAGATACATACGTGGATCATCGAGTCCTAAGGTATTTGCTTATTGTTAGGATGCCATCACAACAATGCCTGTCGTTTTGCTCGCAGGTAGAGGCTACATATTTAAATTAGCTAGGGATGACCAAAAAGATGGCTAAAACAGCACAATTAAATCATGTGGGGACAAAAAGATTATGAAACTAAAATGCATGTCCATGGCCATGGATGCTCGCCCAGCATAAGTGTCATGCAAGACAACAAACAATAAGCAGATCAAAGCATGCTTTTCACGGAAAGAAGATTTCTTCTCATTAAAGGACAATAATAAACTCCAACAAAATATACCTTCCCCTCATCTGAATCAGAATGGCGCTGTGGAAACACTACCCTCATATTGCTATACAAGTAGAAGCGTTGCTCACTGACAATGTCCATCTTGTTTGCTGCTGGTACAGATGAAGGATCAGATGTGCTCCTCTGAAATGACCTTGAACTTTTCTTGGGCAGTGGACACATAAATTGGAGCTGAAGAGCATAACGTAGAGCACCAGCTCCAGTGGTGTTCTCATTGACCTTTGAAGGACCATGTACAGATTTTCTTATGCACAAATGAGATGAATTTGGAGGGCTGCAGCCCTCCACACCAGTATTTTTGCATTCACTATTACTGAATCTACTATGGTCAGGAGATCTAGTATTATGTACAGTGTCAAGTCGAATTGAATTGGTAGCATCTCTTCCATGAGGCAAGCAATTATTAGTTTTAGGGACTGAAGATGGCTTTGCATCATTTTTCATGTCAGAATCTCTGTTCTTTACATTCACTGGTAAAGAAGCTGGTGCTGATGAAGATAGGGTGATCTTTTGGCGCAGACATGTCTTTTGAGAAATGCATAGAAGCAAAGAGGAAAAGGAAAAAAAAACAAAAAACAAAAAAGAAGTCACTCTGGGAATTTCATTGCACTGTGGTCAAATGAATTAAACAATGTAGGAAACAAAGAGTTTATACAGAATGAATATAGAATTGGGATTCAAAGCTAAGGAGTTAATCATCAACTGCTTTATACATCATTTTCATTAGAACATCTCAACCAATGCGCAAGCTCATAGTAAAGGGGAAATCATGACACAAGGCATCCTATATTTTCAACACAACCCCAGGGGTGTCTCATGGTCTCAATTCAGCATGCAAAACATTACTCGGATTGCTCAGTATAATCCAGTACTCTTCAGATTATATTATTTTATATGCATTCAAAATGATCAGCACTCGACCAGAATAGCACAGCAGGTGAGGAAGTTCTACTCAAGCAAGGATTTCAGTTCTCATCACATAAAACAGATTCGTCGAGAACATCACAACATACAAGCATGATAACAGCATACATCAGCTCATGTGGTAGGAAAACACATGCAAATGCAAGTGTTTACAAATCAAATTTATGAAGTCAATTATCCATCTCTCAGTGGAATCTTAATTCAAAAACAATCATGTATGTTTTATCCTCAATTACCTTGGTACCAGCTGGCATGTCACTTAAATCATAGCTACAAAAGAAAGTGTGAATGGGTGTCTTTTCTGGATTACTGAGAACCTGCCGAAAACCAGTTCAGTCTGTCAGTGTCATGTCTTTGGCTAAAGAACCAACAGATATATAAATTCACATAATAAAAGTTGCTACAACTGTCTGACGAAGTTCAAAATATCAGAGCACCATAATTCCCCAAATTTTATTACGTTGACAAGACAACTGAAATATAAGTGCATTGACATCATGTTAGCAGACCTTCCAGAAATAGAATCCCACACTCAACTATAATTGTATCATTTTCTTTATCCTCTCAGATCCTGCTTAAAAAATGAGATGTAGAATGTTGTTACATCACCTAGTTGATTATGGGTAACAATATTTTCAGGCAGATCAGCATCGCATGGCAAAGGCACAAAACTCATTCATGCTAGACCTAAATTAAAACCGTTGTTCCTTGGGGAAAGAATGAAATTTGAGTTCTAACTCGATTAACATACAAACATGGAAGAAAGAAGGATAAGTTACCAATTGTATTCGCCCTTTCATTGGTATTCGTAGCCTGCTTCTATCAGATCGTGAATCATCAATGCTAAGGCTTCTCCTCATTTTTTGGTCACTATACTTGTTTTCTTGCACATTCCCTCCAAGATCTATCGATGAATAGTAGAGTAAGTAGTTATTCCCATCCACGCTAGTTACTGTAAAAGGAAGTTTTTGTGCCTTTGGAGAGAAATTTCCTCCAGTGACATTTAGAACAGCAAGGAACCCATCAATTCTCTGAAAAACAGAAATGATAAGGAGTTATGAGTTAAAAGTTACCCTGACAGAATACCTTTTCTGAATCAAACAAACAAAAAGAACCTTCTAGCATAAGATTTGAGATGCTAACCTGACTAACTTTACCAGATGATAACCGACCAGATAACAAGGATTCCTCAAACGAACCAACCAAAGACCTTCTAACAGGCACGCTAGTAAAACTTCTACATAATTTGACATTTAGGGAACTAAGATTTGAATCCTCACACCAAGGCTGTCCAATGCCACTGGTAATCTCAGGAGCAAACACGTCAAATTTTGTGCACAAATTATCAAAATCATCTAATGATTCATCAAGCATTTTAAAAACCCTATCCTTCCGGGAAGATAAAATGCCAGATACAGTTCCATCAAGCGACTGTTCCATATCAGTGAAGGTAAGATAGCCATCATCAAGCCGTCTGGTGATATGGCTGCACACTCCTGGAGATTTTATTCCTTCAGAGAGTTTTGGACCGAGAGGGGACAGTGACAAGGGAGGTGATGCTGCTTTCATTAAGGGAATTGCCATAGCGCTGGTTTGATGTCTTGCCTTTGTTGTTTTTCCAAAATAATTAAGTCCAGGTGGAGACATAAATTGATCGTGTGCCTTGAGCTCTGTCTCAAGCACAGGACCATCAGAAAAGAATATGGAGTTTTCCCTGCAACTATCAACAGATGAATTCTTCCATTCCGGAAGACAAGATGCAGACCAGTTTGAACACTTGAAATAACTGGAATTTCCAGTATGAGCCTTTTTATGTTCTTGTGACATAGAAACCTTGTAATTGTCCTTGCTACCCCATAGATTACTCTTACAAACACCATCACCGGTGTCTAGGGAAGCACCATTAAACTTATCAGGGTGAAGCATCCCACTCAGAGGAGACAATAACCGCTTCTTGTCTGATCCAGTGGACTCGACTGCATTAGAGCCGTTAGTAACTACAGTAGAAGCAGTTTGGTTTCCATTAAATGCACCAACAGGAGAATTCAATCCCCTCGATTCAAAACCAACAATCCTAGGAACAGGTGTCTGGATATTCTGTCCACTTTTATGACTTAACAAGCCCTTCTTATTTTCTACAACGGTTTTCTTTTGGAAATCTGTAAGAGAAGTGCAGTGCATTTCCACCTGCATTCGATATCCAAGGTTTCCTCCATACATCCCACTCAAATCACAACTACTCACACCAACAATTCGAGGTGAAGTTTGCACAATTGTACTCAAAGATGTGGCTGCTTCCTCGGCAATGCTGCTGGAGGAGAACTGAGGCAAGCCCATCCTTAAGGTTGAGTCTATTGTCCTACCAAAAGTTAACAGGATCCTCTTCTAGTTTCTTTGTCCGACGCACTCTATTCCAGTATTCCTAACTCTCTTCCAAACTCAATCATACACAGACATCAAAATACTGGATGCATCATGTTCAAAGCAAACGAATGCAGCGCAAGCCCTCCAGTTCTACGAGTGGCATTAAATAATATCAAACCTTCAAATGTTTAACTTTTCATGTATCAGAGAAGCAAGTTTGCCTCGTATGACCAGCACAACTGCTCTCTGTCACCAAAAGCAACTCCATTTCAACTACAATTCTTCCATTAGATTGTGTGGGAAAACTCGAACAGACCAGACATCCAACATAATTTACAGCAATCAATCCCTGGAACAACATGTAAAAGCACATTAGCTCTATAAGACTCTTACGGTCCAAAACATTAAAGAAGCATGACATCTGCAGATGGCTCATAAAAACTAGAATAACCCAAATGATGGAAATAAACTTAAAAACATAAATACGATTCAAATTTACTCATAAATGATCAAGCCCACGAGAAATTCCTAAAAAAGAAAGCGCTTTTAATACCACCAATTGAAAGAAGATCATTTATGTCCAGATAAAACTTAAAACTGCACTTAACTAAGACGAATACAACATTTGTTTTCAGCTTTATGTTTTAACTACTTCGAAACTAAAACAACAACAACCTTAATACCGGATTCTAAATTCCATTTTCTGGGCAACCAAACAAAAAAAAAAAGCAAACGAAAATTATGAAAACATCACAACTTTAACAAATGGTATGGACTTTACGAAAGCTAATCATCAAAATCCCAATTTAAAAATCAAACAAACAAAACAAGAAACCCAATAAATATATAACCAAGAAACAAAATAAGTCCATGATCATAGTACCTTAGTTAAAATCCATCAACTGATCAAACCCACAAGCATCAAATTCTTTGAGAGTCAATTAAGCAAACAAACAAAAACCCAGTTCGTTAATGGTCTTAAATCTTCTTCTTTTTTCTTTTCCTTGGAGTCTCTTCTCTTCTGTTTGAAGTTCCTCCTGTTTCCATATATATATTTATATATATCTCCTCCTCTCCTCTCTCTTAATCAAATGGGCTCCTTTCTCTCTCTCTAACACCTGTAATTATATCTTTCTCTATCTTTTTTTTTCTGTGAGACAGTGCTAGATTTAATTAACCAAGAATTTTCTGACTGGTTGAAAATTGGTGTTGTGCTTTTTTTTGAAGACTACAACTTTCTTATAAAACCACAAGTCTGTGTCTGTGTTCAAGTTGCGGTTCTCTTTTTTTCTTCTTACATGTCTTTGTCAACCTTTAATTGTTTATTGCCATAGCTGAATATGGGATATGCTCATCCAATGGGTTAAGACTGTTATTGCCTGCCATGTATATGCCTTATCTCGCGTGATGATATTAAAAATTAATTTTAAAAAAATAAAAAAATAAATTATATTTTAAATAAAAATTATTTCAAAAAAACATATACAAAACAGGCTATAAAACCACTGGCATGTATTGTTATAGTTTAACCCAAAATCAAAGGGCGTGTGGTAAGTAAAACTTTTCGCCTCGGATCATTGATTCATTGTATCTGTACCCAACCATCGTTTTCGATAATCACACATGAATGATTATAGAGGACAAGTTAATAAATCTAGAAAGAAAGAAAAAAAAGTAGTAATTTAAGATATTTTTTAATTTTTTTAAGTTTAAGATATTTAAGAGATTATGCAGCGTTTGGTATTGCGGTTACAAAATATTTTTAAAAACATTTAAAATTTATTTATTTATTTTTATTTTAAATTAATATATTTTTAATGTTTTCAGATCATTTTAATGTACTGATATTAAAAATAATTTTAAAAAAATATTATTTTAATATATTTTAAAATAAAAGGTAAAAAGCAACCGCCACCACACTTCTAAACATCTCTTTTTTTTCAAATATTTTTTTAATATTCATAGACATAAATATAGTTCTTTGAGCAATAAGAAATTGATACATTATTTCATATTTTTATTTTCAAGTATTTGAAGATTTAATAGATAAAAAAAACATTTTTATTTAAATTAATATACCAAACCAATATAGACGGAATAAAAAAACAATTACAGACCAGTAAAAAAACACCGACATGCATATCTCTGACATGAAAACACCTCCGTGCTTTTCTTCTCTTTTTTTTCCTGTGTCGGGCGTGAATGAGTCAACAAATTGATACTCATACAATATTAAAGGGTTTTTTTTTTTTTTTTTTTTTTTAGATTATCGTGGGTGTCCGGGCCAGCTTGCGCGCACCTCGACTAATCCCACGGGCCCCGAAGTTAACGACCATGTAAGTTTCAGTGGCCATCATATGAGCAACCACGGGGGTTCGAACCTGAGACCTAAGAGGGAGCAAACCTCTTAGTCCCAAGCTCTTACCACTGGGCTACCACCTAGATGGTTATATTAAAGGGTTTGTTGTCTGCATGGGTTGGGTTTTTTTTCTGGTTTTTTATTCTCTCTTGGATATGTAAAGTTTATTAATTATTTTTGTTGATTTTGGATATAAGTGGATGCATCTGTTGCTGTTGCACTCGAATCAATCCGGCAAATCAACTCAGGATTGGTTAATTTATGACCTAGCCGGAGTCGTGTTTAAAAAAACCAAGTGGAAATTAACTTAGTCAAATAAAAACAACTCAGTCAAAACTCGGTTGGAAATTAAATAAATTAAAAATAATATCATTTTAATTTTTAAAAAAATTAAAACTTTATAGTTTTAATTGATTTAAATCAACTAATATTATCATGCTCGGGTTATAACTAGAGTCTCGAGAGTAGTTATGGTCAAACCGGGTTTAATAACTTTGAATTCGATTCATTTTCTGGATACGGTTATTTTGATTCATCTAAAAAACTGTATCTAAAACTTGTTATGTATTGTTTTTAAGTTCATCCTATGACTAATAATATCAAGCTTCTGGCCGTTGATTGACAAAATTTGTGTTGATGCTTGCTGGATTGGTTCACGTAATTTTAATTGTGATATAAAATGCTATGATAAAGGCTTTGAATCGTTCAATACAGTGTTGCATGGAATATTTATCCGGTTCTAATTTTCCAGGAGAATTTCGGACCCTAGAATTGAAGGATAATGGCCGTTGAAAGCTGCCACGTGGTGCTCGGTTCTCCAGGCCAGGAACCCTTCCGGTCAACCTCAAACACTCCCTGCAGGCTATTGGGATAAATTTTCTAATTAGCACGGAAAACTAATAAGTTTCGGTGAAAATATCCAAGTTTGATGATTAATAACCTTGACGTTTTAATAATATTATAATTCATAACCGTGATATTTGTTCAAGAGACCGTTTAGGCTGGAAGTGTGATAGTATTTTTTACCGGATCTGTATATAAAATATGTATTTTTATTTTTAAGAAGTGTGGTTCGTGTTTTATAATGATTGTACATTTAAAAAAAAGTTAATCACACTTTCAAGTCAATTACACACTAAATATCATTGTTGCGATCTGGGATTTTTTTTAACTGTTAGTGTCCGGATTAGTTTATATGCACCTTGACTAATTCTTTAAAGCCCTAAAATTAATAATTAGATAAGCTTCCAGTGGTCATGGGGTTCATAATACTCAAATTAGTGACCTACAGAGAGCAAATTCAGTGTTTAATCAGTTGATATAAAATATTAATTATTGATATTGTGCATCCATACAATTTTAAATTGTCACGTATTAAAAATATAACAACATTAAAGTGTGTTATTTCATTTAATATTTTTCAAACAGTGATATTCCGCAAAAAAATTTACATTTATTACACTAATTTTTTCTTTAAAAAAAATCCAGGCTATAGCTATCAAGATTGTCAATTCCGTTCCGTTTCGTCTAGAATGGCCGAAACATTCCATATCAATTCAAAAAACAGAACAAAACGGAACAAATTTCATCTCATTTTAAATCTCGGTCCATTCCGGATTTTTCGGCTAAATTCTGCCCGGAACGTTCCGGTTTCATTCCACATATTCCGTTCCGCTCTTGAAAAGTCATTGAATCAAATTGAACCTTGTTCGATTTAATTAATTAAACCACCCAATTATAAAAAGCTATTTTTCATTACTATTTTCAATAACAATGATATTAATAATAATATTGAAAATTATTATTATTATTTTCATTAACAATGATATTAATTTTTTAAAATTAGATTTATCACTAATATATATGATTTATATTCATGTTGTTTTTTTCATGTTTATACTTTGTAGGAATTTGAGCAAAACAGGGGATGCTTTAGATTCCATTAGCCTTGAAAACATTGACCTAACTTTATATTTAAAATATTTGTGTTAAAACATTTTACTTTCATAATATTTTGATGTTTTGTTTAAGTTGAATTACTTTAAGTTAAAGATCTATTTAATCTTGACTATTTAGAAATATTTTAAATTTTAAAATTATATTTGTTTGGCATGTGTTTGTATTGCATAATTTATAATTAATTTATCTTAAATTTCAATTATGTTTGTTGAATATATATATGAACAGTACAACTCTAAAACAGCACGCTGAAATATTTTAAAATTAAAACATTTTATTTCAATTAAAAAAATAAAATACTTATAAAAACAAAATTGACAACCTTTATAGCTGTTATTATTATTATTTGCGGCGGCAATCGGCAAACCCTGTAGCTAAATTGGGTCCATGTAACATGTTGAGTGACGCAAATTGTTTTGTGTCGTCGTACATGCACCGCTTGGCTAGAATTGCTTGTACAGTGAGGCATTGATTGTTGAAGATAAAGAGAGGACTTCTGCTTTGGGATTTCATGTCCAAATTAAACATGTTTAAGATGGATTATGAGGTAAGCTTAGGGTAAGCAGAAAAGGCTAATCATTAATTAGCCACAGACTTAGCAATTTAACCAGGCCAATTTGCATTCACGAGGCCTTGAAATGACTGTCCATGCCTAATCTCTGGCATTTACCTCGCCCAGAGAGGAGACTAGACTAGGGTTGTAGCAGCAGCAGCAGCAGCAGCATGCTCTCAAGATCATGAAATAGATAATCCTAATTTATGAGGAGGAGACGTGTCTCAATTGTACGATGCAAAAAGCTTCCGAATTTATCCATTACAAGTGGAAGAGACCATTTCGGGATGGAGCCAGAAATTTAAGAAAGAAAAAACAAAATAGCGGAGCCAGGTTTCGATCCTGGGACCTGTGGGTTATGGGCCCACCACGCTTCCGCTGCGCCACTCCGCTTTGTTGTCGCTTTTTGGTTATATCATATAGATTCTTAACTACCTTTCTGAGCCTTGCGTCAATGGATTTGTCTTGTTAGAGGTTGATGCTCACGAACACGTACTTATAAAAACCGGCTCCGTTTGGGTGGTTGAGATTGATTTGATATAGTTTAATTTAATATAGTTTATTTTTTAATTTTTTAAAAAAATATAAAAAAATATTATTTTATTTTAAATAATAATAAAAACAAGTTAGGATTTTAACTAAATCACTTTATACCAAGATGACACTTTGGATTGTTCATGTTTAATCTTATTGATGCCTCATCTAGTTTAATATAAAATTATGAATCTCAAATCAACGAGTTACTCGATTCATTCATTAGGACGAGCTTAGTTTAATAATAATATAGTTTTTTTAGTTTGTTTAAAACTTATAACTCGCACAATCATATTCATGGTACTTATTTGAAATTATAATAGTGGTTGCGGTTCAAAGTATTTTTTGCTTAGAAATGCATCAAAATAATATTTTTAAATTTTTTTTATATCACCACATCAAAACGTTCTAAAAACATAAAAAAAAAATTAACAAAAAAAATTCAAAATTTTTAAAAGCATAATTTACACCGTATTTTTAAATATGCATGGCTTGAGATTGTTCTATTGCTTTTCATAGTAAAAATATTTTTAAATATATATCTATCCAAAAGGAGCCCAAGTAGCCACAGCCCCATGCAGCCCTTGAATAGCTTAATTGTCACAATTGAAGATAAAAAAAAAGGGTGGGATCCTCACAAAGGATAAATGCTAAGAAACAAGGGTGGTCTATAATAAGTAGCCTAAGTTATAGATAAATTGAAAGCATTCCACACATCAACTAGTACAAGGTTAGGCCTGAGTTCAATTCATAAAAATTATATTTTTTTTTTATTAGGTTTTTATTTCACACCTAACCTAAGTTAACACTTGAAGAAAACATGAGCAGTGGAAATTGGAAACCTAGTCATGAAGCAAAATAATAACATGTCCAACCACCATTCTTCCCCCTCTTCTAGTGTTAGGTTCACCTAGATTTCCAAAATAATGTTTATTAATTTGTTAATCCTAAGATTGTAGTGCATGTTGTTTTTAAAAATAATTCTCATTTAAAAATATATAAATAATTTTTTATATTAATATATCAAAACTATAAAAAAAACATTAAAAATTATTAATATAATATTTTATAAATAAAACATCCTTTTAAACAAAATTACCGGAGAATTGAAGCCATCCCTGGGCCCATCCTATCTTCTTGAGCAGCATGTGTTGGAAAAAATGCAAGGCTTTGTTCAATTTTCCCTCCTTTTCAAGTTCATAATCATTACATCGAGTTATTGATCACTTTACTGGCAGTGCTTTAATTACGATTAGGGCAATGGTATAGCATAAAACTGAGAATTGCAGTAAAACTAGGGTGATTATTTTTAATTTGGATTTTTATAATAAAAATAATTAAATTGAATTTTTTTAAAAAAATTGAAATGGGTTGATTTAAACTGATCGGTTTCAGTTTGGTTTGATTTGATTTTTTAGAATAAAAACCGGTTCAAATTAGTTTAGCTCGGTTTTTTCTGGTTTGGGTTTGGTTCGGTTCGATTTTTTTGATTTCAGGATTATAAAATTAAAACCGAACCAGTCAGTTTTTTCAAGATTTTAATTAATTTTTTTTATTATTTGAATTTTTTATAATTTTTTTTATTTTCTCAATTAAATTAATTTTTCAGTTTTTACTCACCCTTAATTAAAACATCATGGAGTGAGGAATTTAGTGGAGGCAAATTCAGAAGGATGGCCAATTAATATTAATATTAATATTAATATAATATTTTTAAAAAATCAAATATAATTATGATGATTAATTAATATATTTTATGGACAAATATCAATTTCTTAGGTCACACCTGCCTACGTGAGTTGTGAATATCAATTAGATTTCGATATATATATATGAAATCTGTAATTTATAGCTATTAACTATCGAAAACGATCCATGAAAAATTAATAAGAAAATATTAAATATATAATTAAATAATATAAATCAAATACATGTAATTTATTTTTAAATGTCAAATATGAGCTCATCATTTTATTAAAAATGTAACAAGACTTGTTAGTCTTTTGTTCATTAAAATTAAAATTATTTGTAATTTTAAATAATAAAAGAATATATGAAAATATGTTCAAATCTTATTTATTTATTTTAATGACTTTTACCCAAAAATTATATTTAGTGTACATTGTCTTAGAATTATTATTATTTTTTAATTATATTCAAATAATATGTGCTGAAAATACTAATGCTTAAAGAGGTTTAGGTACTAACTTATGATTTAAGAAAGAAATAATTACAAAATCATAGAAAAAAACAGCAACTAAAAAATAATTTATATATCCTTAAAAAGGAAAAACAGGAGAGAAAGGGAAAGTATAACTAATAAAAGCCTTGATAATAAAATCCAAAGTCCTGAACAGAAAACACTGACACATTTCTTCGCTGCCTTTTATCTTTCCTTGCTCTCTCCGGTCTACTCTCATTAAAGCGGCTTAGGAGGCATTGAAGGCATCATCACCCATCAATTTCAGGGAGAGAAAGAGAGGGGAAGGAAGCGACACTCCTTTTCTTTATCCATTCTTCTCTTCTCTTATTAGGGTTTTGTTGTGTTTGAAAAACGATGATCGACTTTGCTCGTGTTCAGAAGGAGCTTCAAGAATGCAGCAGAGACATGGAAGCTTCTGGCATTAAAGTGGCACCTAAATCTGACAATCTTGGTCGATTAACCGGCACTATTCCTGGTCCAATTGGCACTCCTTATGAAGGTGGCACTTTTCAAATTGATATCACTCTCCCAGGTAGTATAATTTGCTGGCTTAAAACAAACAATCACATACGAGAAATTTCGATTTTTGTTTATGTTTTAGAGATACTTGATAGCTGAATTTTAATGGGTTGTTTTTATCCTTTTTTTTTAAATTGAGCTGCATTTGGGTGTTTGCTTATTGGATGGAAAAAAAAGGTTGCGAAAGAAAAAGAAAAAAAAGACTTGAAGATTGAAATTGAAAATTTAGCTTATTTGTTTTAGTTATTGTAAGAGTAATTGATAAGACTAGTTAGGGTGCTTAAATGTGTATCAATTATTGTTAATTTGGAAGATAAAGAAGAATCATGGTGTGGGTTTCGGGTGTTTGAAGCGAGTGTGTGTTTTTACTGTGTACTTGATGTGGTTTTGTTTGGCTACCTGTTGAATTTCCAATGCCTGTGCGTTCTTTGTGTCGTATTATTAATACGAGCTATAGCTGTTTGGCAGGGTTGTAGTGTTAGAGGATATAGAGACATGTATTGACCTGCATTTGAAATGGTCCGTTCTTTTTTGTAGATGGATACCCCTTTGAGCCTCCCAAAATGCAGTTTGCAACAAAAGTCTGGTAGGGCGAAGTTGGAGTAAGCTGCTTTTATTTCTGTGGTTTTATTTAAGAAATATACTAGTGTGTTATCTGCAGCTGTCCTATTAATGGTAGTCTTAAGAATGTAATACAAGACAATAGTATGATCATAGAGCTGCTGTGTTGTCAGAAAAATAGAGTTTTATGGCTTGTATTTCAATTGGCATAATGAGATCTAGAAGGATGGTGATTCTTTTTATTTAAGTGGGCTGAATAATAGCATTACCTTTTAAATTTAAATTGCTGAAGTAAATATCTTCCTGTTATGTATCTGATTTCTTCGATAGGTTCTGTTGGTTGTTCATTGATGTAATCTTGAACCGCTATAGAACTTGTGCTTGGCTTTTTGTTAGGGAACATTTATTGGTTCATGTTACCTCAACACCCAGTGTTCCCCTTTTCTGGTGGATTAGGAATTTCGTCGTCTGCATTTGCTTTCTTTTCCTTTTGTATTGGTGTATTTGTTTTTCATCATATCTTTCAAAAAATAGACTTAGTACCATTGATCAAAGCAAGGATTCAACTGGCTTTCTTCACTCCATGGTCCTAATTTATAGGCAATTTGCAGTTGTTTGGCCAACATATGTTTTCATTAAATGTTGTGTGGCCTTGTAGAAAACCCTTTTTAAGCCAAAGTTTTAATTACCAATATATAGGTGGAACAGGCCCCTTGTGAATTGGAGCGAGGAAGAAAGAAAACTATTGTTTAAGGGCTGTTCATCCATGTGAAATATGTGGTCTTCTGTTTCAGTAAGGTCTTGGCAAACATAACTCCTAATTTAGGTTTCTTCTTGCACCACGATGAGCATGAATTTTGAATTACCTGTAGGAAGAGTTTTAGTTTGCTTCTATCCGAGTCGCACACTATATCACTGTTTGATGTTAGTGCAGGTTGAAATAAACAAGGTTTTAGCTCAGATGCTGATTGGGTCTGTCTCTTGAAGTATACCTAGGTTAATTTGCATCTATTCTCTTGGACGCTGTAACAATCTCTTTAGTCCCCATTTTCTCCACTCCCCTTGCCTTTCCTTAATACTATCTTGAATGCGTGTTGATGTTATTAGGATACACACTTATCCAAAAAAAAGTTATTAGGGTACACTTTGTAGACAATAAGAGGTTGCACAAGCTATTTGAAATTTACTATAATGTGGAGCTTACCTCCAGTCTAAGCTGAATTTACACAAGCTGTTGGATTGCCTTATTTGTTCTTGACATCATCAATCTTTAGCTTTTAAAATTATCAGTTGGTTGCTAATTGTTTATTAGTTGATACTGATGCATTATAGTTGTATTCAGTCTGTGCTTGAGCTGATTGGTACTTTAATCATCATTTTTGTTGTCATTACCTCCTGAAGGCACCCTAACATTAGCAGTCAAAGTGGGGCAATCTGCCTGGACATTTTGAAAGACCAGTGGAGCCCCGCACTCACTCTAAAGACAGCACTTCTTTCTGTCCAAGCATTACTCTCTGCTCCTGAACCTGATGACCCTCAAGATGCTGTTGTAGCGCAACAGGTCTAGTTCGTTGCCATTCTTTGTTACTGGTTATGTATTAAATACCTCTCTTGGGTTTGGTTTATTTGCTCATTGAAATGCAATATCTCAGGGACTATTTTACTTTGGTTATTGCTGCTATTCTTTTCAGTAGATTTTCTTTTTCCAGTTACATATTTTCACATATTAACTTGGTATCTATGGATATTGCAGTATCTTAGAGACTACCAGACCTTTGTTGGCACAGCTCGCTACTGGACGGAAACTTTTGCCAAGACCTCATCGCTTGGGGTCGAGGAAAAGGTGAAGATGTTTTAGTTTATTTACTTTTCTCTCCAATCGTACAATCTTCTCTAAATTCAACCTCTGTATATGTTTGTCAATACATCAATAACAGCTGTTGTTAATGTAATATTTGTTGGCGCAGGTACAAAAACTCGTGGAGATGGGTTTCCCTGAAGCTTTGGCGAGAGGTGCGCTAGAATCTGTTGGTGGTGACGAGAACTTGGCTCTTGAAAAGCTTTGTTCTGGTTAAAGAGGTGATAAAACTGCCAGTGATGAATAGTTATATCCACAAATAGTTTTTACTTAACTAATCCTTTTCTTTGGTGAGGGAGGGGAATCCGCCTTTAACTTTCATCGTATGGACGGAGTTGATAAAAACAACTGTATTAATTACTCCTGGTTGGTGCACTTTCACATTGGAAAATATTTACCTAAAGCCTTTTTCTCTCACCTGGTTCAAAGATTACTTGACACGCATTTCCTTCTGCAGTGGAAAAAAAACATGAGCTACAATGTGCGTGAGTGTATCAAACATGTTTTTTTAGGATGAAATAACATAGAATTTCAATGAATTTTGTTCACCTCTCTTGTTCATCCACTGTCGAATTTCTGAATTTCAAGAGGAGAACTGAAACATCATGTCATTTGAACCCTAGGAAGGTTCTTAATTTGCTGAATTTGTGTTGAAGATGCAATTGGGAACGCCCAGTGGACTGTAGTCGTGAAACTTTTTGCACATTCCCCTTAGATTACGGTCAGCGGCATCATTTCCTATGTTTTTTCTCTACTTTTTTTTCAAAGGAACACAGAAAAATGCTTTCTATCTCTCTTTCTCTCTTCGTTATTCTAGGCTGCTAAGGAAGAAATTTTTAAGAACCAATGGAACTTCTATCTGCCTATGTCAAGTCCAAACCTCTCTCTCTAACATTCTCGTGGATTGCATCACCGATCCGACTAACTATGAAGTTTTACATAATGTCAAAATTATTGAAAATCATCTGGAAATAAAGTGTTGATTTAATGTTTTGTTAGTGTAAAAGTAATTTGAAAAAATACCTCCACCAAATTCATTATCAAACTAACAGAGATTCAAAACCCAATCTACCGTCTTCCAATCATTATAAATGTGGATAAGACAATCCTAGAGCGGTGATCAATAGCGACTCTTCTTGCATAAGGTGGTTGAAAAATGATGAACAGCGTCGCTGCCACGATAAGCTACTATTTTGCTGCTGGTAAAATAATTTTCTTCAGCAAAAAAAAATTAAATCATCATTAACTTGCTAACCATATCATAGGCCCATTGGATTTAATAATTTTTATTTTTAAAATTATTTTTATTTGATTATATCTCAACTAGATGCATGATACTAATTTTTTTTATATCTCAAACTAGTAAAACGAGGTTTTTCTTGGCAGAAAGGTTTGAGGTGTTTTGCCCTGCATGCATATTACTCTCCTCTCATACGTATTCATAAAACATGGATGTTTTGCCTTGCTCCAAATTATTTTTGGTGAAATATATGATTTTGTATGAGGTTGATATAGTGGCTATAAGTATATTTATTAAATTCAGTTTGGTTTAAGATCTAGATTATAAATTAGACTAGTTATACTAAGTTGATCTCAACCAATTAAAAAATATTTTTATAAAAAAATATTATTTTAATTTTTTAATTAAAAATATTATTCTAGATTAAGTGGGTGTTTAATAATATGATATATAATACTTTCAAATAAAAAAATTATTTTATTTTAATTTAATTTGTATTTAGTAACGTGGCACGTGATTTTAAAATAAAAATATTTTTTAATTAATAATATGTAAAAATAATATTTTTATATTTTTAACCCATACACATTAAAAAATATCAAAAAAAATATATTAAAATAAAAAATTATTTAAAAAAAAATTATGAGAGGCAGGTTGCAATTGCATTACCAAACACACCTAGATCTGATATTGGAACAAATTAACAAGACCATGAATGGAGACAGAATGGTAAGTGAAGGCAGCATAACTTGGTGTGCTTCCATTAATGGTGTTGAAAAACATGACTGAAGGAAAAGGACCCAGAAGAAGAAAAATGTCAGGTCATGGAAGGAGGCCATTAAATAAGGGGAATCAGACAGCAATGAGCTCGCAGATTCAACACGTTCAAACTGATCCCTTTTTTTAAAAAAAATTATTTTTTTAGTTGAAAGTTTTGACATGTTGCCTTGTGTTTGTTGTTTGTGCTGCTCTTCCCGGTGATCCTTTTTTTTTTCTTTGAAAAGAAAGTTATTTTTAAAATATTTTTTAATTAAAATAATATTTTTTATATTAATATATTAAAAAATCTAAAAATATTTAAAAAAATAATTTGAAGTCAATTTTTTCTTTAATTTAATAACAAGTCAATTTAATTATAGTATGATAATTTAAGTACAGTTTGGAAACACGAAATCACATTCCATCAAAATTTGATATTTTTTGCTTGAATTTAATTTTTTAATGAATAATTTTTAAAAAATAAAAAAATATTTTAATATATTTCTAAACGAAAAATACTTTGAAAAGATCCTGTTACCACATCCCAAATAAAAAGGGTCTGTTTGAGATTATGGTAACGATTACGGTTCAAAGTGTCTTTTATTTAAAAATTATTTTTGATATCAGTACAACACATAAAAATGATTTAAAAATATAAAAAATTAATAATTTTTTTTTAAAAAATTAAAATTAAAAGAAACACCAATTTACACGGCATTCACAATCAATCCCTTTTATCTTGGTGAGAATTTTCGCCCATACCCATAATTTATTCTACACATTCGTCGTCTTTATAATTCTTCCAAAGTCACCCTCATCATTCCTCCTAACTATGCCGTCTAATCTAATCGGGTGCATTTACCTGGTCAGTTCACTGTTCTTCCATGGACTTATGACTCTAGAAATTCAAAAGCATGCTTCTTTTACGAAGACTTTTGTTGCATGAAATGCAAGTATGCCCTAATGTAAGCTAGCTTTGCAAAGACAAGTCTTTGATTGGAGCTTTCAGAGTCAAGTCTCTAGCTATGCTACACTTCAAGAGGGACCATTAGGCTGTAAATGCTTTGCAATCACTTTGCTCGGTCGGGACTTTAGAGTAATTAATTGCTCGCGTGAGTTAAAAGAATGCTATTTTTCTCGAGCAAATCCGAGGAAGGAATCGGTTCTTCATCGTCCGGGGAAAAAGAATCAGTACTGTTCTTCATCTAGTGGGCACTTGGAAAAATAAACTAAAAGGTATCATACTTTTAAGGTGGACTCTCTCTCATTTCACTCATGTTTTCACAATAAAAATATCATTTTGCCCCCGTCACGTTAAATCATTTAGCTTAGTTAGGAGGTTAATTCGGTCATTTTCTTGGGGTACAAATATCATTGCTAAATTCATAATGATCAGCTCGTACTTTATTGCACATTGAAATTACTGAATTGTTATTGAAGGTTATTTTCATTTAATTGGAGAATTTTTGGTTTTTCACTTTTAAAAAAATAGTTGAAATGACTAAATCGTCTCTAAAATCAAGTTTTCTAAGCCTTGTGTTTAGGGTTGTTCTTATAATTTCATATTGTTTTTTTATTTTGTTAGTATCAAGCTAGGTTACCGCAATCCACCCTTTTTTTTCTTTTTTATTTTAAAAACTACTTACGCATGTCACGCACTAGTGTTTAGGATGACTCCACGATATATGAGAGACGCATGAGCTGCTTTTCGATGGAAAAACAACAAGTTTCACGATGGCGTTGGAAGCTATAAGGCTCCCTCTTCTACATGGGGAGCGCGTGTGGTGTTATACGTTGACGGTTTATTGTTGGTCGTCCCTTCTTTTTCTTTGCTTCTCTCTTTCCTTCCCCTTAAAATTTTATTTTGGCCATTAAAATTTAATTTGGAATATGAAAAATTTTAATCATATTTGTTCTCTTATTTTATAATATTTCAGGTTTGACTCTTAGTGTTTTAGTTTCTAGTTTTTATTCTTAGTTTTTTTTTATTAAAATCTAATTTGTTTTCAATTTCATCATTGAATTCATGATCTATTTTTTTTAATTTGATCCTTATTTTCTTGATTTTTATTTTTGCCTCGGATACTTTTGTGAATTTGATTTTTTTTGTTAATTTTTCCCTTCAATTCAAAATTTAATGATATTTCAGGTATCACCCTCAATGTTTTGATTTTTAATTTTAATTCTTAGCTTTTTTATTAAAATTTGTTTTTAACTTAAACCTTGAATTTATAATCTTGATGTTTTATTTTTCCAAATTCAGAGCGAAACCTATCTAGTATTTATCTGATTAATGAGGCATGTCTTCCTAGTCCAACTCCCAAATTCTCATGATATGATACTATACTCTAAAGGGTTTTGCCTTTATATTCTCCATAAAAAAGGGCAGCCCTATATATATAATAATTGTGTGAGTACTTGAGCAAAAATTAACGCTGCTTGTTAATCGTCATTTGATCAAGTAAACGACACAAATTTTGTTGTTGTCGATAATGGACATAAATATCATGATATAGATGTTATTTATTAGATTAATAAATACTTGCATCTATCATCAGTATTTATTAAATCTTTATACTATTTCGAATATGGATAAAGATGATGAGTTTCCAATGTGACCCTTGTCAAGTAGCGTTAGCCATGTAAAACATTGAAAACCAAGAATTGCTGTGTGTGTATATATTAACGTAGGTGTCCGGATCAGTTTGCGTGTATTCTCGATTAATTTTACGGATCCTGAAGTTAACGATCATGTAAACCTCTAGTAGCCCTGAGATTTATGAGACTCGAACTAGTAATTTTTAAAAAATAATTTTAAAATTTAACTAGTTTAGCTACATCAATTTTATATTTTATGTAAAAGGTTTTTGGGCAGTGCTGGGGCTTTGGGGCTTTGAAAATTATTGTATTTGAAACTTAGAAGTTGTTCAGGGTTGTGGTGTAATTTATGTTTCATAATTTTTTTAATTTTTTTGTTTTAGAATTTTTTTTGTTTTTTTAGATGTTGCTATCAAAATTAATTTTTAAAAAATAAAAAAAATATTATTTTAATATATTTCCAAACATAAATATTTTAAAAAACAACTACTATACTCCTAAACACACCCTTAAATTTCCTTAAATTAATATATCAGATGAACAACAATTGAAATTGCAAATTCAATAAGATATTAAATGCTAGCTACCTGGTTTAATATTGTTTGACGAATTTAGCGAGATATTCTTTGTACACAACCAATATTCATTTGTAATGCATTGCGAAATTAAGGTTTTGGTTTAGTCCTGTTTTTAAATTTTGGTTTTTAAATCAAAACTAAATCAAACTATTTTTAAAAATTTTTACATCAAAATTAATCAAAAACAAATTAATTTGGTTAATTTTGAATTAATTCTTATGAATATTTCATATAATCCCATTAACTTTCTCACCTCTATGCAAAATTGTCTGGCTTCATATTTTGCAATTTTCACTTGCCATTTCAAAAAATAAAAATTAAAAAAAAATATTGTCTTGCAAATTGCATTGCAGATTCCCTCAACCAGTGCCAATAATTCTTTTTTTTAATTACGAAAAGGAAAGGAAGAAAGAAATAAGTAGCCAATTGAAAACTAAAAGCCTGCTCCCTCTATATATTTCTTCAATAAATGCAGTAAACAGATCTAGGTATGGTTGGTAGAATTGATTTTGATCTGTCACTGCTGCATCTGCAGAACTGTAGTGGTTTGCAGTGATGTCACGATGATTCTTCCTTTCACATGAGCCTGTGCCGGTAACTTGAGCAGAAAACCTTAAGGTCCTTATAACAAGAGATTAATGCAGAGGCTACGAGCACAGTACAATTTAGTTCTGTGTAATAAAACTTGCTTACCATGGCTTCAATGTCCCCAGCTGCCTTTTCAATTCAAAAATGGATGCAATTAGGGTTTGGGACCAGCTCTGCCACTTTCTCTAACCTCCTCTTTGCCCCCTCAAGGTACTGTTTCTTAATACCATCACTCTACCAGAGTTACTGTAAAATTGAACGTTGTTCTTTGATTTTTCTTTCATTAGAGAAGAAATGTATCTATCTATGAAGAAAATTACGAAATGTTAGGATTTTTTTAAAAAAATTATCACCGCAAATGTAAAATTTTGGAGGAGTATCACCATTTAAAAAAGATTCGACAAAACAATACACTTTGATATTATTAAGGTTTTGACATTTATTAAATATCACATTTTATAAACATAATAATTAGAGGTGATCATTTCAATTTGGTTCGGTTTTTATAAAAAAATAAAAAAATCAATATTTTTAAAAAAACCTAAATTTAAATCTAAACCGGTTCAAACCGATCGGTTTTTTAGGATAAAAACCGGTTCAAACCGATCGGTTTTTTGGTTTGGCTCGGTTTTAACTCGGTTTGACCCGAGTTTTTTTCGGTTTGGCTTGGTTTTTTCCCGGTTCGGCTCGGTTTTTTCAGTTCGGGTTCAGTTCGGTTTTTTCAGTTTCAGGCTTATAAAACCGAAATCGAACCGAACCGAATCGTTCGGTTTTTTTAAAATTTTAATTGATTTTTTTTCATGGTTTGATTTTTTCAATTATTTTTTTTCGGTTTTCTTAACTTTTTTACTTATCCCTAATAACAACTTAAGATTATATAAATACACAGTATTCATAATTAATATCACGGTTCACAACAACAATATTTAAACAAATATCGTTATTTTAAAATGTGATATTATTAAAATATAGTATATATAAACCCTGACATCATGAAACTGTGCTATCTCATCAAAATTTTTCATTTTATGCTACATCATTTTTTTTTATATATATATACTAATTACACAATTTATCCAAAATGTTATCACTGAACAAGATTTATAATATTTTTTTCATAGTTGTTGGACCAACCAGAAGAATGACTTGGGAAAAAAGCCTGAATCATTAAACTAAATCAACCCTCATGTCATTGGTCAACACAAATTAATCATTTTAGTTAAAAATGCTATAATCTTGTTCATTCTTCTGGTTTCATTGAATTTCAAAGTCGGAGCAATATTTTTTAGTTTTTTCTCACTTTGATTTTTTTTTAAAAAACGAACTTTCCTCGTCCGAAAGTCCGCCAAGTACCTATTTTTAATTATAGCAAAAATATCTAGTGTCTGTACAAAAGGTACGCCAAACACCTCCGAATCCAATACCATGCCTCCGAATGGTACCTCGAGGCTGAAGGGCCCCCGTACTTTTCTACCCTCAAATTTTACCTTTTCACTCATTCATGTCCCTACCTTCTCAAATCCTGTGGCGCAGAGCTAGACAAAAGAAAAAAAGAAATTCAGTCTCCCAAAAGTAACTTTCTACTCCTCGTTTGACTTTCCATATCCCTCACCCAATGACGTCTCTCGTAAAATTTGACCTTCCCAAGGTAAAAACAATAAATTAAGATTAATTGTATTGTAATTAAATAAAGATAAAAAAAAGAGTTAAAAAACCACCAAACGAAAAAATTAAAAAAATCATGTCCACCTGAACACTGACAACTGAATACTCTCACCTTCTCAGTGGCATTTATGTAAATATATAAGAATCCATGCCTTATTTCTCAAATCTATTTCTCAGTATCTTCACTCACTACCGTCTCTCGAAGGAACATAAGCTGGTACATCCACTTCTTCGCGGGCTTAAAATTTCTCCTCTTCTCCAGCTCTCTAAAATTTTTTACGTTAGTCCGCTGTTCACGCTCCGTTCAATCTCCGTAACTAACCCAAGCGGTCTTATTCTTGCTGTTTTGATTTTGAACCTTCACAACGCTGTCGTTTCGAATTCAGAAATTTTAACAGAATCTCACCATTAGCGCTCTGCCGTTACCGGGAAACCAGTCATTTCTAATCCCCGATGCACAGAATCTAAACTAATGGGCTGTGTTCTCGGCAAGCCCGCCTCCAGGGATCGCCAGAGTCGTGAAGTATCCTCCGACCGTGGCCGGAGCTCCGATGAACCACCCGTTGACGTCACCGGATCCGTTAACGCCGCAGTGAAGGTTAAGAGGGAGAAAGCAACAACATCAACGCAGAAGCAGAATGCAGTGCGACATACCGGCGATTTCCCGGCTGTGGATGTCCAGGGGACGACTGAAAGGCGGAGGCCACGGCCAGAAGTTAGTCTGTGCTACCAGCAAGGGTGGCCATCGTGGTTAATGGCGGTTGCCGGTGATGCCATCGGCGAATGGACTCCTCGCCGAGCTAACACATTCGAGAAGCTTGACAAGGTAATTAAAGAAACCAAAACCCAAGTTTAATTAATTTAATTGCATGTATTGAATTATTAACAATTTTCGGATTTTTTAGATTGGGCAAGGGACATATAGCAATGTGTATAAAGCAAGGGATTTAATAACAGGAAAGATAGTGGCTTTAAAGAAAGTGAGGTTTGATAATTTGGAGCCAGAGAGTATTAAATTTATGGCAAGAGAGATTCTTGTTTTAAGAAGATTAGACCATCCAAATGTTCTTAAGCTTGAAGGTTTGGTCACTTCAAGAATGTCATGTAGTCTTTACTTGGTTTTTGAGTACATGGAACATGATCTTGCCGGGCTGGCGGCACGCCGAGGCGTCAAGTTCACTGAACCTCAGGTACATTGTTTGTTATTTTAAGATTGGATGTTTTGTGGGTTGTTTTGATTTTGTAGTAGTTTGTTGTGTAATGTGATAATTAATGGTATTTAAGGGTGTAATTTTGGGTGTTTTGGTGTTGATGGATTTGGCATTTGGGACTATTGGACTGTTTCGTGTTGTTTTTTAGCTTTTGGGTTGTTGTGCTTTTTTTAATCTTGTTTGTTTAACTAGGTCTTTTTGAGGTTGTGCATATGTTAATCCTTTTTTTTTTATTTGCTTGTGAGCTTTGATGTTACTTCAAGCCATGTCCAAGGCTACAGGGTCCCATTACCTCGTAGTTTACATGTCCATTTGTGCTGCTATGATGCATAGAGGTTTCATATGCTCAACATGATGTTTTGTATTATTTTGGGTTTGAAGATTTATGGGAAGTTCAAACTTTACATCACAACATGTATGAATATAGAAATTCCTCTTAATTAACTTTCATTTTTTGGGAAGACTGATCAACTTTTCATCTTGGAAATGAATAAATGCAAAAAGAAAAGATGCCAACTCCAAGATTTGCTAATGTTTATGGCATGACATAATTTGATTATTTAGTCACTTCTCTAATGTTGAACACTTTGGCTTTGTTTAGGTGAATTTTTCGTTTCTGAAAGCTCATTGGAAAAGTAAATGTGCATGCACATCTTCAATTATTTGTCAATGTCAAAAGTATTAATCAAAACAATGATAGTTTATGGATACTGAACTAAAAGTAGGTTACCCAGAATTTTAGTTATTTTCATTCAATATATGCTTGTGTTCAGTTTTGCTATTTACATTAGGAAAGATCCAGGGCTTCATATTATTGGCGGAAATGCCAGCCCAAATGAGATGCTTCCCAAGGATAGAAACTTAGTTATAATGCATGGCTTAAGTAGCATCAAAGTAACCATTTTTCATATCAGGCCTTTAATAGCATATGGAGTTTTTTTGGTTATTTTCTATGCCCTGGAGTTTGACACCATGGTAATGTATCATATAACTGACTGGTGCATTTCTTGATTTATTCCCTTTGGCAGATAAAGTGCTACATGAAGCAGTTGTTATCCGGGATTGAGCATTGCCACAACCATGGTGTTCTGCACCGTGATATCAAGGGTTCCAATCTCCTTATAGATAATGAAGGAATTCTAAAAATTGCTGATTTTGGACTGGCTACTTTCTATGACCCTGATCGCAAGGTTCCTATGACCAGTCGAGTTGTCACCCTTTGGTACCGCCCCCCTGAACTTCTTCTTGGGGCAACTTATTATGGTGCTGGTGTTGACCTCTGGAGTGCCGGCTGCATTTTGGCAGAGCTGCTTGCTGGGAAGCCAATAATGCCTGGACGGACAGAGGTATTATTTTTACTTGCATACCAGGTTTCAAGATCCGTATGCAAATTCATTTGTTCTGGTTGAATGATGAAGTTGTTACTGCTGGAATCTTTACACTATTTCAAGTCTTCATACGGGCTACAAACTATTAGTTTAGAGGTGCAACGATGCCCTAATTAAAACAAGGCAGTGATGTTGAGTCCTATGCTCAAACATGGGAACTAGGTGAGAGGCAGCAGGAACAGTAAGATTTAAGGAATGATCCCTACCTTATTCATCATCTTGGGTTGTATAGTAATATAGAATAATATCATATTCTGGTTTATTCTATGTAGATGCTGAAAATTTTGTTAGGTAGTCGATAGTGTCAAACCAAGTAATCTAATGCCCGGATAAATATGCAGTCATCTGAGCTACCAACCATGGAAAAACCCCGTGTTATCATGAAACGTTAAGCATAGCAGGTTAATTAAGTACACCTTCAGTGATTTTATCTTGCATTATATTGGTTTCGGAGTATGTATTGCTTTTATTGACTAGTCTGATTGTCTCAACCGTTGTTGTTTCTATTGATGATATTAATGTTGTAAGCTATTTTCTCTTTCAGTTGGCTGTCTCATTGTTTACAGTTGATTTGCTTTTCAATTCTTTCCCTGCTTAGGTTGAACAACTGCACAAGATATTTAAGCTATGTGGTTCCCCATCTGAGGAATATTGGAAGAAATCCAAATTGCCAAATGCAACACTTTTTAAACCACAGCAGCCTTACAAACGATGTATAGTAGAAACCTTCAAAGATTTCCCCACTTCTGCTCTGCCTTTAATTGAAACTCTTCTTTCGGTAGATCCTGATGATCGAGTCACTGCCACTGCAGCTCTAAATAGTGAAGTGAGTGATTTTAACTCAATTATTTGCCAATCTAGCTTATATTTATTAAAAGATGGCTTTATGTTTTGCAAGCTTCAGACTGATATTTATTGTTTGACACAAGGACTTGGGTGAGATATTCTTACTTCTCCACAAGTCTTTATTTTCCTTGAACTTATTTATGGATTGATATATGTGTTTTGGAGTGTAATCATGTCGTTGGTTTTCATACTACAGTTCTTCACCACTGAGCCTTATGCATGTGAGCCGTCGAGTTTGCCTAAATATCCTCCCAGTAAAGAATTGGATGTGAAGTTGAGAGATGAAGAAGCAAGAAGGTTTGTTTATTCTTTATTCTTGTCTACCTTTTTTTTTTTGGACCTGTATAATGGCCATGCTGAAAGGCGATCTTTATTTATCTAATTTCCTTCTCAGGCAAAGGGGCCTTGGTGGAAAAGGTAATGCTGTTGATGGTGCAAGAAAAACAAGAATTCGTGATCGGGCTGGTTGGGCAATCCCAGTTCCAGAGGCCAATGCAGAGAATCCAGCAAACCTAGATGTATGTGAAGGACTTTCTCTTGTTACCCTTAATATTATTTGTTTTTCTATTTAGCTCCTCTTTTTTGCTACAAGACAGCAAATACCCAGCCACCCCCGAATCCGCCAATCTTTATGTCACATGTTCATTATGTGTCATTTCATCCTTGATGAGTGCACTTCCTGGGTTCTAAGCCGTATCTCTGTAGACTCGTTGGGCAAGTCTAATTTTGAGAATTCTTTTGTGATCTCTTTTTAGTTTACCGCTCTTTCCCTATCATTAGAAAACTGTGGTTGGTCACAGGTCCTTGTTACATGGTGAAATCCACTTTGGATTAGGTATCTTAGGTCAATAGTTGTCAAATCAACTGGTCAGAATTGTCAACTGGTTAGGCCCTTCACTTCATGACCATACGTTCTCTACTCTCTTCTTGTGTTTTTCAAAGCATAGTTTGACTTGAGATTTTCATTTGTTATCCAGAGATGGAGGGCCATGACACAAGCAAACGCTAAGAGCAAGAGTGAGAAATTTCCACCTCCTCATCAGGATGCAGCAGTTGGACGACATCCTATGGATGCATCACATAAAGGTGGCCTTGTTTCATTTGGTACATCAGATACTTCCTTCTGTTCATCAACATTCGATTCAAAATCATCTTCTATTAAAAGTGCTGGCGCCATTGGAGGTCCTTCCAGAAGAAGGAAAACCAATAAAGACGATCCCCAGATGGCTCCACCACGGAAATTTATCCGTCCATTCAATCCATCATCAGTAGCCCTATCAATGAATCTGCTATTCAAGGGTAAATCAGAGGTTTTTGGTAGTAGGAGGTAGCAACTAGCAACTATTATGAGTTGAAAGTTTTCCTTTCGGATCAGGTTCTTACTTTTCACGTTATTTCTTAAATGCTTTTTGTTTTTGTTCTGCAATCATTGCTTCCATTAATTGTACCTCATTGTATGAAGTGTATAATCTACACAGAGGCCGTGGTGAGCCAGTGAGTAATCCACTCCCTACATTTCTTGTACAGTTTTTGAAAGCGGGCGCTTTATAAGCTAAAGATTAGACGTCTTCTTCCTCATTCATTTCTATCAACTGTAAACCTTGACTCATCCATAGATATCTGCACCTTAGAGCTTCATAGTGTGAGTATGTCTTGCACTCGGATTTTAGTTTTCTCTATAATGAGCATTACTGCGTAGGAAAGTCATGGAGTAAACAGCCTTAGCTTTTTTTATTTTCTTTCGAGAATGACTTGTTTGTTGGGAAATATTTTTAGCGTTCCAAGAGAATCCACCGCTCTATATTATATCTATTAAAATTGAGTACGTGTATTAATTAACAATCATATATTAATGTTAATGTGATTTTCATTTAATTTTTTATAAACTATTTTCATTTTCCCAAATCACATAATTTTTTTTTTAATTCTAATATGATTACCAATCAATATGTGGCTCAATTTAAATAGATAAGGTGCTCAATTTAAATAAATAAATACAGAGAATACGAAATCCATTGTCATTTTTATTTCCAGGACTTGAAAAACAATTATTTGTTTCATGAAGATAAATATTCATAATTTGAGATTTTTCAGTATTGTTCACAACAAGTATTTATTAACTTCTATACCAATCTCCATATTTTTTTTATTATGATTGTTAGTCTAAATTTGTACATGATCAATTAAAAGGCAAATAAATATATCTGCCTCATGATAGAATTAATTTTCTTTTATTTGATGATAGAGTTTATATAGTCATATAATAATACATATAAAAAAATAAAATAAAATAAAATAAAATAATATAAAATACTTGAAATAATTCTTGAATTGAAATCAATTCTTCTATTGATCAGAAAATAATAAAAAATATTTATTTTAATTATTTTCTTAACACGAATTTTGATGAAAGATTTGATTTTTGACCCTTTTAATTTATGATTCTAAGAATAAATTTTATCTTTTCACGTGTAATTTTAATTCTTAAAAGTTATAAAGCAATGATATCAAATATCAAGATGCCATTTCCTTTCTCGTAAATTTCTCCTCTCTTCTCCCCGAAGTTGCTTACTGGCTATTTCCAAGAATAAGCTCCGGCCAAATTTACATCTTTAACACACCCCTGCTCTGCCGACGTGATCTTGAAATTTAATGTAGCCCCTTACCTCTCTCTCTTTCTTCTCACCTGGCAAGTCGTCCTGTGCCCAGTTTCTCTGCCAGGCATCTTGAATTGAACACAACCCTCGTCTGTCTGAAAGTGTCTGTCTGAAAGTGTCTGTCTGAAAGGATGTCTGAAAGTACTAGAGTAATGATTGTGAATGTGAAGTTTGTTTTTACAGAAATATATTAAAATATTTTTTTTTTATTTTTAAAAAATTATTTAAATAATATAAAAATATAAAAAAACAGTTTACATTCACTCTCAAAACTCTTCTCTCAACCATGTATAAGCCAAGCCGACCTGACCTGAACTCTCTAACGCAGCTTCACCTCCTTCGCCTGATCCAGCTCTGGCCCTGCATCCAGACCTGACCTGAACTCTCTAACCCAGCTTCACCTCCTTCTCCGGGCATCCAGATCCACCTCAAGTAATAGCTTCAGCTTGGGCTCCAGTTCATAACCCCACTCCATCTCCGGTTCCGCTGGCTGTTTCGTTTCTCTTTAAATTCTGAAACATTTCAGCGCTCCATTCTGAAGGCCTATGCTGTTCATATAAAATATATATTTCATCAGACAATAGATTCCTATTCCTTAATCAAGCAATTATTCAACAATGTCAGCACACACACACACACACCTCTCTCAATAAAAAAAAAAATAGTAAAATACAAAACGATGGCAGTTTGGTCACTCCATGAAATGAACCCTCTGTCGAACACATAAATTCTGCTTGTGTAACATTGATTTGTTGTACAGGAAAATATTTAGATCTTCATGAACTTCCAGTATAGGAGATAAGATAGTCCATAAGAATATCAATGAATAAACAAATGATGCTGAAAAAAAGTATATTAAGAAAATGGGAATACAAAGGAAACAAAAATTACTTCCAGATGAAAGTAAAGGGGAGAGCAAGAAATTGTGTTAATAAAATATGCAAAAAAGAGTGAGTTCTATTGCCTTCTACCATTTCTTCTGAAAGGAAACAAAAATCTCAAAAAAAAAAAACTCCTGCAGACAAGTGGGTAGGACATGCAGGAAAAATAATCTGCTGTCATAATCCAGAAAGAAGCTACCAATCAGTGAGCTGATCAACTTTCAAACAGAAAATGCCACTCAGGTTCAAAATCCCAAACATTAAGATTGAGCATTTCAGTTCTATTGATAATACAAACATTTTAAGCCCTCACAAGGAAATCTTATTCTTCTAACTTTCTCTCTCTTTTTTTCCTGTTTGTTTCCTAAGAAAATGGGAAGACAAACGAAAAAATTTCAGAAACCTTCATGATACAAACATTTTAGGCCCCAAAAAATAAAATCTCAATCAGTAACTAACCCAACAAAAAATCCATTAAAAAAAAAAAACACTCAAAACCCAAACTTCGAACAGAAAAGCAAAACCATAAAAGCTTTCACTTTGTTTTCTCTAATTGCTTTGATAAAGAGAAATACTTTCAGAAACGCGAGACTTACGAGTAGTAGTAGTAGAGGCAACGGAACCGGAGACGGGGTGGGGTTATGAACTGGAGGCGTACTCTGGATGTGGAGCCAAAGCAGGAGTAATACAAGGAGGTACAGCCGGAGGAGGTGAAGCTGGGTTAGAGAGTTCGAGTCAGGTCAGATTATCCATGGTTGAAAAAGGGTTTTGAAAGTGGATGTGATCTGTTTTGTGTGTCTGGTCTGTCAGATACAATATGCTTGGAATTGCCTTGTGTTATATAGTGTTTTCAGAGAGGTGAGAGGTGTGTTCTCTACGTTAGTTGGCAGAAAAAGAGGAGCGCAAGAGGAACAAAATAAAAGAGAAAAAGGGACGCTCACACAAGCCTTCCAGTCTTCAATTTCGAAACAAGAGAAAGAGACAGACTTGCCAGTCGAGAAGAGAGAGGTGAGGGGTTGCATTAAACTTCAAGATGGCTGGCAGAGGAAGAGTGATACAAAAGAAATAACATCATGTCAGCAGAGCAGGGGTGTCTTGAATATGTAACTTTGGCCTAGAGCTTATTCTTGGAAATAGGCAACTTCGGGGAGAAGTAAAGAGAAATTTACGAGAAAGGAAATTTCATTTTTTTTTAATGCAGTATTCGAATGAGCTTGTGGATATTTCGATCAATTTTACAAGTTTTACAAGTTTTTTCAATTTAAAATTAATAATCATTTAAGTCTTAAATTCATAACCATTATGAAAAAAACTCAAAACTAATCAATTAAACTATCCCTTCAAATTAAAAAAATATCATCTTAACATTTTATCCTTGATATTTGATATCATAGATTTATAATTTTTTAAAATCAAATCAAAATTATTCTTAGAATCATAAATGAAAAAGGTCAAAAATCAGATCTTTCATCAAATCAAAATTTTCACTCAATTCTTCCAACGAAAATGAAGTACTTTGAACAGTTTCCTTTCTTAGTCACTGGAACAAAAATGTTAGAAACTCAAGACAGACCCATGAACAGACATATGACTAATAACTATTCAACAACCTTCGCCTTTTGTGCATGTGCCCATGATCAGGATGATTCCAGTCTAGCCATGTGCATGCTGCATATATATATATGCCTTGAAATATATCCTAAATCAGTCCCTCTCCATTTTCAGAAATTTTTTAATTGAAAATTAAAAAACACGCTCTTTATCATTTCTGCCAAGTGCAAGATTAACTGTTCTTAGTAGCTTGAATTGTCTCAGCATATGTTAAAGAAAATATAATAAATATGAGCAGTTAAATTAGAAATGGGAAAACAGGATATGAAAACTCACCTCATCTTCAGTTTCCTCTAATAATCTGTCCCAATTTAAACATATGGATTAGACTTGGTAAACCATGCATAAACTAATTAAGCAGATCGTTGTATTTATTAATTTTTCTTTGGATTCTTTTAAGTTTTCCATATATATCGTTAATTAGTGTTGTTTTTCCTTTGAAGCTCCGAAAACATCAGCACTATGGCATGTATCAACATTGAGCATGATGTGATGATACCAAAAAATGAATCTATCTAGACGTGTAGCAGATGAAACAGGAGAGATATTTTGATTAAGCAAGAGCTTCTTGATCTACTGCAACAGTGGACCTCCATTTCTGTCAATTTTCTTAAACCCTCATTAATGGATCACATGAGCACAAGTTGTTTCCACATAAAGATTGAATAAAACCCTTCATTTGATGATTACTGTAAGCTTTGGAAGGATTGGAGAAGTTTAGAAGCTTTTTGCCTGACAGGGGTGATGCTTCTCCCTCCCATTTCTTCCCTCTTCTACCTCTCTCTCTCTCCCCCCCTCCAATGCAGTTAATGTTAAATAAAATCCTTCATTTGATGATTACTGTAATCTTTGGAAGGATTGGAGAAGTTTAGGACATCAATTGACACATTAATACAATTTTAAAATTCAATCTGGTTTGACAAATTAATTCGAGATCTGATTTTAAAACTTAACCAAACTTAATAGTTTAATTCAGGACTTGATTAATCTAGAGTTTTTGACCGAATTTTACATCTAAAAAATCAAAGTTGTAATTGACTTAGTTAAATTAGGGTGACTTACGGTGTTAATCTAAAAGAGTAGCACCTGGTGTGTGTGTGCACATCTCTTTCTACCTGAGAGTTATCTATATGTTCTTATGCCATTTTATTAAAATCGAAAATTGTTTAGGCAACTGGCAGTTCTCCCTGTGGTATTGGATGCTATAATTATTATAGCTTATTTTAAGAATTTATTTTGAAGGATAAAATAAAATTTTAAGGAAACGACACTGTTTAAAAGAATACTAAGTAAATAACATAGTTTAATTAATATATCTGCTTAATTATTTCAAATCACAATTTTAACACAATCATTATTCTAAATCACAGTTTTAATCGAAACAACTTGCCTTGTATCATTTAAGGACAGAGCAAAGCACTTGGTACCGAAGTCTTATATCATTCAAAGACAGAGAGTGAATGAGATTTGCCGATCATACATAAAAATATATAGGACCTAGGGTTTGAGTTCTTACTGCCGGGGATAATCTCCTACAAAATTTCTTCAAAGTATTATTAAAAAAACTCAATTTTTATATCATATTATGTCTTAAAAATATTATTTAAAATTGTAATAATGGTTGTTTTTTAAAGTATTTTTTGTTTAGAAATATATTAAAATAATATTTTTTATTTTTTAAAAATTATTTTATATTAAAATATTTAAAAATACAAAAAATATTAATTTAAAAATATTAAAAAATTTAATTTCTTTTTAATTAATTAATTTATTTTTTAAGTTTGAAGTTTCTGTATACGATATAGGGTACTGTCGGCCTTGACTTGAGGAGGACTTTAGACGGTCGAATCAGAGTTTAAAGGAAACTTTCACTAACAAAAAAAAAAGTCTCTCCTTCGTACAAAAAACACTAATGGAGCCAGGAAATTTCGCTCTCTATTTTCTCTTATATCAGAACCGTTGCTCTCAACTTTTAAATGCTTTAAATGCATCATGTACCCTGTTCGGTACAAATGATGTTCTTATAGATTTTAAATTTTTTTAATTTGAATTTTTCATATCGGTTTAAAGGGATTCAAACTAGGAGTTTTACACAATGATGTGATCAATTTACTATCAGAATTGCTGACAGAACCAATGATAACATGAGTCTGTCAGTTATTCTATTAGTAAAAATTAATATATCACAACTTTGCTGATTGTTTTCTCTTTTTTTCTTCTTGTTTTTTTCCATTCTAACTCTTATTTTTCAAACTGCAAAAAAACCACCAAAAAAAAATCTCTCTCTTCTCAACACAAGTCATATTTCTTTCAGTTTTGTTGTCACAGTATCCATGTTCTGATTTATTATGAATTTTATTATTTTTTATAAGTAAATCTATCTTTTTTAATTTTAATATTTAAATATCAATTTTATTGTTTTTTAAGTATATGTACATGTTTTATTGTTATTTCTCTAACAAACTTGTAGTGTGAATATATAATTTTGTATTTGTCATGGTTTGTTTTAGATTTTGTAAAATTATATTTGTTTGTAAATTATTGAAACTTTGTTGAATTACTGAATTACATGTGTTGTGGTGAAATAATTAATAGTTTGTTTAACGGGTCCGTTTTAATTTTTATCAATGATATTGCGGAGTTGTAATTTTCATAAATTTATATGTATAAATTTGTATGGACGTTGATAATTGATAATGAATATTTATGAGAAGTTTTAATTAGTTTGTTGGATAATCTCGAGGTAAACCAATATTTTTGTAAATTTATTTACCTAACATAGTTAATTAATACATGTTGTCATTATAATTTTATAGAGGTTCGATAGAAGTCATGGATGGTCGTTCATAGATGTATCGAGATTCACCCCAAGGATTGCGGATAATTGATTATTGTAACGGGGTTCAGAGTTTTATTAATTTCGCAACATCTATTCCCATAAATTTTACTGGAGGCGATATTAGATGTCTATGAAGGAAGTGTCAAAATAAAAAGTATCTGCATCCAGATGTTGTAATGATGCATATTCTATACAAAAAAGTTTATGGAGAATTACCTGTGTTGTTATACACACGGAGAACTATTTGTTTGTAATAAGAGCATGAGAGAAAGGGTGGTTCGGTCAACTTCTAGTGCTAGCAACGTGCATGAAGTTGCAAATGACAACAGTAATCCTTACAGGAATATGATTATGGATGCAATGAGAATGAATCAAGGTAATGTCAATCAATGTCCAATCATAGAAGAAGAACCTAATACAAATGCAGCTAGGTTTTTTAATCTATTGAAAGATTCTGACGAACCATTATGGAATGGCTGCACGAACCATAGTAAATTATCGGTTGTAGCATAAGTCTTCACCATCAAGTAAAACCATCGGTAATTTTTTTTCTTCGACAAACTTAGCGACGGAATAGAGTATTACTGATAAAAGACTATCGATGGACACTTTCCGTCGGTGATTTAGTCGGTAAAAAAATTACTGAATAAGTCTGAATCTCACACTTACGGATTCGGTCCGTCGGGAAAACTGTGAAATCTTGTAGTAATTAAATATAAATTTAAAAAATAAAAAAATAATCTTAATATATTTTAAATAAAAAAATACTACTTCACTCCAAATAACCTTAAAACTCACCACTGTTATGATAAAAAAGGTCTCAACAAAAATAAATAAATGATCAACAGTTATACCGCGTTATCATCTACAAGGAATTGACACATCTTTTGTCTTTTTATTCTCATGGCTTTTTGTATTGGACACTTTTTTGCTTTTCCGTACGAAAATCTTTTAATCACGCTAGACCCCAAATGTCGCTTGTTCTTATAGTAGCATAGTTTTAAAATCTGGTCTGTTGGTTAACTTGAGATATAGTCAATTTGGGGTTTAAACCAGGTAGAATTGAAGAAAACTTGGGATATAATCAATTCGGGGTTGAAACCAGGTTAAATTGAAGAAAAAATAGAAAAAATCATGACTTGGTATGACCTGAATGACCCGGTGATTCAGTTGACTCGGCAAAACCCGGTCAAAAACACGGTTGTAACCCGTTGACTTTTTTTTTACTAAAATGACGTCGTTTTAATTTTTTTTTAAAATAAAGATTAACCCGGTCGATCCAATGACTCGGTTAAAACTTGGAATCCGGACCTTGAACCAGGTCGGGTTTAAAAACTTTGTTCAGGAGTGACACGTTCTTTGGGTAAATTTAAGGGAATTCATTTTAGTCCCTGACCTGTGCACTCATTCTCGATTGAATACAAAACCTGTAGATTTTATAAATTTAATCCTAATCATTTCAAAACATTCTCAATCAAGTCTTTTTATTAATATTTCTTCGAATTGATGCATAACATAGGCACAACAGATAAAAAATACATTTTAAAAAAAGACAAAAGTAATCAATTGACAAATGTATGAAAAAAAAAGTGTGGAATGGAATGATAAAATTTATAGGATCGGGATGCAATTAAGAATCGACATATATTCCAGGGCTAAATTGATGTCCTCCCTAAATTTAAAGCAAGCGGCGACTCCAAGAAGACCGAGAGACAGTGATTTTTTAAGAGGTCTCTCGACTCTCTCCTTCAAAGCAAGACCACGGTGTCTAATGACTCATCTATAGCTTTCCACTTTATTCCCCCCCATCAAGACCAAACTTGCTTTCTTCCATGTTAAGCTTCCAATATTCACAATCTCTCCAGTACTCTTCCCTCTTCATAGCAAGACCACACCACTAATTTTTCTCAAGGCTTGAAATTCCATCTCGGTTTTAATTTCACATCTTTTGTGTATCGAATCCTTTGGTTTTCGTTGCAATGGCGAGTCCGAGAGAACACATAGAGCACATTAGAAAAACGACATTCTCAATAGGAGGAGAAAGGAACCCTTTGGCTCCTATGCTTGATCAGGCTGTCAAACAGCTGATGATTTGGTTAAGCTACCTGCTGTTTTGGGCTCTGGTGAAATCTTGTTGTCCAGCAAGAGTGATGTTTTTATTGCTGATGACCTTTTACTAAAGGAGCTATTTGAGGAGGAGGTATCATCGCGCCCGATATTTGTCTGGTGTCCTCAGCCAAGCCTGCCTTCTTTGCCTCGAACTAGGTTGCTTGAAGTCTACAGGAAAATTGGGGTTCGCACTATATCTGAATCAGTGCTGAAGGAAGAATGTCATTGGCAGATGGTGTAGAACTTAGTCAGATGGATTCGAGGGATGCTGGGATTGGAAAGGAGCTGATTAGACTGATTCTTGGCTTTCTAGCAGATCCTTCTCTTGATATGGAAGCAACAAAGAGGCATGGAGCTGTCCAGTGCCTCCTGAATCTTAAGGTGCTGGAGACTATGGAGCCAATTACTGTAAGCTATAGTTTATTGCTTTCTGATGGGGAACCTCTGAAGGTGAAAGCAGACCGTATGATTCGCTGGGATAAAGAGTGTTCAAAGTTTTTCACACAGAAGATGGATAAAGCTGGCGGCCAGAAAAATCTTATTGAATATGCAACCTCTTTTTCTGAAGTAATAGCTCGGGGGGTGATATGGGATAAAGAAGATAAAATAAAAGCACTTTCTGAACTGATCAAGTTGGCTTTCCTCCTGAATTTTGATGAACAAGCTGTTCAATTCTTGATGAAATCTAATAATCTTCAAACTTTTCTGGAGGACGAGGAGTTCCTTAATGCTGCCTTCCCTTCTGTTTAGGTACGTGTGAACTCCTTAATAGTTACAAGTTCGCAACCTTCTGTTTTTTTCCTTTGCTTCTTCCAGCACCATTTATCTGTCTAAGCAAGTATTATTTTGTTAATATGTATGATGGTATAACTATTGGATCAAATATTTTAGGTAGATCAGTGGTTAAGCTGGTTCAGTCAGTCTACTATCTAGTGAACTTGGGTGGGTGTTTTTCAGCTTTGTTTGCTTTGCAGCTGTATGCATGGTCATTTTGAATTATAAAATGGCGTGTACTTAAATATGTTTGATGGAAGTGTTCTGCCCCTGCCCCAGTGTGCGCGGAACCCATGCATGTCCTTATGCCATTTTGATTTAGTTTTTCTACTTGGGATGATTCTTGGTAGATTACTGTTTGTGCTATAAGAATTAGAGGCATATAGGCCCAACACAACTGCATTGCAGGACAAAAGTGGAGCTCGATATTCCTATACATGATCCTGCTTTATCAGCAGGCATTCGACTGTCATGCATGCAATGAACAAAGCAAATAACAGAAATCAAGCAATCAACATTCTAATTGGAGAACTCCTATCGCAGAGCTTTGCATATGGAAAATCGATATAGTACTGCTCACCTGGTTTTATGTGCCATAATTGCCTCGTAATAGAATTTAACCAAGTTCATTGCTTGAGTCTTTGAGGTATATAAACTTGCTGTTTGTTTGATGTGAGCAAATAGTGAGTGCCAATAATATTGACAGTCCGAGATCTTTGATGAAGATTTTGTGGATTTGTCATAAGCATTTTGGAAGAATACATAATTTTTTTCTTTTTGTCTCTTGGATTAGAAATAAAATTGCTTTCCAAAAAATGGAGACTGATTTAATTACTCTAGGAAATTCAGTTGGGAACCTGATGGTGCCACTGCCTAAATAATTTGGATACTAAATGCTAATGAACTCGGTGGAGTTTAATCACCCCAGTAATGAGTCTCTGGCCTCCTAACAAGGTGGTTAGTAGCAATTGAATATTTTGGAGAAAACCATGAAGTATAATCACCATCATCAACTTTTTCTGACATACCATGGTTAGGAGTTTTTTTAGTTAGGTTCACTGTCCTTGAAATGAAACAAGTTATTGTAAAGCTATAGCATGCGTCTATCTTCGGGGGGAAAAGTGAATGCAAGACTGAGCAAAGCACAATATATTAGGGATAGAGTGAGGCCTCTTACGAAAGTGGCAGGTATGGAGAGCGGTGGAACTGTATCCTATCGAATTTCAGTCGCATTTTGCTGAAAGATAATATCTGGAGTAGTATTATGGACAGCATCAGATAAGGGCATCTTCTGAGCTGATCAAATTGGCTCAGTTGCTGGAATTCATCAAGGGAACGCTCAGGTTTCCGTTGAAGCCCAAGAATCTGAATATTTGTCACTCGGGATGATAAGTTTTGCTAAACTCATCCAAATTGCACAGCAGTCCTTCGGAACTTCAATATCTTGTGAATCTTCTATCGAAAGGGCCAAACATCATTAGGAGCTGCAAAAGGTCTTGATGTGTATTCCGCTTCCGTACAACGACACTTTCAAATGAACACCAGCATCAGATTTATCCAAATTTCGTCAGATCATTGGAAGTTGGGGCAAGGAAAATGGTTGCCTAGAAAACTTTTTCAGAACACAGCATAATATTCATGGCTGAATTGTTAATATGAAACAGAACACTTGATAAAAGAAATTTCCCATCAATGCAAAGAACATGACTCGTGACTACAAAAGCAGCAAAGGGAAAACCAAAAAAGGTCTAAGGGTTTCCTTCACTCTTTCTAGCAAACTTCGTAATGGATAAGAAGACGAGCTTTGTTATGGCCGCCTGTGCAAGTTGGACAGTAGCATGATTTTAACTTTCAGCTGATTCTTTCCTTTAGGAACGCCCTGAATCTTCTCCCTTTCTTTCCCTTCTTCTTTCCAAAGCTCCCTGAGAGCTGAAGGAGAAAAATGAAGAAAATATAAGCTTTTTTTCAATGAAAGCAGAAGCAATAAAAACTTGATCAGTACGTAGATGTATCTGTAGTTTATCATTACGGTCATTTTGAGAAAGATATAAAGAGGGTTAAGGATTGCTTATAGAGCTGTTAAGTATTGAATAACCTAAAATTTTTTGTCACTAATCTACTATTTAAGTAGATTAAATTGATTTGATTCACTAATCGATTTTTGTTTTTTTTTTAAATAGGGTTTAAATTGTGAAATTAATTTGACTTAAGCAAATAAAAATACATCATTTACTTAATTTGTCATCATTCATAGTCCATAAAAAAATTTATTTCAAGTATAGTTTAAGTGAGGTCCAAAATATTATTTATGTTATTTTTTAATATAGGTATTTGTTCATGACCGTGAAAACCCATATAAAATGGAGAAAAAATGACCCATAAAATATAATTTTCAATCAATTAAATATTAAAAAATAAAATTAAAAAAAATTAAAAAAATTATTATTAATATTAATTAAAAGATCAAATTAACTCTAAGATAAAAAAAAAACTAAGTTAAAGGCCCAAGTTAAGTTCCAAGAGTGAATTTTTTTTAATAAAAAAACTAAACCTAATATTAAGTGTTGTTTTGCTTTTGGTTGTGAAGAATCACGTTGATTATGATATTTAATGAAAAGTTAATTGATTTATATTTAAAATTTTAAATTGTGTTTGTAAGTATGATAATAGTTGTTTTTTAAAATATTTTTTATTTATATATATATTAAAATAATATTTTTTATTTTTAAAAAGTTATTTTTAATTTCAACATATTAAAACTATATGAAAATATAAAAAATTTTAATTTAAAATAAAAAAAATTAATTTTTTTCAAAATTTTTTTTGAAAGGTAAAAACAGCTCAAAATTGAAAAGTTTTTTATTCATGAAGAAAAAGTCAAGTCTATATTCAATGCTAGACTCTGGGGCTCTGGTGCCACTTTTACATCATTGATCCTCCTGCGAGGATATGCTCCTGCGATCTTTATCTCTTGGAGAATGATTTTGACTTATGTGGTTTGCTTCAAAACAACCACATAAACAAACACTCTTAATATATAATCAGGAATAAAACAGTATGATTTGCACATGAACTTCTAATATATATTTATTACCATTCTTGGTGCTCCATCAATTTCTGCAACTCCATGCCTGTAACAATCATACCAGGCACAATCTCTCTTGTAAGCCTAACAATTGCATCTTCAGCAGCGTTCATGTCGAGTGCTTTCATTCCAGGAACACTATCAATCATGCCAATACTCTTCAATCTCTTAACACCAGCAGCTCCAAAAGGCCCGTCATGTCCACAAGAACTAACCACAACCTTAGCCTCCATAACATTAGGGTCCGTGCAAGATTGAGTGTCATGGTTCATAGACATTAAAGCCAAATCAAATCCAAGGGAAATTGTCTTAATTCCTCTTACAAGAAATAGAAATAAAGATTGGGGATTAATAAAAAAACTAAAAAAAATTAAAATTCTAAAAATAAAATGTAAAAGATAATTTAGTGTGTTTATGCTCGGTTCAAATAGATTGTCCTTTCATCAAATTAGATTTATCATCAAAGTAAAATAAATATTTTTTAATTCAAGAAAATACTTAAATTCCTTTGAACAATGAAGATAGAAAAAGATCAAATTAATTAGAAAAAGGCTCTATTTAATTTCTTAATATCAATTGAATTAAAAATCGAAAAGCAATTTTTATATTCGGTGACGAAAGCTTTAAGAGCGAAAAACAATCAAGTATTCCAAGTTATCATTAAAAAACTTGATGATTTTTACTTGTTTTATTCTTGAAAGTTACATCAACCTAATTCATTTATTTTGTTTTTTTTTTTCATCAAAATCAACAATTACTGATTGAAAAATTTACAAAAACAAAAGCATACTTACTGCATAAATCATTCAAAAAGCTTGAATGAAAACAATAGATTACATGCCAAATTAGACAAAATAAATACTTGAATATTTAAAAGTGAAATTAAAAATATCTCTTCTTACAATCTAAAACAATAATAGAACAAAACTCCTTTGAACCGATAACCAAACTTCAGTTCATAGTTATTGGAAAATTGAGAAAAAAGAGAAAAAAAATGCTGCAAAGAAAACAAATTATTTCTGCTGTGAATTGCTTTCTTTATTCCAACTCGAAATCTGGGAGGCAATCAATCAAAGAAAAGTTGGCGGAAGAAGAAATTGCTCCAAGTGAGTCTTCCACAAGCCCTGGGAAGTTGGGTCGAATAGTGCCTTCGTTCTGGAGTATTTTGAGCAAGGCAAAGATGCAGGGGGTGAGCATGCATAATCTTTCATCCCATGACTGGTATGTTCTAAGCTCTGGAGCAATAGAGAAGCCATTGTTCTTTGTGTGAGAGTTTTGGATTTTCTTGCCTGTGAGGAACCCTCACTTCGTAAATTTTTGCCCTGCTGCAATGAACTTTATTTGATTTTATCCTTCTACTTGGTAGCTAGACGAACTGGATTACAACTAATTTTACGTTTTAACCTTGACACTTATCTTTTATCAATGCTTTCTGCAGAGAGCTCATAGCCAAAGAGTTTTAGTGCGCGGGAAATTTGGAAAAGATCCCATAGTGGAGACAAGCTTTTTGCCTGACAGGGGTGATGGTGATGTTTCTCCCTCCCATTTCTTCCCTCTTCTACCTCTCTCCCCCTCCCCCTCCCCCTCCCCCTCCAGTGCAGTTAATGTTAAATAAAATCCTTCATTTGATGATTACTGTAATCTTTGGAAGGATTGGAGAAGTTTAGGACATCCATTGACACATTGATACAATTTTAAAATTTAATTTGGTTTGACAAATCAATCTGAGATGTGATTTTAAAACTCAACCAAATTTAATAGTTTAATTCAGGACTTAATTAATCTAGAGTTTTCACCAAATTTTACATTTAAAAAATCAAATTTGTAATTGATTTAATTAAATTAGGGTGACTTACCGTGTTAATCTAAAATCCGGATAACCTAGTGTAACTTCGAAAAGACTCAACTTTTTTAAATAAAAAAATCAACTTCGTGTGTCTCTTTTCCAGTAAGTTGCATGGCATCTTGTGCCTTTTCCGGTGTATTTGTAGGTTTTGGTGTCTTTCTTTGGTTGCAGATCTCACGAACATATCATAAACATAGAGATGCAGTCCTTGCATCGATCTGGATCTATGTTTTAAAACAAACAAAAGAAAAAGGAGGAATTAAGATAAATATTAGAATAAAGGGGTTGTCGAGCATGGATCCAGATACTTGGTATCCGAGTTTTAAAACTATATGTTCGGAGCCCATTTGTGACAAGATCATGTATGAATGATCAGAATCATGTAAGTTCTTAAGCTACGTTGATTTAATTTTTCTACCTGAGAGTTATCTATATGTTCTTATGCCATTTTATCAAAATCGAAATTGTTTAGGCAATTGGCAGTTCTCCTGTGGCATTGGATGCTATAATTATTATAGCTTATTTTTAGAATTTCTTTTGAAGGATAAAATAAAATTTTAACGATATGACACTGTTTAAAAGAATACGAAGTCTTATATCATTCAAAGACAGAGAGTGAATGAGATTTGCCGATCATACAGAAAAATAGGACCTAGGGTTTGAGTTCTTGCTGCCAGGGATAATCTCCTACAAAATTTCTTCAAAGTTCATTATTATAGCATCCTTATTATTAAAAAAATTCAATTTTTATATCATATTATGTCTTAAAAATATTATTTAAAATTGTGATAATAATTGTTTTTTAAAGTATTTTTTTTTTAGAAATATATTAAAATAATATTTTTTATTTTTAAAAAATTATTTTATATTAAAATATTTTAAAACACAAAAAAATATTAATTTAAAAATATTAAAAAATTTAATTTCTTTTTAATTTATTTTTTAAGTTTGAAGTTTCTGTATACGATATAGGGTACTGTCGGCCTTGACTTGGGGAGGACTTTAGGCGGTCGAATCAGAGTTTAAAGGAAACTTTCACTAACAAAAAAAAGTCTCTCCTTCGTACAAAAAACATTAATGGAGCCCGGGAAATTTCGCTTTCTATTTTCTCTTATATTAAAACCGTTGCTCTCAACCCTGTTCGGTACAAATGATGTTCTTATAGATTTTAAATTTTTTTAATTTGAATTTTTCATATCAGTTTAGAGCGATTCAAACCAGGATTTTTATACAATGATGAGATCAATTCACTATCAAAATTGCTGACGGAACCAACAACAACATGAGACCGTTGGTCATTTTATTGGCAAAAGTTAATATATTACAACTCTGCCGATTGTCTTCTTCTTTTTTTTTTCTTTTTCTTTTCCATCCCAACTTTTCCCTTCCAATCTGCAAAAAACCACCAAAAAAAAAAATCCCTCTCTTCTCAACACAAGTCATATTTCTTTAAGTTTTGTGGTCACAGTATCTATGTTCTGATTTATTGTGGATTTTATCATTTTTTGTAAGTAAATCTATCTTTTTTAATTTTAACATGTAAATGTCAATTTTATTATTTTTTTAGTATATGTATTTTGTTAGTACATGTACATGTTTTATTGTTATTTCTCTAACAAACTTGTAGTATGAATGTATAATTTTGTACTTGTTATGGTTTGTTTTAGATTTTGTAAAATTGTATTTATTTGTAAATTGTTGAAACTTTGTTGAATTACTAAATCACATATGTTGTGGTGAAATAATTAATAGTTTATTTAACGGGTCCGTTTTAATTTTTATCAATGCTATTGCGGAGTTGTAATTTCCATAAATTTATATGTATAAATTTGTATGGATGTTGATAATTGACGATGAATATTTATGAGAAGTTTTAATTAGTTTGTTGGATAATATCGAGGTAAACCAATATTTTTGCAAATTTATTTACCTAACATAGTTAATTAATACATGTTGTCATCATAATTTTATAGAGGTTCGATAGAAGTCATGAATGGTCGTTTATTGATGTATCGAGATTCACCCCAAGGATTGCGGAGGATGGATTATTGTAACGGGGTTCAGGGTTTTATTAATTTCGCAACATCTATTCCCAGAAATTTTACTGGAGGCGGTATTAGGTGTCCATGCAGGAAGTGTCAAAATAAAAAGTATCTGCATCCAGATGTTGTAATGATACATCTTCTACACAAAGGGTTTATAGAGAATTAACTGTGTTGGTATGCACATGGAAAACTATTTGTTTGTAATAGAGCATGGAAGAAAGGGTGGTTGGGTCAACTTCTAGTGCTAGCAACGTGCATGGAGTTGCAAATGACAACAATAATCCTTACAGGAATATGATTATGGATGCAATGAGAATGAATCAAGGTAATGTCAGTCAATGTCCAATTGTAGAAGAAGAACCTAATACAGATGCAGCTAGGTTTTTTTAATCTATTGAAAGATTTCAAGGAACCATTATGGGATGGCTGCACGAACCATAGTAAATTATCGACCGTAGCATAGGTGTTCACCATCAAGTCAGATCATGGGTTGAGTGAGGTCGGTTATGACAAAATTATCGAATGAGCGAGAAGCATTTTACCTGAAGGGAACAAGCTAAAAGAGAACTTCTATGCTGCAAAGTCCATGATGAAACCCGTCGATTTAGGATACCAGAAAATAAACATGTGCCCTAACTTCTGCATGTTATAGTACCTTAAAAATGCTGAGCTGACTGAGTGCATGACATGTGGGCATTCCCATTACAAACCCATAACTAGCAGGGGAAATAATCTCATATCATATAAAAAACTTGGATACTTCCCAATTGCACATAGATTACAAAGGTTATTCATGTGACCAAGGACTATTGAGCATATGACATGACACCAATTACATGATGCAGTTGATGGAATGATGGTGCATCTTTTTGACGACAAAGCATGATAACACTTTAACAGTGTGCATCCTCACTTTTTAGCTGAATCAAGGAACGTGCGTCTTGGGTTGTGTACAGACAGATTCAACCCATTCGGGTCATTTGCTGCTCCTTATTCTTGTTGGCCGGTCATACTCACGGTTTATAACTTGCCACCGGGAATGTGTATGAGGCTAGAGTTCGTGTTTTTATCTACTGTCATACCCGGTCCGAGCAGCCCAGGCCGGAATATAGATGTTTGTCTTCGACCGTTGATTGATGAGTTGACGCAGTTGTGGTCCTCCGGAGCTTTGACTTATGATATATCGAGGAAACATAATTTTATTATGAGAGCGGGTTTGATATGGACTATCAATGATTTTCCAGCTTATGGAATGGTTTCTGGTTGGAGCACGAATGGAAAACTAGCATGTCTATACTGTATGGAAAACAACAAGGCATTCACGCTAACAAACAGAGGTAAAACTCTTTTTTTTTTTACTGTCACCGTCGTTTCTTACCACCGAATCACAGGTACAGATAGAACAAAAAGGATTTCTTTGTTGGCATTCATGGTTCAGTGACAACGCACATCGACAACTCTGTTTCGTTTGCTGTACATGCGAAACGGATGGTAAGATTAATTTAAATGAAATATATCATTAATTAATTTGTTGTTACTTAATTAATTTTTTTTCTTACTGGCTACGTCCCTTGGACGTGAGCCGAGCCCAATTGAGCTGTTTGTAGTGATGTACGTGCGGAGTGAAGACCGCCAAAAGGGGGTGTAACAGTTCGTTGACAACCGCGCTCAACACTTTGTGGTATGTTCGTTCAACTATTTTATTTTGTAAGTTATTATTTTTATTGAATTGAATATGATGATTTTTTTTTTATTTTCAGGAGACCTATAGTAGCCGGTTGAGGGAAAGATATGGGGATGATCCTTCGACCCTTCGACCCATCCGAATTTCAATCCGGATTTATGGATGGAGGTAGGATCGTCCGGTTGACCCGATAAAAATCAGGTGTACGGGCTCTCCAACACTACGGCCGATAACTTGTGGGCGGCCCGTAGTCTCAATCGTTGGGAGCTTCCAATTAGTATCGAGCACCCAATCTAAAGAGTTCGTGGCCTTGCAAGCAACACACGGCTCATCTCACAAAAAAAAATACGAGCAACTATCATCGAATTATGAACAACACATAGCTCATCTCACCGAAAAATATGACCAACTCTCGGCTAATTATAAGCAATTCCGCCAAATGGTCATGAACATTACATCACAGAAGAATGATACATGTGCGCTTCTTTTTTGGCCGTATGGTCCCGGAAACAACCAACCTCCTCTTCTAGCTCCGCCATTGTTTTAGTTTAATATTTTATTGGAAACACATTACATTGGTAATGAATATTATTTAACTTTATTTCTTTATTTTTGATGTTTAATAAAATTTTATTTGTATACTTGGTTTTTTTTACTTTTAATTTATGTAATTTTATATTAGTTATTCTAAATAATTTTTAAATAAAAATCTTAAAAAACCCCACTGACAGGATTTATTGATAGAATCTCTCCGTTGGCATTTTACCGAGAATTAAGAAACATTTACTAAAAATACCATAATCACTGACGCCATCTTTTGTCTTAAAAGACACATCTTTTGTCTTTTTTATTCTCATGCTTTTTGTATTTGACACTTTTTTGCTTTTCCGTACGAAAATCTTTTAATCACGCTAGACCCCAAAGATCGCTCGTTCCCTCAGGAGTGATTTGAATTTCCACGCTCTTTGGGTAAATTTAAGGGAATTCATTTTAGTCCCTGACTTGTGTACTCATTCTCGATTGAATACAAAACCTGTAGATTTTATACATTTAATCCCAATCATTTCAAAACATTCTCAATCAAGTCTTTTTATTAATATTTCTTCGAATTGGTGCATAACATACGCACAAAAGATAAAAAATGCATTTAAAAAAAAGACAAAAGTAATCAATTGACAAATGTATGAAAAAAAATAAGTGTGGAATGGAATGATAAAATTTATAGGTTAGGGATGCAATTAAGAATCGACATATATTCCAGGGCTAAATTGATGTCCTCCCTAAATTGACTCCTAGAAGACCGAGAGACAGTGATTTTTTAAGAGGTCTCTCGACTCTCTCCTTCAAAGCAAGACCACGGTGTCTAATGACTCATCTATAGCTTTCCACTTTGTTCCCCCCATCAAGACCAAACTTGCTTTCTTCCATGTTAAGCTTCCAATATTCACAATCTCTCCAGTACTCTTCCCTCTTCATAGCAAGACCTCACCACTAATTTTTCTCAAGGCTTGAAATTCCATCTCGGTTTTAATTTCACATCTTTTGTGTATCGAATCCTTTGGTTTTCGTTGCAATGGCGAGTCCGAGAGAACACATAGAGCACATTAGAAAAACGACATTCTCAATAGGAGGAGAAAGGAACCCTTTGGCTCCTATGCTTGATCAGGCTGTCAAGTATCTCTCTGCCGAGCTCTACACTAAAGATGTCCACTTTCTCATGGAACTCATTCAGGTTTTTCTGTCTTTCCTTTTCTTCTTTCTTGTGTTGATTTTACTTAAATTATCTGTTTGTGTAGTAAAGAGAATAATGATGTATTGACTTGGTGGTCAATGACTTGCTAATAGCTTTGTTCCCATGCTGAGCCTCGAGTCTTGGTGTTTTCTTTAATTCCAAATAATTAATATACTAGGGAGTTATGACAGACGCACAATTACTAATTAAAACCACTTGCATCACAAATTAAGTAAACATTGCATTTCCTACATTAATATCCTTTCAACCTCGTACGTAGGGATTGCCGTTTATCTTTTATATATATGGAACTTTGTCACAAAACAACATTATACATCTCGTGATAGCGAGAAGGTGTAGACCCTTCGCTCGAGTTCGTGTTGCTTAATTCTCAAGTACTTAAATCTTGGATGTGTAATTTACCAAGTGGTGAATTTTCATTCTCAGAATGCAGAAGACAATGAGTACTTGGAAGGTGTAGACCCTTCGCTCGAGTTCGTCATAACATCTCGTGATATAACAGCCACCGGTGCACCAGCCACTTTGCTGATCTTCAATAGCGAGAAGGGTTTTTCTGCTAAAAACATAGAGTCGATTTGCAGTGTCGGGAATTCCACTAAGAAAGGCAACAGGAAACGTGGTTATATTGGGGAGAAAGGTATTTTTCTCACTCACTCACTCCTGACTAAATTTCAACTAGTAGCCTCCCAGGTTTAAATGGAATATTTATCTTATATGTTTATGCTGAATGTGAATAAAATATTGAAATGAGACCATTCTGCTCAATGTTGACAATTTCAGAAAATCTTTTGCTATTGTCAACGTCGTGGTTGATTTCAAAGATCACAAAGCAGAAGTGATTCTATAGTTCGTTAGTTCTAAATCAGCAGGGCCAATCTTAAGCTCCATGCCCATGTGCGTTTAATTACTTGTCGTTCATGATAAGTATGGAGAACAAGACTTGTGATTAAGTTATTTATTAAAGTAGATTTCTCTACTTGACTCTGAATTTAGTGCACGATCTTTACGAGCTTTATCCATAGGAAAGGTTTTATGCTGTATGTCTAATGTTGTTCTAAAGTACCAAACAATTGGTTGATTTTCAGGAATTGGGTTCAAGAGTGTGTTTCTGATCACTCCGCAGCCTATCATATTCAGCAACGGCTATCAGATACGCTTCAATGAAAAGCCTTGCCCCCACTGCAATCTTGGATACGTTGTTCCTGAATGGGCTGAGGAGAATCCATCTCTTTCTGACATTAAACAAATATACGGTTCCAATTCAACTCTTCCGACAACAACAATAGTCTTGCCCCTGAAACCTGACAAGGTGAAGCCTGTGAAGCAGCAGCTGTCCAGCATTCATCCTGAAGTGCTTTTATTTCTTTCAAAGATTAAAAGCCTTTCTGTCAGGGAAGAGAACGAGGATCCTAGGCTCAATACAGTGAGTGCAATAGCTATTACAAAAGAAACTAATTTCAGGACTAGGGAGAGCATGGATGCTGAGTCCTACACACTCCATCTGTCTGCGGAGGAAAACAGTACAGATGAGCAAGACAGAGAATGCAGCTATTCTGTGTGGAAACAGAAGTTTCCAGTGAAAAAAAAAACAAAGTAGAGAAGAGAATGGGAGTGGAAGATTGGGTAATCACTCTGGCTTTTCCTAATGGAGAGCGTCTCCGTCGAGGAATGAGCTTGCCTGGAATCTATGCGTTTCTTCCTACGGAGATGGTCACCAATTTCCCCTTCATAATTCAAGCAGATTTTATTCTGGCATCATCTAGGGAAACAATACTTTTGGATGACAATTGGAATCAAGGGATTCTTGATTGTGTGCCGCTTGCTTTTATTAATGCATTAGTCTCGTTAGTCAAAATGAGAGAAGATGCACCGGTGTCTAGTCTGCCTCGATTGTTCCAGTTCTTGCCAATCAAGAGTTCTCACTATCCAACACTTAATGCTGTGAGGGAATCAATCAAAGTAAAGCTGGCTGAAGAAGAAATTGTTCCAAGTGAGCCTTTCACAGAGCAGAAGTTCTTCCACAAACCATCAGAAATTGGTCGAATAATGCCTGCATTCTGGAGTGTGTTGAAAAAGGCAAGGAAGGAAGGGGTGAGATTTCATAACCTTTCATCCCATGGCTGGTATGTTCTGAGCTCTGACTTTGATAAACCTGAGTATGATCATATACTTGATTTCTTGGGTGTGGGACATGTGAACAATGAATGGTATGCAAGGTGCATTCGGAGTTCTAATCTCTTAATGGGTGTCTCAGAAGATGTTTATCTGCAAATTCTTCTTTTTGTGGCCAATAATTGGTGTACGAAGTTTTGCACCACCACGATGGGCGACATTCCACTTATAAAATATGTAGATCGTGATGGTAGTGTGTCTTTGTGCAGCATCAACGAATCAGCTCAGAAGAACAGTGAAAGGTTGTTATGTCTATCACATAAAACTCATTTTATATCTTGGTTGATTGATTGGAACAAGGAATTTGGATTTGTTGGAAATAGATTTTTCCTGCCGAAAAGTACACAGGAAGCCATCTATTCATTTTCTAAGAAGGAGGCCATCCTGCAATGGCTTAGAGTTGAGGTGAAAGTTTCTGAGATAAATTTACGTGGCTATGCAGAAAAAGTAACTAATCATCTCAATGATAATAGGAAGAACACCATCGCCTATGCTTGCTTCCTATACCAGTCATTTTTACGGGGTTATCTGAATGCAGAGGGGGTTGATTCTTTGTGTGGTAAAATGCCAGTAGTAGATAGCTATGGCCATGTGACCAAAGAAAGGAGTGGAGTTCTTGTCCCTGCTAACGGAAGCAAATGGGTGGAGTTGATTGGTTCTAACCCTTGGAGGGAAGAAAACTACGTCGAGCTCGGAGAGGACTACTTGCATCCGGCATGTTTTGCTGGCACTAGAACATCGGAAGAAAAGTTTATGGAATTCCTTATTACTCGTGTCAAAGCTTCTGATATTCCAAATATATCTCCTCCCAATGCTGGAATACCTACTGTGTCCGGGCCACTCACAAAACAGAATGCATTTCTGCTGTTGGATTGGATTCGTGAGCTAAAACGCAGAGGAATTCGCATTCCAGCAAAGTTGTTAACATGCATAAAGGAGGGTAGCTGGCTTATGATTATAGTTAATGGTTCTCCAGATCACAGGCCACCATCACAGTCATTCCTACTTACTTCAGATGGTGGAAATTCAAACTGGGGAACGACTTTGCAAAATGGAACTGTGCTTGTGGATATCCCATTAATCGACCAGGGTTTTTATGGTGATAAGATTAAGGAGTACAAAGAGGAGCTAAAAACAATTGGAGTCATGTTCGAATATGGGGAAGCATGTAGATTTATTGGAAATCGTCTGATGTCTCTTGCAGCTTCATCCACTGTGTCCAGAAGCTATGTGATATCAATACTCAATTTCATCAGATTTTTGAAGCAAAATTTTCTTGCTCCAGATCACTTTGTTAGCAAAATGAAAGAAGGCAGATGGTTAAGAACTTCCCATGGTTGCACATCTCCAAATGGATCAGTTCTATACAGTGAGGAATGGAAAACTGCAAGGCAAATCAGTAAAATACCCTTCATTGATAAAGATGATTATGGTGAAGAAATTAATTGTTTCAAAGCAGAACTTCAGTTGCTTGGTGTCATAGTTGACTTCAATGGGAATTACCAGATGGTTGTTGACAACTTATTGTCTTCATTTTCATCTTCTCTGACAGCAGAGGCTCTTCTGTTTATATTAGATTGCATGCATCATTCTACATCTTCAGACAAACTTGCCAAAGCTCTTAAAGGCGTGAGATGTCTGAAGACAAATGTCGGTTACAAATCTCCAGGTGAATGTTTCTTTCCTGATCCTGAATGGGGCTCCCTTCTAGAGGTTTTCAACAGTGTCCCATTGATTGATCATGATTTCTATGAAAGTCACATCACCACTCGCAAAAATGAGTTGAAGCAGCTGGGAGTAAAGGTAGATTTTGAGGAGGCTGTCAATGTGTTCGTCCACTCTTTCAAACGACAGGCATCGTTTTCTTCCATTTCAAAAGACAATGTTTTTTCACTCCTGTCGTGCTACAGAAAGCTAAAGGAAAATTCTCTTAAATTTCCTTCAGATCAGAAGAAGTGCATCCGCGAAGTGAATTGGTTGAGGACTCGGCTCGGTGATTATAGATGTCCAGGAAACTGCATCCTGTATGGTCCTGAATGGGAGTCAATCCTTGCAATTACTCTCCTTCCATTCATTGATGATAGTGACAAGTTCTACGGGAAGGGTATTCGTGAATATGAAAGGGAGCTGAAGAAGATGGGAGTTGTTGTTGAATTTAAAGCCGGTGTGGAATTTGTGGCTGCGGGTCTTTATTTCCTCTGAATCCTTGTCACATAACTTCTGAGAATGTGCTCTCTTTGCTGGAGTGCATCCGAATCTTATTGCAAGAGAAGGATTACTCCTTTCCTGACACTTTTCTAAAAAATATTCGTCGAGAGTGGTTAAGAACCCATGTTGGCTACAGGACCCCAGACAACTGTTGCTTGTTTGATTCCAAATGGGGTTTGTATTTGAAGAGCACTGACGGACCTTTCATTGATGAAGTGTTTTATGGATCTAACATCACATCATATAGGGAAGAGCTGAGCTCTATAGGAGTTACTGTTGAAGTGGAAGAGGCATGCCCATTGCTAGCCAGTAACTTATATCACCATTCTGATTTTTCCACTATTGTTCGAATATTCAAATTTTTGAGCAAAAATGAGTGGATGCCAGAAAGTGATGCAACCAGAAAGATTTGGATTCCTGATGGACACGAGAACGGTAAGTGGGTTAATCCAGAAGAATGTGTCCTGCACAACAGAGATGGTCTTTTTGGTCAGCAGTTTAATTTTTTGGAGGAATACTACGAGCCGGACTTGCTTTGTTTCTTCTCCACTGCATTTAATGTCACTTCTTATCCTTCTTTTGATTCTCACTGCAAGCTTTGGAAGGTTTGGGAAACTTCAGGATACCAATTATCACATGCTCAGTGTTGTGCATTCTGGGAGTGTGTTATGAGTCAATGGAGCTCAGAGGTGGAGACAACTCTTGCTGATGGCTTAATGAAACTGCCTGTTCATTCTGGCTGTGGAGAAATTTTGTTGTTAGACAAGAATGATGTTTTTGTAGCTGATGACCTTCTTCTGAAGGAACTTTTTGAAAAGCTTTCTCCTCGCCCAGTACTTGTCTGGTATCCTCAGCCGAGCTTGCCTTCTTTGCCCCGAAGTAAGTTGCTTGAAATATACAGGAAAATCGGAGTTCGCACAATTTCTGAATCAGCGCAGAAGGAAGAACTGTCCTTGGCAGGTGGGGTGAAACTCAAACAGTTGAATCCAAGTGTCCTTTTTATAGGAAAAGAGATGGTTCGCCTCATTCTTGGCTTTTTAGCTGATCCTTCTTTAAAAATGCAAGTGAAAAGGAGGCATGAAGCTGTTCAGTGCCTCCTCAACATCACTGCCCTTGTGACTGCGGAGCCACATACCGTAAGCTATAGTCTATCACTCTCTTCAGGGGAGATTGTGAAAGTAAGAGCAAGTCGAATGATTCGTTGGGATAGAAAGAGTTCAAAGATTTATACACAGAAGCCAGACAAGGCTGGTGGACCCAAAGTTCGCATTGAATATGCCACTTATTTAGCTGAAGCCATAGCTGAGGGCGTGTTGTGGGATAAAGAAGATCATATAAGCGCACTCTCTGAGCTGATCAAGTTGGCTGTCCTGGTCAGTTTCAATGAAGAAGCAGTTCAGTTCTTAATGAAGTCCAAGAATTTGCAGATTTTTGAGGAGGATGAGGAATTCCTGTCTGCTGCTTTCCCTTAGTAGGTGTCCAAAAAATGTCATGCTACTGTTCCTATGTATAAATATGTAGTTTTCCTAAGAACAACCAGTTGATCAATTGCTGATTCTGGTTAAGTCTACAACTGTCGGAGTAAACCTAACTATGTGTTTTCTGTCTTTCTTCGAATCGCAGCTAGCAACTATCTAATGTATACGCTTAAATGTATGCTTCGGCTATATGCAAGATGGTCATTTGTGCTTAGCTTAAATTGAAATTTCCTTCCCACCCTCTCCCTTTCCCGTAATGTGATACATGGACGTCTGCAGTCCAAGAATTTGCAGACTATTGAGTCAAGCAAACCGGCATTTGGTCAGAAAAGAAAAGATGAGAAACACAATCATTAATGTGGTTGCATTTGTGCTAAACATCGAAGCAAGTGTCAAAAATTCAGACTAGAACTGAATTGAACTGTGATAGAATTCAGTCCACCAGCTACTAATATCTGATCAAGCTTGGATATTATTTTTAACGTTAAGAAAATGTGATCCGACCTGCGGGTCAATGATATTCTGTATGGTCTGTCTCTACATAAGCTGTGGCTAACGATTCCATGTCTTCACATGCATCTATTTAATACACGTACGGTAGTCTAATTGCATCAGTCGACTTGTGTATCTTTCTCAGAACTAAAAGTCTCTCTGCCGTATCCTTTGTCTTCTTACTTCGAAGACTTGTGCGGTTGAACTACACAGGGTGTTTAAAATTATCATAACATTGTTTTTTTAAGTATTTTTATAAATATATTATGATAATATATTTTTTTATTTTAAAAAAATCATTTTTAATACTAGTGCATTAAAATAATTTTAAAAAATAATTTTAAATAAAAAAAATTAAATTTTAACAAACCTTGGTATATAGTCTCAGGGGCATAGTATATAGAATGCACCACATGTTTTTTAGTGTTAGTTAACAAAAAAATAAAAAAATAGTGGCAGAATTGGGAGGATCAATCAATAAATAAATTCCAACATGTAGAACACGAACAAGATGCACCATAATTATTTTAGTTTTGATTATTTTTTCACCGATATTGTTTCATGTTTATAAAATCATGAATATCAAAGGTCTTTTTGAATAAATTATATTTATAATAGGATTGCAACTAGTTTAATAAAACAATAAAAGTAAAACTTTAATGTCCTATTATTGTATTTATAATGTATTAATAATTCAATGTATAATAATGAAATTCAAAACTACAAAAGTGATATATGTTGTATTTAGTCATTTTATTATCAATATAGCTTTCAAAAGCTATTTGAACAAAAAAATTTTAAACTATTTTTTATTCAACAATAATTTTAACAATAATTTTAACCAAACATATATTTTATATCAATTAACCACAACTAAAAGAGATTTTTCTAAATCTATTTTTTTTCAAATCACAACTACAATATATATTGCAATAACGATTTTTATTCAAAGTTTTTTTCGTTTGAAAATGTATCAAAATAATATTTTTTATTTTTTAAAATTCATTATTTAAATCAGCACATCAAAACGATCCAAAAAATAATATTCTTAATTGTTTTTGCTCAAAATTATTTTTTTAGTGTTTTTAAATCGTTTTGATTTCATAATATAAAAAATAAATTTTAAAAAATAAAAAATAAATTATTTTAATGTATTTTTAAATAAAAATCAATTTAAAAAGCTATTATTATTATTGTCCAAAATACCCCTCTAAACCTAGAACTGAATTGAACTACAATAGAATTGTAGTCCACCAGCTACTATATCTGAACAAGCTTGGATATTTTTTTTTTTAGTGTTAGGAAAAATTGACCTGGCCTGCAGGGCAATGATCTAGTGATTCTGTATGACCTGTCTTTATATGTGCGCTAATAACTAGATCCTATTTGTTTTTGTGTTTTAAAAATATTTTTAATTTTTTTTAATTAATTTTTTTTGATGTTTTCAGATCATTTTGATATTAAAAATTAAATTTAAAAAAAATATTATTTTAATACATTTCTAAGTGAAAAATATTTTAAAAAATAATCGCTACCACAATAACAAACATTTTCACCATGTCTTAACATGCATTTATCTAATACATGTAGGGTATGGTCTAATTGTATCAGTCTACTTATGTATCTTTCTCAATACTAATCATCTGTTTGCCGTATTCTTTGTCTTCATGCTTCAAAGACTCAAAGAAGTAGGTGTTTTAGAGTATGATAATGGTTGCTTTTTAAATTACTTTTAACTTAAATATACATCAAAATAATATATATTTTTATTTTTTTAAAATTATTTTTTACCTATCAGATCAAAACGATCCAAAAATATAAAAAATAATTTTAAATAATATTTTTTTAATTTTTTTAAAGATATTAAATCACCCGACGAAACTCACTCATACTCGTAGACTTGTGCGGTCGAATCATAGAGGACCATTCAATTATTATTAAAGTTTTTCCGCACAGTGAAAAACGAATATTTGAGTCCACTTTTCCATGTTCTAAATTTGATAGCCCTTTTCTTTTGTCTAGCTTCGGCTTCCACCTTTCCACTACTTCTCGAGCAAGTTTTCCCCTCTTCCACTGCTCCGAGTTCTTTTCTCTTTTCCTTCGAGCCTTTTCCTATTTATGCTTAAAGAGAGTGAGCAAAACTTATTTTACTTCGAAAAACGACCATTACAACACTAAGAAAGATTCCATGAATAGTTTCTGTATAATAAAGCTTTGGAGGGGAAGATTTCCCTCAGCTTGTTACAACAAGCATAAAGCTCTTCTCAAGAAAAAGAAAGTATGAAACAATACCATGAATAGTTTCTGTATAATAAAGCATGATTATAACAACTAATTTTAATTTTTAATCACATCCTTCGTTTGATAGCATAGCAGCTCCAACAGTTACAAACTTGGATTCATGGAAACCTTGGTGGGATCTGTACTCTCTCTCTTTTATAATCCTTAACCATATGCCTAGGGGTTAGGTATATTATGATAACTTCTTGTGGATGACTTTACTTTTTCATTATGTAAAAGTAAGTCAAGTATTTTTGTTTTTTTTTAATTTTTGTAATTTATTTTAAAAAAATTTAAATTATTTTAATATCCTGATATAAAAATAAATTTTTATTGATAAGAAAAAACATATTTTTTAGTTTCTTTCTATTATTATTTAAATATTTCTATGTTTTTTTTTTTTTTTCAAGTCAATGCCTTTCCTCTTTTTTCCGCCACTCCTACCTGTACAAGTTTCCTTCCCTATGAAGGAGTCTTCTTAGTTTCGAGTCTTCACTTCACTACTCACTACTACCGCTACCGCTACCGCTACCGGTTGATAAATTGCTGATTCTGGTACGTCTACAACTGTCGGAGTAAACCTAACTATGTGTTTTCTGTCTTTCTTCGAATCGCAGCTAGCAACTATCTAATGTATACGTTAAATGTATGCTTCGGCTATATGCAAGATGATCATTTGTGCTTAGCTTAAATTGAAATTTCCTTCGAGTTTTTCTGTCCCACCCTCTCCCTTCCCCTAATGTGATAGAAGGACGTTTGCAGTTGCAGCTGAAACTATATTGATATGGTCGACTATTGAGTCAAGCAAACCGACATTTGGTCAGCAAGGGAAAGATGAGAAACACAATCGTTAATGTGATTGCATATGTGCTAAACATCGATGCAAGTGTTAAAAATTCAGACTAGAACTGAACTGAACTGTAATACAATTCTAGTCCACCAGCTACTAATATCTTTTTAACGTTAAGAAAAATTGATCTGACTTGTGGATCAATGATATTCTGTACGGTATGGTCTAATTGCATCAGTCGACTTATTTGGCTGTATATCTTTCTCAGTACTAAAAGTTTCTCTTCCGTATCCTTTATCTTCTTGGTTGAAGAGTTGTCTAGTTGAACTACATCAATTGTTTTAAATTGTAATGATAATGATGGTTATTTGTGTTTTAAATTGATATTTTTAAATTGTGTTGATGTTAAAAATTAAATTTAAAAAATAATAATAAATTAATATTTTAACATATTTTTAAACAAAAAATATTTTGAAAAATAACCGCTACCACAATAACAAATACGCCCACCATTTCTTGACATGCATTTATCTATAATACACATACGGTATGATCTAATTGTATCAGTTTACTTTTATATATTTCTCAAAACTAATCATCTCTCTGCGTATTTTTTATCTTCTTGTTTCAAAGACTAAAGAAAGAAGGTGTTTAAGAGTACGGTAGTGATTGTTTTTTAAAGTATTTTTTGTTAAAAAATATATTAAAATAATATATTTTTTATTTTTTAAAAAATATTTTTTACATCATCACATTAAAAAGATCCAAAAATATATAAAAATAATTTTTTTTATTTTTCTTTAAATATATTAAACCACTCAGCCAAACACACTCAAGTCTTGTGCGGTCGAATCATGGAGGACCATTCAATTATGATTAAAGACCAGTCTCTCTTTCCGAACAGTGAAAAACGAATATTTGAGTCCTTTTCTTTTCTATGTTTGAAATTTGATAGCCCTTTTCTTTTCTTTTGTCTAGCTTTGGCTTTCAACTTTACACTACTTCTCGAGCAAGTTTTCCCCTCTTCCACTACGTCCGAGTTCTTTTCTCTTTTCCTTCGAGCCTTTTCCTATTCATGCTTAAAGAGAATGAAGATTTCCCTCAGCTTGTTAGAACAAGCATAAAGCTCTTCTCAAGAAAAAGAAAACGAAAGTATGAAACAATACCATGAATAGTTTCTGTATAATAAAGCATTGTTTATGATTATAACATAATCACATCCTTCGTTTGATAGCATAGCAGCTCTTCTCCAACAGTTACAAACTTGGATTCATGGAAACCTTGGTGGGATCAGTACTCTCTCTCTCTTATAATCCTTAACCATATGCCTTAGGGGTTAAGTATATTATGATAACTTCTTGTGGATTACTTTACTTTTTCATTATGTAAAAGTAAGTCAAGTATTTTTGGTTATATAACTTAGATTCTGCTTTTTAATTTTTTAATTTTTTTAATTTTTTTTAATATATTAATATAAAAACAAAATTTTTAAATTTTTTTTGGAACCATCTCCTTTATTTTATGTCATGCCAAAAAAATTACATAACAAGAAAATGGATGTTAAAAAAACAGAGAGATACTCTAATTTTATGGAACAATAAACTAAGTAAAAGAAAAATACAATATTTCTATGCTTGAAAAAACTAGTTTTCTAATTTTCTAAATTTGTACTGATAAGGAAAAACATATTTTTTTTAGGTTCTTTCAATTATTATTTAAATATTTCTATGCTTTTTTTTTTCAAGTCAATGCCTTTCCTCATTTTTCTCCGCCACTCCTACCTGTACAAGTTTCCTTCCCTATGAAGGAGTCTTCTTAGTTTCTAGTCTGCCTATCTCCCTTCACTTCACTACTCACTACTACCGCTACCGCTACCTTCTCCTCTTTTCGAGCTTTCTTTGTTTCCTTCAAAACCTCTGCTTTCTTCTCTCTGTAAGACTGTAACTACTCAACTTCGTGTTTTTCTTTTTCGGTTTCTGGGTGTTTTTTCTTTTTCTGTTTGCAAGAGCAACAATGGCAACTCCAAAACAGCACATAGAGCACATAAGAAAAACTACATTCTCAATAGGAGGAGAAAAGAACCCTTTGGCTCCTATGCTTGATCAGGCTGTCAAGTATCTTTCTGCTGAACTCTACGCTAAAGATGTCCACTTTCTTATGGAACTCATTCAGGTTTTCTTTCTTTTTTATCAATGTGACCAGACAATGCTGTTTAGTATGTTTAATGTTGCATGTTTTTCTTTATATGTTTTATTTGCCCTTGATCCATTCTTTCTCTTTTAATTTTGTAGTCGCTGATTGCTTTGCTAGTGATTAAAGTTGGAAGCTGCAAATTTCTGTTGTTTTTTGTTTTACTGAATTGAAAAGCAAAAAGTCAAGTTGAGTCAAGGACTGTCTTTTTTTCTTTTCTTTTTGGCTGTGGCTTTCGGTGAAAAAATGGGTTCTTGTTGTTTTTCTAATTGAAATGAAGTCATCAAGCTACCTTATTTTGATCATTCATGGTCTTTAACAGTTAATAAAAATGAAGAAGGAATGAATTGCTATCATTATAATTTGTTGAATTTGATAAAAAAAAAATTGTGCATTTTTCATGTTAAAATTTTGGATATTTTAATTTTTGTAGCAGTTATTTTGATCTGATATAATATGCATAGTTTACTATCCTTTGATTCCAAGGTGAATTTTCCTTTCACAGAATGCTGAAGATAATGAATACTTGGAACCGGTGGATCCTTCACTTGAGTTTGTCATAACATCTCGAGATATAACAAACACTGGTGCGCCTGCTACTTTGCTCATGTTCAATAATGAGAAGGGTTTTTCTGCAAAAAATATCGAGTCCATTTGCAATGTTGGAAATTCCACTAAGAAAGGGAACCGGAAGCGTGGCTATATTGGGGAGAAAGGTATTTTGCCTTGCTCAATTTCTTGTGCAACAGTGTATTTTATAAGTTGTGCGCACTTCCGAGCTGCCGGCTTATTGCTTGTGTCGTGTTGTTTCTCGGTTGTGTGACTGGCTAGAGTCTTATAGCTTCTGCTGGATCAGGGATCCTGATTCTGAATGTGTAGTACATTTTTGTTTTTTAGTCTATATTTGCTTCAACGACAAATGAAAAACTTGCATATCAGAAACTGGTAAACCCCTGTAGTTTTATATGGAAACTCAACTAATTGAACCTCGTAAACATGTCTGCTTAAACATTGCATTGCCAAGGCGTTGAGCGAAGCACAACATAAACATGCAAATCATATATATGGCAGCATGGGTTGTGACATGATGCATTCAAGAAAGGTAGTTCAGGAGAGATCAGTTTACTTAAAAAAAGTAAAAATTAAGGGCTGGAAAAAGAAGAATGAAAAGATATGAACAGAAGATCTTTCAACTTGGGAACACAGGTTACTACTGCATTAACCATACTGGACTAATGGAGAGCTCATGGAATGACCATGAGCTGGCTAATAAATCATGATAGAGGTGGATAGGGTTTGCAACTGTACCATTTAGTAATCCATTATTGAGACACCTCTTATTTATCTTCAATTCTGTTCTAATAAACTTTGTTTCGGTTTGGTATGCAGGAATTGGATTCAAGAGTGTGTTTCTTATTGCTGCTCAGCCTTACATATTCAGCAATGGCTATCAGATACGATTCAATGAAAAGCCCTGTCCACACTGCAATCTTGGATACATAGTTCCTGAATGGGTTGATGATAGCCCATCTCTTTCAGACATAAAACAGATTTATGGTTCCGCTTCTACCCTCCCAACTACTACACTGATTTTGCCTCTGAAGCCTGACAAGGTGAACCCCGTGAAGCAGCAGCTGTCGAGTATTCATCCTGAAATCCTGCTGTTCCTTTCAAAGATAAAACGCCTTTCTGTCAGGGAAGAAAACGCGAATCCCAGGCTCAACACTGTTAGTGCAGTAGCTATTACGAAAGAGACAAATTTCGTGCAAAGGAAAAACATGGATGCCGAGTCCTACACACTCCATCTGTCTGCAGATGAAAACAGTGATGAATTTGAAAAAGAATGCAGCTACTACTTGTGGAAGCAGAAATTTCCTGTCAGGCAGGAAAACAGAGTCGACATGAGAATGGGAGTGGAGGATTGGGTGATCACTTTGGCTTTTCCTAATGGAGAGCGCCTCCATAGGGGAATGAAGTACTCCCCTGGAATATATGCATTTCTTCCAACAGAGATGGTGACCGACTTTCCCTTCATAATTCAAGCAGATTTTATTCTAGCATCATCAAGGGAAACAATACGATGGGACAACATATGGAACCAGGGAATTCTTGATTGTGTTCCCGTTGCTTTTATCGAAGCATTAATCTCATTAGTCAAAACAGTGGATGGTGCACCAGCATCTAGTTTGCCTCGAATGTTCAAGTTCTTGCCGGTCCATAGCTCCCCCTTTGAAAAGTTGAATTCAGTGAGGGAATCAATTAAAGCGAAGCTGGCTGAAAAGGATATCATTCCAAGTGAGTCATACACAGCACAACAGTTCTTTCATAAACCACGTGAAGTTGGCCGATTAATGCCTGCTTTCTGGAATATACTGAAGAAGACAAGGGAGCGAGGAGTGAGCTTGCACAAACTTTCATCCCATGGTTGCTATGTTCTGAATTCTTCATTTGATAAGCCAGAGTATGATGACATACTGGATTTCTTGGGGGTGAGACCGGTAAGCAGTGAGTGGTATGTAAAGTGCATTCAAGGCTCTAATATTGTAATGGGAGTCTCAGAGGAAACGTACCTGGAGCTTCTTCATTTCCTTGCTGTTAATTGGCAGTCCGAGTTTCACAGCACAGGCATGGGGAACATTCCACTAATTAAATATGTGGGTACCGATGGGAGCGTGTGTTTGTGTTCTGTTAATGAATCTGCTCAACCGCATGGTAAAACTGTGTGCCTATCACAGAAGTCTTCTCGTGTCTCATGGTTGATTGATTGGAACAGAGAGTTCCGATGCATGGCAAATCATTTTTTTGTGCCAAGAACCACACAAGAAGCTATCTGTTCATCATCTAACAAAGAACTTGTTTTAAAATGGCTTGTAGACATGATTAAAATCAAAGCTTTAAGCGTATATCATTATGCAGATCTCTACGGAGATCAAGTCAGTTGCAACCAGAAACTTGTCATTGCCTATGCTCACTTCTTATATCACTCATTCTTAAATGATTATCTATCGGAGAGGGAAGTTGTTTCTTTGTGTGGTAAAATGCCACTTGTTGATAGCTATGGCCATGTGATCAAAGCAAGGAATGCGGTTCTAGTCCCAGCTACTGAAAGCAAATGGGTGCAATTGATTGGTTCTAATCCTTGGAGAGGAGAAAGCTATGTTGAGTTAGGAGAAGACTACTTGCATCCTGCATATTTTGCTGGCACAAGCACGGGGGGAAACCAACTCATGAATTTCCTTAAAGATTATGTTAAGGCTTCTGATATTCCTCACATATCTCCCCCCAATGCTGGAATACCTACTGCGTCAACACCACTTACCAAACAAAATGCATTTCTGCTGTTGGATTGGATTCGTGAGCTGAAACGGAGTGGAATTGGCATTCCAGAAAGGTTCATGGCTTGCATACAAGAGGGTAGCTGGCTGAAAACTACTATGAATGGCTCTCCTGGTTACAAACCACCATCACAGTCGTTCCTACTTCCTTCGAGCAACAGAAGCTCAAACTGGGGAAGCATTTTGCAGAGTGCATCTGTGCTTGTCGATATTCCTTTGATAGATCAGGGTTTTTATGGTCTTAAAATTACTGAGTATAGAGAGGAACTACGGACAGTTGGGGTCATGTTTGAGTATGGAGAGGCATGTGAATTTATCGGGAACCATCTCATGTCTTTGGCAGCTTCATCCGCTTTAACTAAAAGCAATGTTATCTCCATACTGAATTTCATCAGATTTTTGAGGATGAATCTTCTTTCTCTAGATAAATTCATTGGCACAATTAAACAAAAAAGGTGGCTAAGAACTTGTTGGGGTGATAGGTCTCCGGTTGGATCTGTTCTATATGATCAGGAGTGGACAACTGCGAGGCAAATTAGTGATATCCCTTGCATCGATGAAGATTACTATGGCGAGGACATCCTTGTTTTCAAACCAGAACTCAAGTTGCTTGGCGTTGTCGTTGGCTTCAATGGAAGTTATCAATTGGTTGTTGATTGCTTTAAATCATCTTCATGCTTATCTGCTCTGTCAAAGGAGGCCTTTCTTCTGGTTTTGGATTGCATGCATCATTCTAGTTCTGCTCACAAACTAGTTAATGCAGTGAAAAGTACAAAATGCTTAAAGACAAACTTAGGTTACAAATGTCCTGGCGAATGTTTCTTGTTTCATCCTGAATGGGGTTGTCTTCTAAAGGTTTTTGATGGTTTCCCGTTGGTTGATAGTAATTTCTATGGAAGCAGCATCATGTCTCACGATACGGAGTTGAAGAAGCTGGGAGTAAAGGTAGACTTTGAGGATGCTGTCAGAGTGTTTGTTCACACTTTTATGAAGCGGGCATCTTCGTCTTCCATTACAAAGGAAAATGTGTTTTCATTCATATCATGCTACAGAAAACTGAAGGGAACTCCAAACAAATTTCCTTCAGATCTTAAGAAGTGCATCCGCGAGGTGAAATGGCTGCGGACTCGGCTTGGTGATTATAGATCTCCAAGAGATTGTATTCTGTTGGGTCCTGAGTGGGAGTTAATTTATCCAATCACTCGCCTTCCGTTTATCGATGACAGCGACAAATACTATGGGAATGGCATTCATGAGTATCGAAAGGAGCTGAAGAGTATGGGGGTCGTTGTTGAATTTAAAGCCGGTGTGAAGTTTGTGGCTGCTGGTCTTCGCTTTCCTCAAAATCCACGTGACATAGCTCCCGGGAATGTGCTTTCATTACTGGAATGCATCCGTGCTTTACTGCAGGAAAAGGACTACTCCTTTCCCGATGCTTTTCTGAAAAATATTTCTCGAGGATGGTTAAAGACCCATGCTGGTTTCAGGTCTCCAGGTAACTGCTGTTTGTTCAATTCCCGGTGGAGTTCCTACGTGAGGCCTACTGATGGACCATTCATTGATGAAGATTTTTATGGTTCTGACATCAAATTGTATTCAAAAGAGCTCAGTGCAATAGGAGTTGATGAAGAAAAGGTTTGCTCATTGCTTGCCAGTCATCTTGATTCCCATTCTGAATTAGACACTATAGTTCGAGTATATGATTGTCTGAGAGAAAATAAGTGGAAACCAGATAGTGATGCTACCAGAAAGATTTGGATTCCAGATGGACTTGAGAATGGAATGTGGGTTGACCCAGAAGAATGTGCTCTGCATGACAAAAATGGTCTCTTTGGTCTGCAGCTGAATGTATTGGAGAATCATTATAAGCCAAAATTACTTCATTTCTTCTCCAGTTCATTTAATGTTAAATCCAACCCTTCATTTGATGATTACTGTAAGCTTTGGAAGGTTTGGGAAAGTTTAGGAAGACCATTGACACATGCTGAGTGCTGTGCTTTTTGGGAGTGTGTTATGATGCAAAGGAGCTCGAGGACAGAGAGAACCCTTGCTGATGATTTGGTAAAGCTACCTGTTGTTTTGCGCTCTGGTGAAATTCTGTTGTCCAGCAAGAGTGATGTTTTTATTGCTGATGACCTTCTATTAAAGGACCTATTTGAGAAGTTCTCATCGCGCCCGATATTTGTCTGGTGTCCTCAGCCAAACTTGCCTTCTTTGCCTCGAACTAGGTTGCTTGAAGTCTACAGGAAAATTGGGGTTCGCACTGTATCTGAATCAGTGCTGAAGGAAGAATTGTCATTGGCAGATGGAGTAGAACTTGGTCAGATGGATTCGAGGGATGCAGGGATTGGAAAGGAGCTGATTAGACTGATTCTTGGCTTTCTAGCAGATCCTTCTCTTGATATGGAAGCAACAAAGAGGCATGGAGCTGTCCAGTGCCTCCTGAATCTTAAGGTGCTGGAGACTATGGAGCCAATTACTGTAAGCTATAGTTTATTGCTTTCTGACGGGGAACCTCTGAAGGTGAAAGCAAGCCGTATGATTCGCTGGGATAAAGAGTGTTCAAAGTTTTTCACACAGAAGATGGATAAAGCTGGCGGCCAGAAAAATCTTATTGAATATGCAACCTCTTTTTCTGAAGTAATAGCTCGGGGGGTGTTGTGGGATAAAGAAGATCAAATAAAAGCACTCTCTGAACTGATCAAGTTGGCTTTCCTCCTGAATTTTGATGAACAAGCTGTTCAATTCTTGATGAAATCTAATAATCTTCAAACTTTTCTGGAGGACGAGGAGTTCCTTAATGCTGCCTTCCCTTCTGTTTAGGTACGTGTGAACCCCTTAATAGTTACAAGTTCGCAAGCTTCTGTTTTTGTCCCTTGCTTCTTCCAGCACCATTTATCTGTCTAAGCAGGTATAATTTTGTTAATATGTATGGTGGTCTGAACTATTGGACCAAATATGTTAGGGAGTTCAGGGGTTAAGCTGGTTCAGTCAGTCTACTATCTTGTGAACTTGGGTGGGTGTTTTTCAGCTTTGTTTGCTTTGCAGCTGTATGCATGGTCATTTTGAGTTATAAAATGGTGTGTTCTTAAATATGTTTGATGGAAGTGTTCTGCCCCTGCCCCTGTGTGCGCAGAACTCATGCATGTCCTTACGCCATTTTGATTTAATTTTTCTACTTGGGATGATTCTTGGTAGATCTCTGTTTGTGCTAAGAAATATTATAAGATTTAGAGGCATACAGGCCCAACACAACTGCATTGCAGGACAAAAGTGGAGCTCGATATTCCTATGCATGATCGTGTTTTATCAGCAGGCATCCGACTGTCATGCATGCAATGAACAAAGCAAATAACAGAAATCATGCAATCAGCATTCTAATTCGAGAACTCCTATCACAGAGCTTTGCATATGGAAAATCGATATAGTACTGCTCACGTGGTTTTATGTGCCATAATTGCCTCGTAATAGAATTTAGCCAAGTTCATTGTTTGAGTCTTTGAGGTATATAAACTTGCTGTTTGTTTGATATGAGCAAATAGTGAGTACCAATAATATTGACAGTCCGAGATCTTTGATGAAGATTTTGTGGATTTATCATAAGCATTTTGGAAGAATACATAATTTCTTCCTTCTGTCTCTTGGATTAGAAATAAAATTGCTTTCCAAACAATGGATAAAACCATGAAGTATAGAGTCTCTGGTCTCCTAACAAGGTGGTTAGTAGCAATTGAATATTTTGGAGAAAACCATGAAGTATAATCACCATCATCAACTTTTTCTGACATACCCGCAGATAAAAGCTTTTTTAGTTAGGTTCACTGTCCTTGAAATGAAACCAGTTATTGTAAAGCTATAGTATGCGTCTATCTTCAGGGGAAAAAGTGAATGCAAGACTGAGCCAAACACAATATATTAGGGATAGAGTGAGGCCTCTTACGAAAGTGGCAGGGATGGAGAGCGGTGGAACTGTGTCCTATCGAATTTCAGTCCCATTTTCCTGAAGGATAATATCTGGAGTAGTATTATGGACAGCATCAGATAAGGGCACCTTCTGAGCTGATCAAATTGGGTCAGTTGCTGGAATTCATCAAGGGAACGCTCAGGTTTCTGTTGAAGCCCAAGAATCTGAATATTTGTCACTCGGGATGATAGGTTTTTCAAAACTCATCCAAAATGCACAGCAGTCCTTCGGAAAATCAATATCTTGCGAATCTTCTGTCGAAAGAGGCAAACATCATTAGGAGCTCCAAAAGGTCCAGATTATTAAAATAATTAAGATCAAATGCAAAAAGAAGGCTAAAATTCTGAATAATCTTTATAGCATGAGTATTTAGTCTTAACTTAAATACAAATAAAGTATATATATGTTAAACTGAAAGTACCATTCTACCCTTAATAAATAAGACTACATAAATATTATTTAACATCTCCCCTCAAACTCATGATGCGGCAGCTACAAGCATCGAGAGTTTGCCAACCAGAAAACGAAGACGAGAGATGGAATGTGTCTTGGTAAAGAAATCTGCAATCTGTAAGGAAGAAGGAACAAAAGGCAAATCAATGGTGCCATGCTTGAGATGACGACGAGTAAGATGACAATCGATCTCAATATGCTTAGTTCTCTCATAAAAAACCAAGTTGTGAGCAATCTGAATAGAACTCGGTTGTCACAATACATAGGAGTAGGATGAGAAAAGAAAACTCCCATATCAGCAAGTAACCAATGTAACCAAACAATCTCTTTGGTAGTAGATGCCATGGCACGATATTCTGCTTCGGTGGATGATTGAGAAACAATAAATTGTTTCTTGCTTTTCCAAGAAATAAGAGAATCACCTAAAAAGATACAGAATCCGGTAACAGACTTGCGATCTGTGGGATCACTACCATAATCAGCATCAGAGTCGTTACATCGGATCGCAAGTCCAAGGAAGAGGTGGATGAAAGTCTTTTACTTTCATCCACCTCTTTTACTTTCATACACCCAACTCCAAGGAAGAGGTGGATGAAAGTAAAAGACTTTGAAAAACTGTACCCTGAAGATATCGCAAAATACGAAGAACAATGCCCGGTGAACGGTAGTAGGAGAAGCAACAAACCGACTAACAACATGAACAACATATGCAATATCGAACGAGTAATGGTGAGATATACCAAACTCCCAACAATAGTGCGATATAAAGTAGGATTTATCAAAGGTAAACCATTAGAAGAAGAGTACATTGCGTTAACCTCAATGGGAGTATCTACAGTCTTGTTATCATTAAGTCTAGCCGGCTCAAGAATATTTACAACATATTTTGACTGAGAAAGAAGGTAACCTCAGGTGAGTATGCTACCTCAATACCTAGGAAATATCGAAGATAACCTAAATCCTTCATTTCAAATTGTCTAGCTAACTCTGTCTTTAAAACTGAAATACCATCAATGTCATCACCAGTAATGATCATGTCATCAACATATAAAGACAGAATGATACGACCTGTATCAATGTCCTTAATAAAAAGAGCAAAATCATGACTGTTAGAAACAAAGTCAAGAGATGAGATCACAATAGAGAATTTCTCAAACCAAACACGAGGTGCTTGTTTGAGACCATATAATACTTTCTTAAGCTTACAAACATATCCAGAGTCATGTGAAATACCAGGAGGGGGTGCCATATAAATTTCTTCTTGAAGATCTCCATTCAAGAAGGTATTTTTAACATCAAGCTGAGAAATATGCCACTGGCGAATCGAAGCTACGGCAATAAGAGTACGAATAGTAGTCATTTTTGCAACCGGGGTAAATGTCTCCTCATAGTCCATACCATACTGTTGAGAGTATCCTTTTGCAACCAGCCTAGCTTTGTATCGCTCAATAGACCCATCAGAATTAGTCTTGATCTTATACACCCAACGACAACCAACAACACTCTTACCAGGAGGTAGAGGAACTAGATCCCAAGTATTTGTCTTATGCAAAGCGTAAAGTTCCTCATCCATAGCTTGCGCCAAAGCGGATCAAGAATTGCCTCTTTATAGGAAGAGGGCTCAAATAGACAATGAATAAAAGCTAAAAAGGAAGTAAATGATGAAGAATAACAATAATAAGCAAAATCTTTTAGTTTTGTGGACTTACGAATGTGGATGAACTGTGTTGTTACTCAATTTTGGACCCCACGTGCTGGAGACGGTGTATACCTCTTTTGAACGAGTGTAGGAGTTTAGCTCATATTCGCCAAAAGATTGACAAAAGCACGTAAAGAAATATTTTGTTTTTTGAAACCTTGTTTGAAGCCTGTTTTTCGCTCTTTTTATCCTTCCCCTTTACTACCAAAATCATCGGGTTTTCTTAGGTTGATCGGGAGTCTTCATAATGCTAAATTCGTTCTTTTTTATCTGGTCTTTAAGGTTGAATAAATCCCTCGAATTTGCACTAAAAAAAATAGTTCTCCTTCTTGTCGCAATTTTTTGGTTCCAACTTAGGCTCGATTCGACTCGTTTCGTACGATATCCGACCATCCTAGGTATATCCTGTCACTCATTACATGTTGAAAAATTGACGTACACCTTTATTAGGTCCTAGGGATCATTTTTCTTAGAGCGGATTCTCGCCGATTTGGATGCTCGGTATTGTCGATCAAGAACCTTTTGACCAACTAGATTCTCGCCAATTTCTGTTTTGTAAAAAGATTTTATCTCACTTCGACTCCTTCATAAAAGTTGTAGTCCTAGACGCGTAGATGAATTTGGGCTTTTGAATCACTTGATTTCGATATCGAAGCTCAACATATTCCCATTTGAATATCTAATGTGAGGGCAGAAAATTCTCCGCGGGAAGGATATAGCCCAAGTTCGCGGGACCGATTCGAAGGATTTTTTTTTGGACCAAGGACTGAATCGAAAAGTGTTAAAATGAGGGATTGAATTGAAGAATGATATTGAAAGCTGGAAAGGGGGGTTGGATCATCATAAATGACAGGATTTTTACCACACCGAATAAGGAAAATAAGACCTTGCATGCACCCTTACCCATCGATTTCTTTCCTTTTTTTCCTCCGTAAATTTCCCGCGGTTTCCATGTTTGTCTTGCCGATTGGAGAGCTTGAGACCACGTTTTTATTGACTCATTTCAAAGGGAGCAAACTGGCCCTATGGAAGGAAAGAAAAGAGCCACACCATCCTCTAACTAGGAAAGAAATCGAGCCGATCACAAAATCGAATCAAACATTCCGGTTTCCTATTTCGCTCACCCGAGAATACACCCTAGAGTTAATGTAATATTTGTTTCCTAAGTAAAGCCCCGTATAGGCTATATAGAAGCCTCGGTCGCCGACCTAAAGAGAGGGAAAAACGCACAAAGAAAGAGCATAAAAGAGGGCAAAAAGAGAGCAGAAAAGGAGGAAAAAAAAGGGCGAGAAAAAAAAAAGAGCATAGAAGGGGGGACGGAGGCAAAACAAGGGGAAAGAAAGGAGGCTTTTTCTTTGATACTAAAAAGCTCGCACCGGAACGTGAAAGAAAAAAAAAGGAGGAGAAAAAGACGGGATCTGCGGGTGTTTCTTTCCTAGTGCTCACTGCGAGAACGTTAGGGACCCTCACGTTCTTTTCTCTTCTTACGCCTGCTGGAGGGAAGGTTAGCCGGCCATGACTTTGTCTTTTTGTTTGTAATAAAGCATGCTTTCCCAGTTTCTGTTTTGTTTCTCTCTGTTGGCGTTGTAAAATGAATGAGGCTGTTTGTTTTTTTTAAGGTGAGGAAATAGTGGGGTTTGTGAGGCACGGACATAAGGGTTTAATTTCAAAATTCTGGTTTCATATTTTTGGCTCCCTCGTACACATGTTTTACTTCTCTCATGTTTCTTATTTATACATGAATAGAGCATGCTTCTAGTTTTTATCCTTGTTGTCTGCGTGGAATGAGTAAAGCGGGATTTAGTTTTATCAAAGAATGGGTTTGTGGGTATGAACACTGTCACTAGAATGGGTTGATGGGGTATGAACACTGTCACTAAATTCTGGTTTCATAATCTTGGCTCCCTTGTACACATGTTTTATTTCTCTTCGGTTATAATTTTTTTTTAAGCTTCTTATAAATTTTATAATATATGTGATCGATTGATTAACTTTTATTGTGATTTTTGTATTTTATTGCGATGCTTGTGTTTTTTTTTTTAAAAAATGTTTTATTGTGTGTTGCATACGGCCAATACCCTTACATGTTTTAGAACGTTTTTTATGTACAAAAATATTGGAAGTTTTAAAAATGTGTTTTCGCATGGATTTCTTAAACACTAAAAAAATTGTTTTCTTGCATTTATGGATTTTACAACATGTTTGTAAAACTCCAAAGGGTATTGGCCAATATTCCAAAAAATACAAAAATCTTATTTTGGGGGGAATTCATCTATTATTCACCGCTAATGTTTGGATAAAGAAATCCTTAAAGGACGAATATCCAAAATATTATTGGGAGTAATAAATCCGCACACATCCTTGAAAGAAGCCTTGATTATAATCGAGGACATTTCAATTTTTACTCCACGGTTTACGAGCCGTGAGAGTATAAAACACTAAGACAAAAAAAGGTTTTTAAAGCACCCTAGATTTCTAAATTTTTGTCCCTCCTCCTTGCGATTTACGAGTCGCAAACTCTTGAAAAACTAAGGGGAAAATGAGCTTTTAAAGCACATGGAACTTCCTTGGATTTCTATTATAATAATTTTAGTTTGAATCAAAACCTAGAAAACTGATGGGATTAGAAAACACCAACACCATAGCAATTATAAGACAAACCAAACACCAAGCGGCTTACCTTAGGTAGGGTGTACTAGGGGTGCTAATACCTTTCCTTTACGCAACCAGTCCCTTGCCTTAGAATCTCTGAAAGACTAGTTAGGTTTCCTAGTGACCATAATACTAGGTGGCGACTCCCTTATTCACAATAAAACAAAGACCCCGAAACCAATCGAGGATCGCCGCTCCGCCGCGCTCCGCCGCGAGGGTGCGACAAACTGACATGGAGGTGGATCCACAATCTCAGATGAAGCTTGAGGGACTGTAGATGAGAATGAAGCTTCAGGTATGCCAGAGAGTAAAGTACCGACTCGTAAAGTTATGAGTACATATTGATCGAACATGGGGAGAGGTATCATTACCAGAATCCTCAGAAAAGGGATTTATATGAATAATATCAGATTTAGTCAGGTTATGAGTAGTAGATGGAATAGAAAAGAAAGGTATATGCTCAAGGAAGACAACATGACGCGACACATAAAGTTTCTGAGTTATTGGATCAAAACAACGATACCCCTTTTTACCTTCACCATAACTCGAAAGACACAAATAACGGATCGAGAGGATAACTTACTGCGTTCTACATGAGGATGAAGAACGAAACAAATACAACCAAAGACTCTAAATGAGAAATAATCGGGAGACATACCCATATAACTTTTCAAAAGGAGATAGACCCGAACTATGAGAAGATGGAATTGTATTAACCAAACTTATAGCAGTAAGAACAACTTCTCCCCAAAACTCACTAGGAACAAAAGTAGACAACAAGAGAGAACGAGCAGTTTCGACAATGTGCCTATGTTTTCTTTCAGCAACACCATTTTGCTCAGGAGTATCTGTACATGAAGTTTGGTGGATGGTTCCATCTAAGGCAAGCAATTGGCAAAATTTATTAGAGGTGTATTCCTCACCCAAATCACACCTAAAGCATTTGATCACATCAGAATGTTGAGTTTTGATAAGAGCTCGAAAAGCTACATATATCTCAAAGAATTTAGAACGATGTTTCATTAAATAAACCCAACAATAACGAGTATAATCATCAATAAAAGAGACATAATATCGAGACCCTCCTTTTATGGCAACAGGAGAAGGTCCTCATACATCAGAATGAATCAAATCAAATGGTGAAGAAGAAACAGAAATACTTCGATTAAAAGGTAAAGCAGAAAATTTTACCAGTTTACATCCACTACAATCAGAAATGTCACAAGTTTTCTAATTTCCTAAAGCTCCTGTGGATGCCAAAAAACTCAAACAAGAAGACGAAACATGACCTAGATGGGAATGCCATAAATAAAAACTAGAAGATGAAAGACTTAAACGAAAGGAAGACAAATCAACCGTAGTAGTAGCAGCGGTAGCAACAACAACTAACACTTTTAACTCATCCAAAATATATAGTTCATTCTCCCTACGGCCTATCCCAATCAGCTTCTGAGACTGCAGATCCTGTACACAACAAAAAAAACTAAAAAAATGACTAAATAATCACTAGAATCACATATTTGACCAACAGACGCAAGATTCAATTTGAGTTTTGGAATAAGATAAACATTAGGGAGAGACAAGTGAGGTGTGACAACAGGAACCAACACCCGCTAAGGGCATAGGAGTGTCATTAGCAGTCATAACAGGAATGGAGGACAAAGGGGACACAAAGGTAAAAGATGAGGAATTTGGAGACATATGATGGGAAGCACCAGAATCCAAGACCCATTCAGAGTGTGACATACCTGAGAAACTATGAGGCAATTGACCTATGGAAGAAAAAGCGGACATTGCTTGTGGCTGCAAAGAGAGAAACTTTTGAAATTGCTCAGCCAAAGTATTGAGACCGGTAATAGAGCCTAGGGAAGCTACTACTGCAATATTATGGTGTGGTGGTTTATAACCTGGAGGTGGTCTATGAATATTAGATTGTGACTGACTGCTAGACTTTCAAGCTTGATTCTCATTGTCTCAACTTAGAACACTGAGTCTTCTAATGACCTTTCAACTTACAGAAACTGCACTCATCGAAGCCAACCCATGTGTAAGGCTTGTTATGATGATTAGAGAATGACTTAAAAGGTACTGAATAGAGATTGTAGAAACTAAACAAATATCTTCTTAAAATTATACGATTACTCCAAAACACAAAACGAATTTGCAGAAACTGGACACAAATATCAAATTGTAAAAGTTGAAGGGAAGATGAAATACCAAAATAATTGCAGAAACTGACGAAATACCAAATTTTACAGAAGCGAAAAACAAAATCTCACTCCAAAGTTGGATCCGCGAAGTTGTGTTTAGGATTAAGCCTTATTCTATAAAACCACCTCTGATACCATGTTAAAATAATTAAGATCAAACACAAAAAGAAGGCTAGAATTCTGAATAATCTATATATTATGAGTGCTTAGTCTTAACCTAAATACAAATAAAGTATATATAAGTTAAACTGAAAGTACTATTCTACCCTTAATAAATAAGACTACATAAATATTATTTAACAATGCGTATTCCGCTTCTGTACAATGTCACTTTCAATTGAACACCAGCATCAGATTTATCCAAATTTCGTCAGATAATTGGTGGACGGGGCAAGGAAAACGGTTGCCTAGAAAACTCTTCCAGAACACAGTATTTCATATCTATATAGCATAATATGCATGGCTGAATTGTTAATATGAAACAGAACAATTGATAAAAGAAAATTCCCATCATTGCAAAGAACATGACTCGTGACAACAAAAGCAGCAAAGGGAAAACAAAAAAAGGTCTATGGGCTTCCTTCACTCTTTCTAGCAAACTTCTTAATGGATAAGAAGACGAGCTTTGTGATGGCCGCCTGTGCAAGTTGGACAGTAGCATGATTTTAACTTTCAGCTGATTCTTTCCTTTAGGAACGCCCTGAATCTTCTCCCTTTCTTTCCCTTCTTCTTTCCAAAGCCCCCCGAGAGTTGAAGGAGAAAAATGAAGAAAATATAAGCTTTTTTTCAATGAAAGCAGAAGCAATAAAAACTTGATCTGTATGCTCATCTAAATTCAGTTTCTGATTGCTTATCAGAGAAAGTTCCGGTAGATGTATCAGTAGTTTATCTTTACGGTCATTTGGAGAAAGATATAAAGAGGGTTAAGGATTGCTTATAGAGCTGTTAAGTATTGAATAACCTAAAAAAGTTTGTCACTAATCTACTAGTAGATTAAATTGATTTGATGCGCTAATTGATTCTTTTTTAAAAAATAGGGTTTAAATTGTGAAATTGATTTGACTTGAGCAAATGAAAATACATCATTTACTTAATTTGTCATTATTATAGTCCAATAAAAAAATTATTTACATATATTTATGAAATGTCAAAGAAAAATCTCAACCTAAAAAATTGAATTGTTAGGTAATGTTCCAAAATATGATTTATATTATTTTTTAATATAGATATTTGTTCGAGACCGTGAAAACCACATATAAAGTGAAGAAAAAATCACACATGAAATCTATTTCTCAATTAATTTAATATTAAAAGTTAAAATTAAAAAATATTATTAATATTAATTAAAAAATCAAAATACCTCTAAAATATTTATAAAAAAAACTAAGTTAAAGACCCTGAAGTTAAGTTATTAGAGTGATTTTTTTTATATAAAAAAAACTAAACCTAATGTTAAGTGTTGTTTTGCGTTTGATGTGCAAGATCACGTTGATTATGGTATTAAGGAAAAGTTGATATATCTGAAAATTTAAGTGGTGTTTGTGAGTATAATAATAATTATTTTTTAAAATATATTTTATTAAAAAATATATTAAAATAATATTTTTATTTTATGTGACAATCCCTACTGAAGAAGTCCTACTGTGTTCATGCATCAACAATTAATATCCCAGCAGCAGCAAGCACAAGCTCTGGCTGTAGACTGAATGTCCCGTCTTGGGCATTTGGCTGCCCCAAATCCTTCAAAGCCAAGTGTGCAGCCTTCTGCCCTGAGATCATCATTGCCCCAAATGTTGGACTCTGCAAAAATTAAGTTAATAATCAGGACTAGCTTGATAAAACAGTATGATTTGCACATGAACTTCTAATATATATATATATATATATTACCATTCTTGGTGCTCCATAACTTCCATGCCTGTAACAATCATACCAGGCACAATATCTCTTGTAAGCCTAACAATTGCATCTTCAGCAGCGTTCATGTCGAGTGCTTTCATTCCAGGAACACTATCAATCATGCCAATACTCTTCAATCTCTTAACACCAGCAGCTCCAAAAGGCCCGTCATGTCCACAAGAACTAACCACAACCTTAGCCTCCATAACATTAGGGTCCGTGCAAGATTGAGTGTCATGGTTCATAGACATTAAAGCCAAATCAAATCCAAGGGAAATTGTCTTAATTCCTCTTACAAGAAATAGAAATAAAGATTGGGGATTAATAAGAAAACTAAAAAAAATTAAAATTCTAAAAATAAAACGTAAAAGATAATTTAGTGTGTTTATGCTCGGTTCAAATGGATTGTCCTTTCAACAAATTAGATTTATCATCAAAGTAAAATAAATATTTTTTTAATTCAAGAAAATACTTAAATTTCTTTGAGCAATGAAGATCGAAAAAGATCAAATTAGTTAGAAAAAGGCCCTAATTAATTCCTTAACATCAATGAAATTAAAGATCGAAAAACAATTTTTATATTCAGTGATGAAGGCTTTAAGAGCGAAAAACAATCAAGTATTCCAAGTTATCGTTAAAAAGCTTAATAATTTTTAGTTGTTTTATTCTTAAAAGTTAAATCAACCTAATTTATTTATTTTGTTTTCTTTTTTTTCATCAAAATCAACAATTACAGATTGAAAAATTTACAAAAACAAAAGCATACTTACTGCATAAATCATTCAAAAAGCTTGAATGAAAACAATAGATTACATATCAAATTAGACAAAATAAATACTTGAATATCTAAAAGTGAAATTAAAAATATCTCTTCTCACAATCTAAAACAATAATAGAACAAAACTCCTCTGAACCGAGAACCAAACTTCAGTTCATAGTAATTGGAAAATTGAGAAAAAAGAGAAAAAAAATGCTGCAAAGAAAACAAATTATTTCTGCTATGAATTGCTTTCTTTATTCCCTCCGTTAGCTGTTGTTTTTCTTTAGAATTCTCTCATGATTAGAAGTTTTTAATGTTATTTAATTCCTTTCTCTTTATATAATCATTAAGGTCGGCTCAAAATTTATATTGAAAATTAACTCGGTTGTTATCATAATTTTATTATAATTTAGCTGCAATTTAAACTTTGTTTTTAACTTGGTTTCTTGCAATGTTCCAGTTCTTGCCAATCATGAGCTCTGATTATCCAACTTCGAAATCTGGGAGGCAATCAATCAAAGAAAAGTTGGCTGAAGAACAAATTGCTCCAAGTGAGTCTTCCACAAGCCCTGGAAAGTTGGGTCGAATAGTGCCTTCATTCTGGAGTATTTTGAGCAGGGCAAAGATGCAGGGGGTGAGCTTGCATAATCTTTCATCCCATGGCTGGTATGTTCTAAGCTCTGGAGCAATAGAGAAGCCATTGTTCTTTGTGTGAGAGTTTTGGATTTTCTTGCCTGTGAGGAACCCTCACTTCGTAAATTTTTGCCCTGCTGCAATGAACTTTATTTGATTTTATCCTTCTACTTGGTAGCTAAATGAACTGGATTACAACTAATTTTATGTTTTGACCTTGACACTTATCTTTTATCAGTGCTATCTGCAGAAAGCTCAGAGCCAAAGAGTTTAGTGCGCGGGAAATTTGGAAAAGATCCCATAGTAGAAACAAGCTTTTTGCCTGACAGGGGTGATGTTTCTCCCTCCCATTTCTTCCCTCTTCTACCTCTCTCTCTCTCTCTCCCCCCCTCCAATGCAGTTAATGTTAAATAAAACCCTTCATTTGATGATTACTGTAAGCTTTGGAAGGATTGGAGAAGTTTAGGGCATCCATTGACACATGATGGGTGCTGTGCATGTTGGGGGGACTGTTATGAAGCACAGGAGCTTTTCTAGAGGATGAGGAGTTCCTTACTGCAGCCATCCCTTCGCTTCTCTCCAGGTAATAATTCCAAGATTGCAGCCTCCTGTTTTTTTCCATTGCTTCATCCAGCAATATTCATCTGCCTAAGCGAATTTTGTTTTGTTAATAATCTATAATTGTCTGAGCTATTGGATCAATGCAAGAGAGGATCAGTTATTAAGCTGATTCAGCTAGTCTGCTATCTAATGAAATCTGGCTATTTTTTATGCTTTGTTAACTCTGCAGCTGTACGCATGGTCATTTGAATATATACTCTGATTAGGTTTTTATTATTATTATTATTCTGCCTCTATATGAAAAACAATAATTACAAAGAGAGAATTTTGTCAATATAGCTTTCATATAAATCCATAAATATCTATATTCTTGTTTTAAAAAACTCCACAGGTTGACTCGAATCTAATTTTAAAACCTAGTTTAACCTTACAAATTAATTCGAGACTCGATTGATCACGGTCTTAACCGAGTTTTACACATAAAAAACCAAAGTTATATTTGACTTAATTAAATTAGAGTGACCTACTATGTCAATTTAAAACCTGGATGAGAACTTGGTTGAGACCCCATCCTTTTTAAATGAAAAAATCAACTTCTTGTGTCTCTTTTCCAGTAAGTCCCATGGCATCTTGTGCCTTTTCCAGTGTATTTGTAGGTTTTGGTGTCTTTCTTTGGTTGCAGATCTCACGAACATATCATAAACATAGAGATACAGTCCTTGCATTTGTATCTATGTTTTAAAACAAACAAAAGAAAAGGGAGGAATTAAGATGAGATACAGCCCTTGCATCTGAATAACGATTTTACAACTTGCCTTGTATCATTTAAGGACAGAGCAAAGCAGTTGGAATTAAGTCTTATATCATTCAAGGACAAAGAGAGTGAATGAGATTTGCCGATCAATTTGTGTTCGAACAGAAAAATAGGACTTAGGGTTTGAGTTCTTACAGCCAGGGATAATCTCCTACAAGTATCATCACCCTCATCATTAATAGAAACAGCCTATCTTTGTTAGGAGCAGCTAATTTACCATTGAATTCAAGAATCTGATCCAATTTTGTTGTCAATTCATTGTAGCCATTAAACTTTGTTGGGTCTAGAGACCTCCCTACAGCAGTCCCCTGCTTGTGAACCTAAACCTGCAAATAGCAGTTTCGTCTCCCAAGTAAAGAAGAAAATATTCTCAATAAAAGGATTCTTAATCACTACATTAAAATAAGTAGCAACCTGTACACATCTTCTTGTTGAACCACCATCAGGCTTGCCCTGGACATCTTTTGAATGAAAAGCAGAGGCTTGAAAAATGTTCCCTTGTTCCTCATGTCTAGGATGCTTTGGAAGCTTTAATTGCTCCAAAAATCGATCACAATCCAACAATTACAGATGATCTGAGGCAACATTGATTTGATGTTGTGGTTTATCTACGGAGTGCCGGTGAATAGCATCTGATTCCAGTGCCTTTATTTTGATGAATTGATAAAGAAAATGCGACAACTTGGCTTAGAGAGAGTGAAAGCACTTCCATGGTATAAAGAAATTGGTACGAAAGTCTCGTATGGCGGAATGGAACATAACCTCTGCTAACACGTGTTGTAGCAGTTGTCTTAAGTGTGTTTTTTTTTTATAAATATATTAAAATAATGTTTTTTTTAAAAAAAAATTAAGGTATTAAAATAATTTAGAAACACAAAATAAAAAAAAAATTAATTTTTTAAAATACTTTAAAATATTTTAATTTATTATAACATCTTTATCTTTTTTTTACAAGATTTCGTCAAAGTTGATTGTTTGAGGAATAGATTTTTGTATGATTGATGTACCGATGAGAAAAAAATCAAAAAATTAAAAAACCTAGAAAATAAATAATTGAGAAAATCAAACCGTAAAAAAATTGATTAAATTAATTAAAATTTTGAAAAAATCGACCGGTTTGGTTTCGGTTTTATAAACTTGAAATCAAAAAAATTGAACCGAACCGAACCCAAATCGAAAAAAAAACAAAGCCAAACCAAAAAAAAAAAACCTAGCCAAACCCAAAAAACTAAGCTAAACTAAAAAACCCAGCCAAACCGGTTTGAATCGATTTTTGTCCTAAAAAACAAACTGAAACCTGTCGGTTTGAACCATTTTTGGTTCGGTTCGATTTTGGTTTTATAAGTCTGAAACTGAAAAAATCAAACCGAGCCCAAACTGAAAAAAATTGAGCCAAACCGGATAAAAAACCAAGCCAAACCAAAAAAACCGAGTCAAACCGGAAAAAACCGAGCCAAGCCGGTTTGAACCAGTTTTTATCCTAAAAAACTGAACCAAACCAAAACTAGTCAATTTAAATTAGTTTTGATTTTTTAAAAAATTTAGTTTAGTGATTTAAAAAAAGAAAAACTAAATCGAATAAAAAATCATCACATTTGATATGTGGTGTGTGCCAGAATCAAGGAGCGGTGTAAGTCCCATCTATCATAACCTCTATATATTCGATGAGGATTTTGTGGATTGACATGAGTCCTTTTTGATAGTAACAATCAGAGCATTTCTTTCTCTCTTTTTTTAAATTTTTTTATAATTTTAAATTATTTTAATATATTAATATAAAAAATATAATTTGAATACATTATTAAATAAAAAATATTTTAAAAAGCTATATCAGATTCTAGAAACGGCCAATTGAATTGAGGCTTTGAGGAATCACAACTCTTTTCTGTGCGTGCGTGCGTGTGTCTGTCCATTTTAGGGGTTTAGGTGGAGGACTAGGGAGAGGAGGACTTGGGCCTAATAGATTAATATGGGCCTTCTAAATCCTATATAATAGCTCTTTTATTTTCTTTTTAATGAATTCTTTGTGCCAGCTTCTTTCGAAGTACATGAGACTTGGTTTCTTTTCTTTTAAGGGAAAAAAAAAAACTCAAACTCTTGTCAAGTTGTGCACGGATATATTAATCTATTATTAGGCCCAAATCCTTTTACACTTAAAAAAAAATAATCCTAATTTATTTTAAAATTATAATAATGATAATGGTTTAAAATATTTTTTATTTAAAAATATATCAAAATAAAATTTTTTATTTTTTAAAAATTATTTTTTATATCAATATATCAAAACGATATAAAAACATAAAAAAAATTATTTAAAAAAAATTAAAATTTGTAGAAATACGGTTTGAACTGGTTTCCAATCTCTCCTTTCACTTGAGGAGGACTTTAGGCGGTTGAATCAGAGTTTAAAGGAAACTTTCACTAAAAAAAAAGTCTCACCATCAAGGTTGTTAAAATCGCGATTCAACTCTTAAAATTGTATGATTTTACGAGTCAATATAGATTTTATGTGCTAAATCATTCATAAAACTCGAAAATAGATAAAATAAGATTAAAATTAGGTAAAATCATTAAAATCGTGTAAATTCATAATTTCACCGCAGATTAAATAAGTGTACCTGATGAAGATAAAAATGTAATGTTGATGACAGGCGTTCACCGTCTATTGGCATTTACAGAGCATAAGAGATAAATAGGGTGGTTTCTTTTGATCGTATAGGAAAATGAACTTAATTCTATGGTTTCTAGTTTCAACATTTGAAGAAGAAATATCGACGCTAAAAATATACTTTGCCCATCTAAATTTATTTTATATTTTCTATACCGTATTAAAATTATGAGTTTAACAACCTCAGTCATCACTGTTATCATATAAAAAGGTGTCAACAAAAATAAATAAATCAATCATATGATCAACAGTTATACCACGTTATCATCTACAAACAATTGACTTATCTTTTGTCTTCTTACTTTTTTTGGCTTTCTGTGTTCGACACTTTTTTGCTTTTCCGTACGAAAATCTTTTAATCACACTAGACCCAAAGGTCGTTCGTTTCCTCAGAAGTAATTTGAATTTCCACGATTTTAGTCCCTGACCTATGTACTCATTTCAATCATTTCAAGACATTCTCAATCAAGTCTTTTTATTAATATTTATTCGAATTAATGCATAAAATAGAGACAGTGATTTCTTAAGGTGTCATCTATAGCTTTCCACTTTATTCCCCCCATCAAGACCAAACGTGCTTTCTTCCATGTTAAGCTTCCAATATTCACAATCTCTCCACTACCCTTCACTCTTTATAGCAAGACCACATCACTAATTCAATACACGGTGCTTTGTGTATTGAATCCATTGGTTTTCGTTGCAATGGCGAGTCCGAGAGAACACATAGAGCACATTAGAAAAACAACATTCTCAATAGGAGGAGAAAAGAACCCTTTGGCTCCTATGCTTGATCAGGCTGTCAAGTATCTCTCTGCCGAGCTCTACACTAAAGATGTCCACTTTCTCATGGAGCTCATTCAGGTTTTTCTTTCTTTCCTTCACTTCTTTATTGTTTTGGTTTTACTTAATTACCTGTTTGCGCAGTAAAGATCATATTGATGTGTTGACTTGGTGGTCAATGACTTGCTAATAGTTTTGTTCCCATGCTGAGCCTTGAGTCTTGGTGTTTTCTTTAATTCCAAATAATTAATATACTAGGGAGTTGAAAAGCTAAATTCAAGCACAAGTCAACCAGTTAATTGCTTTAGTTTTCGAGAGTTGAGGTCTTGATGTGAAAAGGAGGGGAGAAAAAATGCAACTATTTTCCTTCTTGTCTGTTGCCGAATCTGAAGACTTCAACAAATCAGCAATGTGGCTAAAAATACAATATTTTTGCTTGTAATAATGTGAAGCACATGAAAGATAGCAAGCCGACTTCAACCGCAAGAACTCTAATACAGATTTGTATTATTTATTTATTTTTTCAAGTAGTTTGCATCTCTAACATATTTACAACTCCTCACCGTCCGTAAAGGTATGAATCTTTTTCGTGAGGCCGATCACTCTTTTCAACTCAGGCCTCTTCTTGAACTTATCCTTGTCTTATCATCCTTGTGTTATCGGACCATAAATATTGCTACGTACGAAGATCTCGATCCAAGTAGCTCAGTTATGACAGACACACAATTATTAGTAATTAAATCTTGGTTGTGTAATTTACCAAGTGGTGAATTTTCATTCTCAGAATGCGGAAGACAATGATTACTTGGAAGGTGTAGACCCTTCGCTCGAGTTCGTCATAACATCTCGTGATATAACAGCCACCGGTGCACCAGCCACTTTGCTGATCTTCAATAGCGAGAAGGGTTTTTCTGCTAGAAACATAGAGTCGATTTGCAGTGTTGGGAATTCCACTAAGAAAGGCAACAGGAAACGTGGTTATATTGGGGAGAAAGGTATTTTTCTCACTCACTCATTCCTGACTAAATTTCAACTAGTAGCCTCCCAGGTTTAAATGGAATATTTATCGTATATGTTTATGCTGAATGAGAATAGAATATTGAAATGAGGTCATTCTGTTCAATGTTGAAAATTTCAGAATATCTTTTGCTATTGTCAACGTCGTGGTTGATTCCAAAGACCACAAAGCAGAAGTGATTCTATAGTTCGTTAGTTCTAAATCAGCAGGGCCAATCTTAAGCTCCATTGTTTTTTATGCCTAATCAATGTTAGCATCCTACATGCCCATGTGCGTTTAATTACTTGTCCTTCTTGATAAGTATGGAGAACAAGACTTAAAGTAGATTTCTCTACTTGACTCTGAATTTAGTGCACCATCTTTACGAGCTTTATCCATAAGAAAGGTTTTATACTGTATGTCTAATGTTGTTCTAAAGTACCAAACAATTGGTTGATTTTCAGGAATTGGGTTCAAGAGTGTGTTTCTGATCACTCCCCAGCCTTTCATATTCAGCAACGGCTATCAGATACGCTTCAATGAAAAGCCTTGCCCCCACTGCAATCTTGGATACGTTGTTCCTGAATGGGTTGAGGAGAATCCATCTCTTTCTGACATTAAACAAATATACGGTTCCAATTCAACTCTTCCGACAACAACAATAGTCTTGCCCCTGAAACCCGACAAGGTGAAGCCTGTGAAGCAGCAGCTGTCCAGCATTCATCCTGAAGTGCTTTTATTTCTTTCAAAGATTAAAAGCCTTTCTGTCAGGGAAGAGAACGAGGATCCCAGGCTCAATACAGTGAGTGCAATAGCTATTACAAAAAGAACTAATTTCAGGGCTAGGGAGAGCATGGATGCCGAGTCCTACACACTCCATCTGTCTGCGGAGGAAAACAGTACTGATGAGCAAGACAGAGAATGCAGCTATTCTGTGTGGAAACAGAAGTTTCCAGTGAAAAACAAAAACAAAGTCGAGAAGAGAATGGGAGTGAAAGATTGGGTAATCACTCTGGCTTTTCCTAATGGAAAGCGTCTCCGTCGAGGAAGGAGCTTGCCTGGAATCTATGCATTTCTTCCTACGGAGATGGTCACAAATTTGCCCTTCATAATTCAAGCAGATTTTATTCTGGCATCATCTAGGGAAACAATACTTTTGGATGACAATTGGAATCAAGGGATTCTTGATTGCGTGCCGCTTGCTTTTATTAATGCATTAGTCTCGTTAGTCAAAATGAGAGAAGATGCACCGGTGTCTAGTCTGCCTCGATTGTTCCAGTTCTTGCCAATCAAGAGTTCTCACTATCCAACACTTAATGCTGTGAGGGAATCAATCAAAGTAAAGCTGGCTGAAGAAGAAATTGTTCCAAGTGAGCCTTTCACAGAGCAGAAGTTCTTCCACAAACCATCAGAAATTGGTCGAATAATGCCTGCATTCTGGAGTGTGTTGAACAAGGCAAGGAAGGAAGGGGTGAGATTTCATAATCTTTCATCCCATGGCTGGCATGTTCTGAGCTCTCACTTTGATAAACCTGAGTATGATGATATACTTGATTTCTTGGGTGTGGGACATGTGAACAATGAATGGTATGCAAGGTGCATTCGGAGTTCTAATCTCTTAATGGGAGTCTCAGAAGATGTTTATCTGCAAATTCTTCTTTTTGTGGCCAATAATTGGCGTACGAAGTTTTGCACCACCATGATGGGCGACATTCCACTCATAAAATATGTAGATCGTGATGGTCACTTGTCTTTGTGCAGCATCAACGAATCAGCTCGGAAGAACAGTGGGAGGTTGTTGTGTCGATCACATGAAACTCATTATATATCTTGGTTGATTGATTGGAACAAGGAATTTGGATTTGTTGGAAATAGATTTTTCCTGCCGAAAAGTACACAGGAAGCCATCTATTTATTTTCTAAGAAGGAGGCCATCCTGCAATGGCTTAGAGTTGACGTGAAAGTTTCTGAGATAAATTTGCATGGCTATGCAGCAATACTAACTAGTCATCTCAATGATAATAGGAAGAACACCATCGCCTATGCTTGCTTCCTTTACCAGTCATTTTTACGGGGTTATCTGAATGCAGAGGGGGTTGATTCTTTGTGTGGTAAAATGCCACTAGTGGATAGCTATGGTCATGTGACCAAAGAAAGGAGTGGAGTTCTTGTCCCTGCTAACGGAAGCAAATGGGTGGAGTTGATTGGTTTTAATCCTTGGAGGGAAGAAAACTACGTTGAGCTCGGAGAGGACTACTTGCATCCTGCATGTTTCGCTGGCTGTTAGGATACTGGCATGCAAACCCGACAAGATAAAAGGCAAAGAATAGGATAAAATGAGAAATTAGACACACAAGAATTTACGTGGTTCACCCAATTTGGCTACGTCCACGGGCAAGTATAGAAGGATTTTACTAAGTAATGTGGGAATTACAACCTCTCTCTACTAATAGGAGAACAACTGAAATCTCTCTATTTTTAGGAGAAAACACCTCACTTACTATTTCACAAATACCTCACAACTTTGTGGGATTACTCTCCTTCACTCTCTTCTTGCTCTCTTGTTTCTCTCTTTTTGGTGTGATTTATATGGCAAGGATGGACTGCCTATTTATAGGCAAGCATCCTTGCCTTTGTCTTGCAAAAGACAAAGCAAGGCAAGTGGCACCGAATTGGTGCCCACTTTGTTGACTTAGCTTGCACCAATTGGTGCCAGCTAACTTCACATTCTCCCACTTGAAGACTTTGATGATTTAATCAAGTCTTCACACTTGATCATTTGTGATTCTTCTATCCTTTCTATACTTGCCATCTTCATGCTGCTTACGTTTCTGCTAGGCCATAAGAGGATTTACACCATATATACTTATCAGTGTTGACTGGTTTAGTCAAAGCATCTGCTGGGTTTTCCTTTGTGTGAACCTTTTGAAAATCTACACTTCCATCTTCCACCACTTCGCGAACAAAGTGATACTGAACATCTATGTGTTTTGTTCTTGAATGAAACGCGGGATTCCTTGCAATATGCAAAGCACTCTGACTATCACAATACAAAAGAATGTTCTCTTGTTTGTGCCCGAGCTCCTCCATAAGTTTCTTCATCCATATTGCTTCTTTACAAGCTTGTGTAGCCGCCATGTACTCAGCTTCTGTTGTGGATAAAGCTACAACAGTCTGAAGTTTAGAGACCCAGCTCACGGCTCCTCCCGCAATTATGAACACATAGCCTCGTAGTAGATTTTCTTTTCTCAAGGTCGCCAGCAAAATCTGAATCAACATAACCTTTGACAAGTAAATTCTCGACCCTCCATAACATAATGCGGCATCTCGAGGTACCCTTGATGTATCTCAAGATCCTCTTAATAGTATTCCAATGCTCTCTACCAGGATTTGCCATGTATCGACTAGCTGCTCCCACCTGCTTGTGCAATGTCCGGTCTTGTACATATCATGGCAAACATTAAACTTCCCACCGCTGATGCATACGGTACTCGAGACATCTCCATCCTCTCTCGCTTCATTGCTAGGAGACATACTTGAGGATAATTTGAAGTTAACAGGAAGTGGGGTGGAAATTGGCTTACAATCTTGCATGTTGAAGCGACGCAAGATCTTCTTCAAATAATTCTTCTGAGAAAGCCAAATCTTCCTCTTACTTCTATCTCGGTGAATTTGCATCCCTAGAATCTTGTTTGCTGGTCCCAAGTCCTTCATATCAAACTCCCTAGCCAACTGTGCCTTCAATTCTTGGACTCGATCTTTGTTGGGGCCTATTACCAACATGTCATCCACGTACAACAACAAAATGATGAAAACATCATCTTCTTCAAACCTCTTGTAATACGTACAATGGTCCGAACCGAGTCCGTTGTACCCAAGGCTAATTATGAAGGAATCAAATCTCTTGTACCAACACCTCGGCGCCTGTTTGAGACCGTATAGAGATTTGTTCAACCTACAAACCAAGTTCTCCTTGCCTGTTTCAAAAAAAACCCTCCGGTTGGAGCATATAAATTTCTTCTTCAAGTTCTCCATGAAGAAATGCGGTTTTCACATCTAACCGCTCTAGGTGAAGATCAAATATAGCACACATTGCTAAGACTACTCCGATTGTAGTAAGTCGTACCACCGGAGAAAATATCTCATTGAAGTCTATCCCTTCTTTCGAGCATACCCTTTCACCACCAATCTTGCACGATACCGCTCCACTTGATCATTGCCATCACGCTTTATCTTGTAAACCCATTTGTTGCCAATGGCCTTTCTTCCTTGTGGTAGCGGAACAAGATCCCAAGTGTTATTCTTGTGCAAAGCTTCAATCTCCTCTTGCATTGCTGTCATCCACATAGATACATCTGTGCTTTTGATAGCCTCATAGAAAGTTGATGGCTCTCCATCCCTCGTTAGAAGACAAGTATGCAATGTTGCTCTCGTAACATATTCGAGTGCCAAGCCGGTGGTCTTCTTTCACGAGTTGACCGTCGAACTTCGGGAGTTTCGACTCTATTTGTTCTTGTTCTTCATGCTCTGGTGCGGCTTCGGAAGAAGTACGATTCGAGTATTTTCAATACTGACCGTTGTAGTCTCCTTTAGAATGCTATTATGTTCTTCCATTTGCATTTTACCTTCGCAAATATGACATCTCTCGCTGATGACTACTTTGTGGGCAGTGGGATCCCACAAGCGATACCCCTTCACTCCATCAGCATATCCCAAGAATACACATTTTCTGGATTTTGAATCCAGCTTGCTAACTTCTTGTGTATTGTACATCACGTATACAGGACTTCCAAATATATGCAATCGAGAATAATCAGTGGCTTCCCAGTCCACATCTCCATCGGTGTCTTCGACTCAATTGCGGTTGATGGAGATCGATTTATCACATAACAGCGGTATTGATCGCTCGCCGAGAATGACTTTCCTAGACCCGCAGTCTTCAACATTGCTCTTGTTCTTTCTAATAGAGTTCTCGTTCATCCGCTCCGCCACTCCATTTTGCCGTGGAGTGTATGCCGTTGTGAATCGCCTTTTGACACCTTCATGTTGACAGAAGTTATCAAATTCATCACCGGTATATTCTCCTCCATTGTCGGTCCTCAAACACTTGATCTTCTTTTCGATTCAAGTTCCACCCGCGCTTTGAAAATTTTAAAACTGCGAACACATCTCGCCTTCCTTCTAATTGGATACACCCAACATCTCCCGGAGAAGTCATCTATGAATGATACAAAGTATCTTGCTCCTCCCAAGGATACAACCGGTGTTTGCCAAACATCGAGTGAATCGGGTCTAAGATGCATTTGCTCTTAGTTGTTGATGTGCCAAACTTCAACCCGTCTTTGTTTGCTTGTAACACAATGCTCACAAAAGGGTAAAGTAACCTTTGTAAGCCCCAGGGAGTAACTTCGATCGGAGAGAACTTTCAAACCTTTCTCTCGACATGTGGCCTAGTTTTTGATGCCACATCATCGTCTTCTCTTCTCGCAGACCGGGCTGATGCGATTGACGCTTCTGTCCCATGATATGTTTCTCCCATTAATACAAACATGTTTGCAACTGTCTTTCTTGCCTTTAAAACCACCAGCGCTCCTTTGACAATTTTCATTATTCCATTGTCTGTATTCGGATCTTACAGACCAAGACTATCAAATTGTCCCACGGACAAAAGATTCTTCTTTAAGTCTTTCACATGTCGCACTCCTGAAATAGTGCGAATTAAGCCATCATACATCTTCAATTTGATGGTGCCAATGCCAGCAATCTCTATAGCATGATTATCACCCATGAACACTTTGCCTCCGAGAGATGGGTTCATATGTATGGAACCAATCTCGATTAGGAGTCATATGCCATGTTGCTCCCGAATCCATTAGCCGGACCTCGTAAGCTCTTCTCTATCTGTAGAGATTGTCGCCGCTTCACTATATAAAACCTCCCCATCTTCTCGAGGTGCTCGCAACACATCCTTGAGGTTTTGATGACTCGCAGTGTTCTCTATACCCTTTTTAAACCAACAATCCCTTTTAAAGTGCCCTTTTCTCGCACAGTTGTAGCATTTCACGGTCTTCTTACTTCTTGATTTGGACCTCCCCCGCCTTTGACTCCCACCGGAGCCACGCTCCGTTGATCTCCCTCTTGACACCAACAATGCCTCTCGCTTGGTTTGAACTATTTCTGTCTCCTTTATTTTTGCGCCTATTTTCTTCTTCCAAGATGGCGGCTGCAACATCATCAAAGACTAAATAGTCTGTGAGGATATTATTGGTCAAGTTGATAATGAGCCGATCATACGAATCGGAAGACTTTGAAGTAGAAGCTCTGCACGTTCACTTTCCTCTATTTGTTGACCCAACGTAGTGAGTTGTGAAAATAGAGTTCTTATTGTGTTGATGTGGTCAGTCACCGCCGTGGTTTCTGCCATTCGAAGGGTATAAAGTCTCCGCTTTAAGAAAATCTTATTGTGCAAAGACTTGGACTCATATAGCTTTGTTAGAGTCTCCCATATCTCCTTAGCTGTTTTCTTCTCCGCCACACTTGATAATACTTCATCGGCTAATGCTAAATGTATGTTAGCAATAGCATTGCCATCCATTTCATTCCATTTTGCATTATCGGTGATCTCCGCGGCCGATCCCCAATTGCTGCCAAACAATTGTCTTTCCTTAAGATTGCCTTGATTCTCATTTTCCACGGTGAGAAATTGCTCCCCTTGAACCTCTCTATCTCGTACTTTCTTTGCCATTGTATTCACCGAGATCTATTCGCCTATCACCGTTTCACGGATCGTAACGTATATAGAAATAGTATCGTGTGAATAATACTTCACTAAGTAAGTTCCCGGAAAGATTGGAGGGGTCACAAACGGTCCCGCTTAAAACCCAATCTCCTTAGACAGAACTTCCTAGATGTATTTAATCACCGCACCGACTTTCTATATACGCCAACAAGTAGCGTATGTGAACAAGCACCGTATGGATGAATAGTGTCGTATAGGTGAATAGTATCGTAGACGTGAATAGTAACCGTATACACAAATAGCTTTTGTGTATTAACAACACCAACCAGAAGGCTCTGATACCACTGTTAGGATGCGGCATGCAAACCCGACAAGATAAAAGGCAAAGAATAGGATAAAATGAGAAATTAGACACACAAGAATTTACGTGGTTCACCCAATTTGGCTACGTCCACGGGCAAGTATAGAAGGATTTTACTAAGTAATGTGGGAATTACAACCTCTCTCTACTAATAGGAGAACAACTGAAATCTCTCTATTTTTAGGAGAAAACACCTCACTTACTATTTCACAAATACCTCACAACTTTGTGGGATTACTCTCCTTCACTCTCTCTTCTTGCTCTCTTGTTTCTCTCTTTTTGGTGTGATTTATATGGCAAGGATGGACTGCCTATTTATAGGCAAGCATCCTTGCCTTTGTCTTGCAAAAGACAAAGCAAGGCAAGTGGCACCGAATTGGTGCCCACTTTGTTGACTTAGCTTGCACCAATTGGTGCCAGCTAACTTCACACTGGCACTAGAACATCGGAAGAAAAGTTTATGGAATTCCTTATTACTCGTGTCAAAGCTTCTGATATTCCAAATATATCTCCTCCCAATGCTGGAATACCTACTCTGTCCGGGCCACTCACAAAACAGAATGCATTTCTGCTGTTGGATTGGATTCGAGAGCTAAAACGCAGAGGAATTTGCATTCCAGCAAAGTTGTTAACTTGCATAAAGGAAGGTAGCTGGCTTATGATTATAATTAATGGTTCTCCAGATCACAGGCCACCATCACAGTCATTCCTACTTGCTTCAGATGGTGGAAATTCAAATTGGGGAACGATTTTGCAAAATGGAACTGTGCTTGTGGATATCCCCTTAATCGACCAGGGTTTTTATGGTGATAAGATTAAGGAGTACAAAGAGGAGCTAAAAACAATTGGAGTCATGTTCGAATATGGGGAAGCATGTAGATTTATTGGAAATCATCTGATGTCTCTTGCAGCTTCATCCACTTTGTCCAGAGGCTATGTGATATCAATACTCAATTTCATCAGATTTTTGAAGCAAAATTTTCTTTCTCCGGATCACTTTGTTAGCAAAATGAAAGAAGGCAGATGGTTAAGAACTTCCCATGGTTGCACATCTCCAAATGGATCTGTTCTATACAGTGAGGAATGGAAAACTGCAAGGCAAATCAGTAAAATACCCTTCATTGATAAAGATGATTATGGTGAAGACATTAATTGTTTCAAAGCAGAACTTCAGTTGCTTGGTGTCATAGTTGACTTCAATGGAAATTACCAGATGGTTGTTGACAACTTATTGTCTTCATTTTCATCTTCTCTGACTGCTGAGGCTCTTCTGTTTATATTAGATTGCATGCATCATTCTACATCTTCAGACAAACTTGCCAAAGCTCTTAAAGGCGTGAGATGTGTGAAGACAAATGTCGGTTACAAATCTCCAGGTGAATGTTTCTTTCCTGATCCTGAATGGGGCTCCCTTCTAGAGGTTTTCAACAGTGTCCCATTGATTGATCATGATTTCTATGAAAGTCGCATCACCACTCGCAAAAATGAGTTGAAGCATCTGGGAGTAAAGGTAGATTTTGAGGAGGCTGTCAATGTGTTCGTCCACTCTTTCAAACGACAGGCATCGTTTTCTTCCATTTCAAAAGAAAATGTCTTTTCGTTCCTGTCGTGCTACCGAAAGCTAAAGGGAAATTCTCTTAAATTTCCTTCAGATCAGATGAAGTGCATCCGTAAAGTGAATTGGTTGAGGACTCGGCTCGGTGATTATAGACGTCCAGGAAACTGCATCCTGTATGGTCCTGAATGGGAGTCAATCCTTGCAATTACTCTCCTTCCGTTCATTGATGATAGTGACAAGTTCTACGGGAAGGGTATTCGTGAATATGAAAAGGAGCTGAAGAAGATGGGAGTTGTTGTTGAATTTAAAGCTGGTGTGAAATTTGTGGCTGCGGGTCTTTATTTTCCTCTGAATGCTTGTCACATAACTTCTGAGAATGTGTTCTCTTTGCTGGAGTGCATCCGAATCTTATTGCAAGAGAAGGATTACTCCTTTCCTGACACTTTTCTAAAAAATGTTCGTCGAGAGTGGTTAAAAACCCATGTTGGCTACAGGACTCCAGACAACTGTTGCTTGTTTGATTCCAAATGGGGTTTGTATTTGAAGAGCACTGACGGACCTTTCATTGATGAAGTGTTTTATGGATCTAACATCACATCATATAGGGAAGAGCTGAGCTCTATAGGAGTTACTGTTAAAGTGGAAAAGGCATGCCCATTGCTAGCTAGTAACTTATATCACCATTCTGATTTTTCCACTATTGTTCGAATATTCAAATTTTTGAGCAGAAATGAGTGGATGCCAGAAAGTGATGCAACCAGAAAGATTTGGATTCCTGATGGACACGAGAACGGTAAGTGGGTTAATCCAGAAGAATGTGTCCTGCACAACAGAGATGGTCTTTTTGGTCAGCAGTTTAATTTTTTGGAGGAATACTATGAGCCGGACTTGCTTTGTTTCTTCTCCACTGCATTTAATGTCACTTCTTATCCTTCTTTTGATTCTCGCTGCAAGCTTTGGAAGGTTTGGGAAACTTCAGGGTACCAATTATCACATGCTCAGTGTTGTGCATTCTGGGAGTGTGTTATGAGTCAATGGAGCTCAGAGGTGGAGACAACTCTTGCTGATGGCTTAATGAAACTGCCTGTTCATTCTGGCAGTGGAGAAATTTTGTTGTTAGACAAGAATGACGTTTTTGTAGCTGATGACCTTCTTCTGAAGGAACTTTTTGAAAAGTTTTCTCCTCGCCCAGTACTTGTCTGGTATCCTCAGCCGAGCTTGCCTTCTTTGCCCCGAAGTAAGTTGCTTGAAATATACAGGAAAATCGGAGTTCGCACAATTTCTGAATCTGCACGGAAGGAAGAACTGTCCTTGGCAGATGGGGTGAAACTCAAACCATTGAATCCAAGTGTCCTTTTTATAGGAAAAGAGATGGTTTGCCTCATTCTTGGCTTTTTAGCTGATCCTTCTTTAAAAATGCAAGTGAAAAAGAGGCATGAAGCTGTTCAGTGCCTCCTCAACATCACTGCCCTTGTGACTGCGGAGCCACATACTGTAAGCTATAGTCTATCACTCTCTTCAGGGGAGATTGTGAAAGTAAGAGCAAGTCGAATGATTCGTTGGGATAGAAAGAGTTCAAAGATTTATACACAGAAGCCAGACAAGGCCGGTGGACCCAAAGTTCGCATTGAATATGCCACTTATTTAGCTGAAGCCATAGCTGAGGGAGTGTTGTGGGATAAAGAAGATCATATAAGCGCACTCTCTGAGCTGATCAAGTTGGCTGTCCTGGTCAGTTTCAATGAAGAAGCAGTTCAGTTCTTAATGAAGTCCAAGAATTTGCAGATTTTTGAGAAGGATGAGGAATTCCTGTCTGCTGCTTTCCCTTAGTAGGTGTCCAAAAAATGTCATACTACTGTTCCTATGTATACATATGTAGTTTTCCTAAGAACAACCAGTTGATAAATTGCTGATTCTGGTAAGTCTACAACTGTCGGAGTAAACCTAACTATGTGTTTTCTGTCTTTCTTCGAATCGCAGCTAGCAACTATCTAATGTATACGTTAAATGTATGCTTCGGCTATATGCAAGATGATTATTTGTGCATAGCTTACATTGAAATTTCCTTGGAGTTTTTCTGTCCCACCCTCTCCCTTCCCCTAATGTGATATAAGGACGTTTGCAGTTGCAGCTGAAACTATATTGCTATGGTCGACTATTGAGTCAAGCAAACCGGCATTTGGTCAGCAAGGGAAAGATGAGAAACACAATCGTTATTGTGGTTGCATATGTGCTAAACATCGATGCAAGTGTCAAAAATTCAGACTAGAACTGAACTGAACTGTAATAGAAAAATTGATCTGACCTGTGGATCAATGATATTCTGTACGGTATGGTCTAATTGCATCAGTCGACTTGTTTGGCTGCAAATCTTTCTCAGTACTAAAAGTTTCTCTTCCGTATCTTTTATCTTCTTGGTTGAAGACTTGTGTAGTTGAACTACACGAATTGTTTAAAATTGTAATGATAGTTGTTTGTGCTTTAAAGGATTTTTTTAATTTAAAAATATATTAAAATAATATATTTTTTATTTTAAAAAAATTATTTTTAACATTATCAAAAGAATCCAAAAATAATTTTAAATAAAAAAATTGAATTTTAGCAAACCTTAATATAGAATGCACCACAGTTTTTTTAGTGTTAGTTAACAAACAAAAAAAAAATAGTGGCGGAATTGGGAGGATCAATCAATAAATACCATCAGGGTGGTGTAGAGAGTAGTAGAACACTTTGGCTAGATCTGTTGTAGAACAGAAACAAGATGCACCACGATTATTTTATTTCTGATTATTTTTTAACCAATATCATTTCATATTCATAAAATCATGAATATTAAAGGCGTTCTCGAATAAATTATCTTTATCATAGGATTGCAGTTAGTTAATTTACTTCAAAATAATTATTTTTTGATATTTTCAAATTGTTTTGATGTTAAAAATTAAATATAAAAAATAATAATAAATTAATATTTTAATATATTTTTAAACGAAAAATACTTTGAAAAATAACCGCTACCACAATAACAAACACGTCCATCATTTCTTGACGTGCATTTATCTATAATACACATACGGTACGGTCTAATTATATCTGTCTACTTTTGTATATTTCTCAATACTAATTATCTCTTTGTGTATTCTTTATTTTTTTATTTCAAAGACTAAAAAAAGAATGTGTTTGAGAGTATGATAGTGATTATTTTTCAAAGTATTTTTTGTTAAAAAATATATTAAAATAATATATATTTTTTATTTTTTTAAAATTATTTTTTATATCAAGACGATTCAAAAACATATAAAAATAACTTTTTTTTATTTTTTTAAAATATATTAAACCACTTAACCAAACACACTCTTGTGCGGTCGAATCATTGAGGACCATTCAATTATTATTAAAGACCAGTCTCTCTTTCCGAACAGTGAAAAACGAATATTTGAGTCCTTTTCTTTTCTATGTTTGAAATTTGATAGCCCTTTTCTTTTCTTTTGTCTTTCAACTTTACACTACTTCTCGAGCAAGTTTTCCCCTCTTCCACTACGTCCGAGTTCTTTTCTCGCTAGCAGGTCCACTCTTGAATCAGCCCTTGTCTTTTTTCTTTTTGTACCAATGAGGTAATTCGATGATCACAACATGGGGTGGTTCAGTTCTTTTCTCTTTTCCTTCGAGCCTTTTCCTATTCATGCTTAAAGAGAATGAGGAGGGGAAGATTTCCCTCAGCATAGTTTCTGTATAATTAAGCATGATTATAACAACTAATTTTAATTTTTAATCACACCCTTCGTTTGATAGCATAGCAGCTCCAACAGTTACAAACTTGGATTCATGGAAACCTTGGTGGATCAGTACTCTCTCTCTTTTATAATCCTTAACCATATGCCTTGGGGTTAAGTATATTATGATAACTTCTCGTGGATGACTTTACTTTTTCATTATGTAAAAGTAAGTGAAGTATTTTTGTTTATATAACTTAAGATATATATATTCTGTTTGGTATAGGGGTTTTAATTGTATTTTTAATTTTTTAATTTTTTAAATTGTTTTAATACGTTAATATCAAAAATAAATGTTTTAAACTATCTTACCCATTTTATGCCAAAAATTTTACAAAATGAATGTTCAGAAAACAGAAAAATACTCTAATTTTATGGAATAATAAACTAAGTAAAAGAAAAACCAAACCTTCCTATTTAAATACAATATTTCTATGCTTGAAAAAACTAGTTTTCTAATTTTCTAAATTTGTACTGATAAGGAAAAACATATTCTTTAGGTTCTTTCGATTATTGTTTAAATATTTCTATGCTTTTTCTTCTTTTTTTTCAAGTCAATGCCTTTCCTCTTTTTCCTCCGCCACTCCTACCTGTACAAGTTTCCTTCCCTATGAAGGAGTCTTCTTAGTTTCTAGTCTTCACTTCACTACTCACTACTACCGCTACCTTCTCCTCTTTTCGAGCTTTCTTTGTTTCCTTCAAAACCTCTGCTTTCTTCTCTCTGTAAGACTGTAACTACTCAACTTCGTGTTTTTCTTTTTTGGTTTCTGGGTGTTTTTTCTTTTCTGTTTGCAAGAGCAACAATGGCAACTCCAAAACAACACATAGAGCACATAAGAAAAACTACATTCTCAATAGGAGGAGAAAAGAACCCTTTGGCTCCTATGCTTGACCAGGCTGTCAAGTATCTTTCTGCTGAACTCTACGCTAAAGATGTCCACTTTCTTATGGAACTCATTCAGGTTTTCTTTCTTTTTTATCATTGTGACCAGACAATGCTGTTTAGTATGTTTAATGTTGCATGTTTTACTTTATATGTTTTATTTGCCCTTGATCCATTTTACTCTTTTAATTTTGTAGTCGCTGATTGCTTTGCTAGTGATTAAAATTGGAAGCTGCAAATTTCTGTTGTTTTTTGTTTTACTGAATTGAAAAGCTAAGAGTCAAGTTGAGTCAATGACTGTTGTTTTTTTTTTTTTTTTGGCTGTGGCTTTCGGTGAAAAAATGGGTTCTTGTTGTTTTTCTAGTTGAAATGAAGTCATCAAGCTACCTAATTTTGATCATTCAAGGTCTTCAACAGTTAATAAAAATGAAGAAGGAATGGATTGCTATCATCATAATTTGTTGAATTTGATAAAAACAATTGTGCATTTTTCATGTTAAATTTTGGATATTTTAATTTTTGTAGCAGTTATTTTGATCTGATATAATATGCATAGTTTACTATCCTTTGATTCCAGGGTGAATTTTCCTTTCACAGAATGCTGAAGATAATGAATACTTGGAAAGGGTGGATCCTTCACTTGAGTTTGTCATAACATCTCGAGATATAACAAACACTGGTGCGCCTGCTACTTTGCTCATCTTCAATAATGAGAAGGGTTTTTCTGCCAAAAATATCGAGTCCATTTGCAATGTTGGAAATTCCACTAAGAAAGGGAACCGGAAGCGTGGCTATATTGGGGAGAAAGGTATTTTTCCTTGCTCAATTTCTTGTGCAACAGTGTAATTTATAAGTTGTGCGCACTTCCGAGCTGTCGGCTTATTGCTTGTGTCGTGTTGTTTCTCGGTTGTGTGACTGGCTAGAGTCTTATAGATTCTGCTGGATCAGGGATCCTGATTCTGAACTTGTTTTAGTACATATTTGTTTTTTAGTCTACATTTGCTTCGACGACAAATGCAAAACTTGCAACCAAGCATATTAGAAACTGGTACAACATGCAACCCCGTGGTTTTGTATGGAAACTCAACTAATTGAACCTAGTAAACATGTCTGCTTAAACATTGCATTGCCAAGGCGTTGAGCGAAGCACAACACAAACATGCAAAGCATATGAACAGAATATCTTTTCAACTTTGGAACACAGGTTACTACTGCATTAACCATACTGGACTAATGGAGAGCTAATGGAATGACCATGAGCTGGCTAATAAATCATGATAGAGGTGGATAGGGTTTGCAACTGTATCATTTAGTAACCCATTAGTGAGACACCTCTTATTTATCTTCAATTCTGTTCTAATAAACTTTGTTTCGGTTTGGTATGCAGGAATTGGATTCAAGAGTGTGTTTCTTATTGCTGCTCAGCCTTACATATTCAGCAATGGCTATCAGATACGATTCAATGAAAAGCCCTGTCCACACTGCAATCTTGGATACATAGTTCCTGAATGGGTTGATGATAGCCCATCTCTTTCTGACATAAAACAGATTTATGGTTCCGCTTCTACCCTCCCAACTACTACACTGATTTTGCCTCTGAAGCCTGATAAGGTGAACCCCGTGAAGCAGCAGCTGTCGAGTATTCATCCTGAAATCCTGCTGTTCCTTTCAAAGATAAAACGCCTTTCTGTCAGGGAAGAAAATGAGGATCCCAGGCTCAACACTGTTAGTGCAGTAGCTATTACCAAAGAGACAAATTTCATGCAAAGGAAAAACATTGATGCCGAGTCCTACACCCTCCATCTGTCTGCAGATGAAAACAGTGATGAATTTGAAAAAGAATGCAGCTACTACTTGTGGAAACAGAAATTTCCTGTCAGGCAGGAAAACAGAGTCGACATGAGAATGGAAGTGGAGGATTTGGTGATCACTTTGGCTTTTCCTAATGGAGAGCGCCTCCATAGGGGAATGAAGTACTCCCCTGGAATATATGCATTTCTTCCAACGGAGATGGTGACCGACTTTCCCTTCATAATTCAAGCAGATTTTATTCTAGCATCATCAAGGGAAACAATACGATGGGACAACATATGGAACCAGGGAATTCTTGATTGTGTTCCCTTTGCTTTTATCGAAGCATTTGTCTCATTAGTCAAAACAGTGCATGGTGCACCAGCATCTAGTTTGCCTCGAATGTTCAAGTTCTTGCCGGTCCATAGCCCCCCCTTTGAAAAGTTGAATTCAGTGAGGGAATCAATTAAAGCGAAGCTGGCTGAAAAGGATATCATTCCAAGTGAGTCATACACAGCACAACAGTTCTTTCATAAACCATGTGAAGTTGGCCGATTAATGCCTGCTTTCTGGAATATACTGAAGAAGACAAGGGAGCGAGGAGTGAGCTTGCACAAACTTTCATCCCATGGTTGCTATGTTCTGAATTCTTCATTTGATAAGCCAGAGTATGATGACATACTGGATTTCTTGGGGGTGAGACCGGTAAGCAGTGAGTGGTATGTAAAGTGCATTCAAGGCTCTAATATTGTAATGGGAGTCTCAGAGGAAACGTACCTGGAGCTTCTTCATTTCCTTGCTGTTAATTGGCAGTCCGAGTTTCACAGCACAGGCATGGGGAACATTCCACTAATTAAATATGTGGGTACTGATGGGAGCGTGTCTTTGTGCTCTGTTAATGAATCTGCTCAACTGTATGGTAAAACTCTGTGCCTATCACTTCAATCTTCTCGTGTCTCATGGTTGATTGATTGGAACAGAGAGTTCCGATGCATGGCAAATCATTTTTTTGTGCCAAGAACCACACAAGAAGCTATCTGTTCATCATCTAACAAAGAACTTGTGTTAAAATGGCTTGTAGACCTGGTTAAAATCAAAGCTTTAAGCGTATATCATTACGCAGATCTCTACGGAGATCAAGTCAGTTGCGACCGGAAACTTGTCATTGCCTATGCTCACTTCTTACATCACTCATTCTTAAATGACTATCTATCGGAAAGGGAAGTTGTTTCTTTGTGTGGTAAGATGCCACTTGTTGATAGCTATGGCCATGTGATCAAAGCAAGGAATGCGGTTCTAGTCCCAGCTAATGAAAGCAAATGGGTGCAATTGATTGGTTCTAATCCTTGGAGCGAAGAAAGCTATGTTGAGTTAGGAGAAGACTACTTGCATCCTGCATGTTTTGCTGGCACAAGCACAGTGGGAAACCAACTCATGAATTTCCTTAAAGTTTATGTTAAGGCTTCTGATATTCCTCACATATCTCCCCCCAATGCTGGAATACCTACTGCGTCAACACCACTTACCAAACAAAATGCATTTCTGCTGTTGGATTGGATTCGTGAGCTGAAACGGTGTGGAATTCACATTCCAGCAAGGTTCATGGCTTGCATACAGGAGGGTAGCTGGCTGAAAATTACTATGAATGGCTCTCCTGGTTACAAACCACCATCACAGTCATTCCTACTTGCTTCGAGCAACAGAAGCTCAAAGTGGGGAAACATTTTGCAGAGTGCATCTGTGCTTGTCGATATTCCTTTGATAGATCAGGGTTTTTATGGTCATAAAATTACGGAGTATAGAGAGGAGCTACGGACAGTTGGGGTCATGTTTGAGTATGGAGAGGCATGCAAATTTATCGGGAACCATCTCATGTCTTTGGCAGCTTCATCCGCTTTAACTAAAAGCAATGTTATCTCCATACTGAATTTCATCAGATTTTTGAGGCAGAATTTTCTTTCTCTAGATGAATTCATTGGCAGAATTAAAGAAGAAAGGTGGCTAAGGACTTGTTGGGGTGATAGGTCTCCGGTTGGATCTGTTCTATATGATCAGGAGTGGACAACTGCGAGGCAAATTAGTGACATCCCTTTCATTGATGAAGATTACTATGGCGAGGACATCCTTTTTTTCAAACCAGAACTCCAGTTGCTTGGCGTTGTAGTTGGCTTCAATGAAAGTTATCAATTGGTTGTTGATTGCTTTAAATCGCCTTCATGCTTATCTACTCTGACAAAGGAGGCCTTTCTTCTGGTTTTGGATTGCATGCATCATTCTAATTCTGCTCACAAACTAGTTAATGCAGTGAAAAGTACAAAATGCTTAAAGACAAACTTAGGTTACAAATGTCCTGGCGATTGTTTCTTGTTTAATCCTGAATGGGGTTGTCTTCTAAAGGTCTTTGGTGGTTTCCCATTGGTTGATAGTAATTTCTATGGAAGCAGCATCTTCTCTCACAATACGGAGTTGAAGGAGCTGGGAGTAAAGGTAGACTTTGAGGATGCTGTCAGAGTGTTTGTTCACACTTTTATAAAGCAGGCATCTTTGTCTTCCATTACAAAGGAAAATGTGTTTTCATTCATATCATGCTACAGAAAACTGAAGGGAACTCCAAACAAATTTCCTTCAGATCTTAAGAAGTGCATCCGCGAGGTGAAATGGCTGCGGACTCGGCTTGGTGATTATAGATCTCCAAGAGAATGTATTCTGTTCGGTCCTGTGTGGGAGTTAATTTATCCAATTACTCGCCTTCCGTTTATCGATGACAGCGACAAATACTATGGGAATGGCATTCATGAGTATCGAAACGAGCTGAAGAGTATGGGGGTCGTTGTTGAATTTAAAACCGGTGTGAAGTTTGTGGCTGCTGGTCTTCGCTTTCCTCAAAATCCACGTCGCATAGCTCCCGGGAATGTGCTTTCATTACTGGAATGCATCCGTGCTTTACTGCAAGAAAAGGATTACTCCTTTCCCGATGCTTTTCTGAAAAATATTTCTCGAGGATGGTTAAAGACCCATGCTGGTTTCAGGTCTCCGGGTAACTGCTGTTTGTTCAATTCCCGGTGGAGTTCCCACGTGAGGCCTACTGATGGACCATTCATTGATGAAGATTTTTATGGTTCTGACATCAAATTGTATTCAAAAGAGCTCAGTGCAATAGGAGTTGATGAAGAAAAGGTTTGCTCATTGCTTGCCAGTCATCTTGATTCCCATTCTGAATTCGACACTATAGTTCGAGTATATGATTTTCTGAGAGAAAATAAGTGGAAACCAGATAGTGATGCTACCAGAAAGATTTGGATTCCAGATGGACTTGAGAATGGAATGTGGGTTGACCCAGAAGAATGTGCTCTGCATGACAAAAATGGTCTCTTTGGTCTGCAGCTGAATGTATTGGAGAATCATTATAAGCCAAAATTACTTCATTTCTTCTCCAGTTCATTTAATGTTAAATCCAATCCTTCATTTGATGATTACTGTAAGCTTTGGAAGGTTTGGGAAAGTTTAGGAAGACCATTGACACATGCTGAGTGCTGTGCTTTTTGGGAGTGTGTTATGATGCAAAGGAGCTCAAGGACAGAGAGAACCCTTGCTGATGATTTGGTAAAGCTACCTGTTGTTTTGGGCTCTGGTGAAATTTTGTTGTCCAGCAAGAGTGATGTTTTTATTGCTGATGACCTTCTACTAAAGGACCTATTTGAGAAGTTCTCATCACGCCCGATATTTGTCTGGTGTCCTCAGCCAAACTTGCCTTCTTTGCCTCGAACTAGGTTGCTTGAAGTCTACAGGAAAATTGGGGTTCGCACTGTATCTGAATCAGTGCTGAAGGAAGAATTGTCATTGGCAGATGGAGTAGAACTTAGTCAGATGGATTCGAGGGATGCTGGGATTGGAAAGGAGCTGATTAGACTGATTCTTGGCTTTCTAGCAGATCCTTCTCTTGATATGGAAGCAACAAAGAGGCATGGAGCTGTCCAGTGCCTCCTGAATCTTAAGGTGCTGGAGACTATGGAGCCAATTACTGTAAGCTATAGTTTATTGCTTTCTGATGGGGAACCTCTGAAGGTGAAAGCAAGCCGTATGATTCGCTGGGATAAAGAGTGTTCAAAGTTTTTCACACAGAAGATGGATAAAGCTGGTGGCCGGAAAAATCTTATTGAATATGCAACCTCTTTTTCTGAAGTAATAGCTCGGGGGGTGTTGTGGGATAAAGAAGATCAAATAAAAGCACTCTCTGAACTGATCAAGTTGGCTTTCCTCCTGAATTTTGATGAACAAGCTGTTCAATTCTTGATGAAATCTAATAATCTTCAAACTTTTCTGGAGGACGAGGAGTTCCTTAATGCTGCCTTCCCTTCTGTTTAGGTACGTGTGAACCCCTTAATAGTTACAAGTTCGCAAGCTTCTGTTTTTGTCCCTTGCTTCTTCCAGCACCATTTATCTGTCTAAGCAGGTATAATTTTGTTAATATGTATGATGGTCTGAACTATTGGACCAAATATGTTAGGGAGTTCAGGAGTTAAGCTGGTTCAGTCAGTCTACTATCTTGTGAACTTGGGTGGGTGTTTTTCAGCTTTGTTTGCTTTGCAGCTGTATGCATGGTCATTTTGAATTATAAAATGGTGTGTTCTTAAATATGTTTGATGGAAGTGTTCTGCCCCTGCCCCTGTGTGCGCAGAACTCATGCATGTCCTTACGCCATTTTGATTTAATTTTTCTACTTGGGATGATTCTTGGTAGATCTCTGTTTGTGCTAAGAAATATTATAAGATTTAGAGGCATATAGGCCCAACACAACTGCATTGCAGGACAAAAGTGGAGCTCGATATTCCTATGCATGATCGTGTTTTATCAGCAGGCATCCGACTGTCATGCATGCAATGAACAAAGCAAATAACAGAAATCATGCAATCAGCATTCTAATTCGAGAACTCCTATCACAGAGCTTTGCATATGGAAAATCGATATAGTACTGCTCACGTGGTTTTATGTGCCGTAATTGCCTCGTAATAGAATTTAGCCAAGTTCATTGTTTGAGTCTTTGAGGTATATAAACTTGCTGTTTGTTTGATATGAGCAAATAGTGAGTCCCAATAATATTGACAGTCCGAGATCTTTGATGAAGATTTAGAGGATTTGTCATAAGCATTTTGGAAGAATACATAATTTCTTCCTTCTGTCTCTTGGATTAGAAATAAAATTGCTTTCCAAACAATGGATAGTGATTAATCACTCCTGATGGTGGCACTGCCTAAATGATTTGGATACTAAATGCTAATGAACCCGGGGAGTTAGTAGCAATTGAATATTTTGGAGAAAACCATAAAGTATAATCACCATCATCAACTTTTTCGGACATACCCACAGATAAAAGTTTTTTTAGTTAGGTCCACTATCCTTGAAATGAAACCAGTTATTGTAAAGCTATAGTATGCGTCTATCTTCAGGGGAAAAAGTGAATGCAAGACTGAGCAAAACACATTATATGAGGGATAGACTGAGGCCCCTTACGAAAGTGGCAGGTATGGAGAGCGGTGGAACTGTGTCCTATCGAATTTGAGTCACATTTTGCTGAAGGATGATATCTGGAGTAGTATTATGGACAGCATCAGATAAGGGCACCTTCTGAGCTGATCAAATTGGCTCAGTTGCTGGAATTCATCAAGGGAACGCTCAGGTTTCTGTTGAAGCCTAAGAATCCGAATATTTGTCACTCGGGATGATAGGTTTTGCATAACTCATCCAAATTGCACAGAAGTCCTTCGGAACTTCAATATCTTGTGAATCTTCTATCGAAAGGGCCAAACATCATTTGAAGCTTCGAAAGGTCTTGATGTGTATTCCGCTTCCGTACAACATCACTTTCAATTGAACACCAGCATCAGATTTATCTAAATTTCGTCAGATCATTGGAAGATGGGGCAAGGAAAATGGTTGCCTAGAAAACTTTTTCAGAACACAGTAATTCACATCTATATAGCATAATATTCATGGCTGAATTTTTAATATGAAACAGAGCACTTGATAAAAGAAAATTCCCATCATTGCAAAGAACATGACTCGTGACTACAAAAGCAGCAAAGGGAAAACCAAAAAAGGTCTAAGGGCTTCCTTCACTCTTTCTAGCAAACTTCTTAATGGATAAGAAGACGATCTTTGTGATGGCCGCCTGTGCAAGCTGGACAGTAGCATGATTTTAACTTTCAGCAGATTCTTTCCTTTTGGAACGCCCTGAATCTTCTCCCTTTCTTTCCCTTCTTCTTTCCAAAGCTCCCTGAGAGCTGAAGGAGAAAAATGAAGAAAATATAAGCTTTTTTTCAATGAAAGCAGAAGCAATAAAAACTTGATCAGTATGCTCATTTTTCTAAATTAAGTTTCTGATTGCATATCAGAGAAAGTTCCGGTACGTAGATGTATCAGTAGCTTATCATTAAGGTCATTTTGAGAAAGATATAAATAGGCTTAAGGATTGCTTATAGAGCTGTTAAGTGTTGAATAACTTCAAAAAGTTTTAAGTAATTAGTTTCTTGCGTACGTAAAAACATTTTGATCTTGAAATTTATATGAATTATTTTATATTTAATTTTATTAATTTAATTAGATAAGATGTGATGATAATATTTAAACTATATTAAAGAATCATCTCATCACTTAATTAAAAGATCCATAAAAATATAGCTTAATTTATAAAAAAATCAAGATAAAATTTTAAAAAAAAAAATTAAGACAATGATATGTTAGACGATTGTGGTTACCTCGCCACTTGATTCATAGACTAGTTGGATTTAATAATTTTATTTTTTTAAAATAATTTTAACTTAGTTATATGATAAAAATAGATATCATAATTTCAAGAATCAATTTTAAAATAGATGATTGTTTGAGATCGTGATAACCCTATATAAAGCGGAGAAAAAATCATTCATGAAATCTATTTCTCAATCAATTCAATATTAAAAAAAAAATTTAAAAAAAAATAATTTTTTAAAAAAAAATTATTATTAATATTAACTAAAAAACCAAATTGTCTCTAAAATTACAAAAAAGTTAAAGCCCTAAAGTTAAGTTATAAGATTGATTTTAAAAACAAAACTAAACCCAATGTTAGTATTGTTTTGCGTTAAAATGTGCAGGATCATGGTGATCATGCTAGTTTAGGAAAAGTTGATTGATTAATATCTAAAACTAAATGAGTATTTGAAAGTATGATAATAATTAATTTTTAAAATGTATTTTGCTTGAAAATATATTAAAATAATATTTTTATATATTTTTAAAATTATTTTTAATATCAGTACATCAAACTAATCTAAAAATAAATAAAAATAAATATATTTTTGAAACCTAAAAACAACCGAGCGGTCAAAGGAGGAAAAAAAAAAATCCTAAACTAAGTTCCACCACCTTGCTACTCAAAGGTCGAAAGTTGATCAATTGCCCTTTTAGGTTGAGGCAACCAATTCATAGAGAGAGCCCATTGTATTCATGAAAGGATAAACTCAGTCTATATTCAATGCTAGGCTCTGGGGCTCTGGTGCCGCTTTTACATCATCCTCTTGCGAGCGAGGATGTGCTCCTGCGATCTTTATCTCTTGGAGAATGATGTCGACTAGACTCTTACCATCCAAAAAGCCATCTTTAAGCAGTTCTTCTAGGAGTATAAAGAGTGTTTTCACAGTTGTCCTAAGGTAACGTTTGGTATGGTATGTTGAACAATATTAATTGAAAATAACAAATAATTATCATGTTTTGTATTTGGACTACATTGAATTAGACCAGATAATTTGATTTATTTTGTATTTAATAGTTATTGGATGGAATAAAAACAACATGCTACAGTGATAATAATACTCATGTCTTATCTAATATTTGAAGTGTAGGTTATAACATATATTTTAACCCCAAAATTTAATTTAATTTTATCTCTTAAACACAATATATATATACCTATAGCTTTTTGGTTTTATTTCCATTGAAAAAATGATTAATTTTTAATTCAAAACTTGGTTTTGTAAAAATAAAATATAAGGTCGTCTGTAATACGTGAAGTATAGGAAATTATGTTTTTAAAAATACATTTTATACATAAATAATGAGAAGAATTGGACAAGCTTATTATACACAAAAAATTTCCTTTTAAACCAATCTTGTATGGGATAAAAATTAATTTTTATGCTCTCTAAATTTGGACCAAACCGCTTCATATAAAAATTATCTTATCAAGGATCTTTTTGTGTCGATCGTTCGACACTCACTGAAATATCTAAAATATAATTGTTATATGCATGGACAGGAAAAACTCTGTTGAAGATAGGATGTGGAAGGATATGCTACTGCTTTTACCTCCTTATTTTAGGCCCTCGATGAGGTAAGAAAGCTAATTTGGTATTTGAAGAAAACTAGTCATGCTCCTCCTAAATAACTGGAAAATGTCTGTACAATATTCCAAATGTTCACCGCAGGTTAATAATGCTAGGACACTGAATTAACACCAATTTTGGAGCATGAAAATAGTAGTATTCAGACATGTGAATTGTGTTGCTGTAGTACTGGACAAGGGTTGAGAGTGGTTTCTCCCCAATGAAACTGATCCTAGTTATTAAACTAGTGGATTCATTGATCTAGTACTCATTGATATGTAGATTAATTCTAACTCAGCTCAGTTTTATTTCAAATTATTTTGGATGTTAACAAAACTCGAGTAATCTAACTTGTTAAACCATGATATAGTTGATCTGGTCAAACTAGAGTATGACCAAAATAATTTTAGTTGATCTAGTCCTAGTACTGATTGACCTGGAGTTTAATTCTAACTCGAGCTAAGTTCTATTTTAAACTATTTTGGATTTGGATGTTGATTTAACAAAACTCGAGTGACTTGATTTATTAAACCATGACACAATTGATCTGGTCAAATTAGAGTATGACCCGATCAAGTAAACTTCAAGAAATTTTAATTTTTTTTGTTTCAAAATAATGTATTTTTTATTGTTCTTTCAAAACAATATTATTTTAAAATTAATTTAATTTACGTAGCTATTCATTGACTTGGGTGCTCAACTGGACTGAGGAGCATGTGAAAATCGATTATATATATATATATATATATATATATATATATATATATATTAAAAAAAAAACCTTTAGGCAAAGAATTCTTATGCATGTATGTATGTTCTACTTGCATGATCAGCTTTCGAATACTTCACTCCCCACAAGGAAGAATAGCGTGTGTGTCTGTGTACCGTGCTGCTTAAGTAAAGCTGGCAGAGAAAATATTATAGCATCATAGATTAACTTAGGACATGTAAGCTGACAAAGTACAAGAAAAACATATCCATCAAAGGAATCTAAGATCACTAGAAGTAAAGAACAAAGGTTTAACCTCGAGAAGATTCATGACATGTGGAGGCTATATACGTGCATGCATTGCTAGAATTTAATTACTTTTAGGAACCTGATTCAATAGCTGACTCTTGCTTAATCAAGAAATTAATATAAAGGGATTAAAAGAGACAGATTATTTTAGCCTCAGTTATGCTTGTCCGACTCATGAGTATCAACTTTTGCAAGTATAAAGGAAGTATTTAGGAATTTAACTTTTCAAAATTTCGGAAAGAGATTATATATATTGAAGTGAACCCCATGTGCAGATATTCTTGCTATTATATATATAAGATTCGAAATCATGGCTGGTTCTACGCTTAAAAGGGATTTGCTTTTGCACAAAGTTGATACCTCTTGATGTATACATTTGCTCACTTTTTTTTCCTCTTTGAAAATTAAATTTTCTTTATTTAATTCATGGAATCCTTGAGAATTGAATATGAAAAAGTTTTAAGTTACATATATTTACTCTATGCAGATCGAATTAATCGTATTGTTTGCCAATAATCGTTGTAATTTAACAACATGTTTACTTTTCTCTTTAAGAGGTCTAGGAAATAACAAAAAAATAATAATCATATTGTTCTGATTAACTAAAATATTCAATCACTATTGCATTGTTAGAGAATAATATAAATCATATTTTGAAATCTCACCTAACAGTTTAAGTTATTGGGTGAGATGGTTCTTTGACATGGTATCAGAGCCTTGATGACCAAGTAGTCACGAGTTCATATCTCAGTATCCTTATTTATTTTATAAAAATTAATCATAAAATAGTGTGGACATGTACAAATTTCAAGTTTAAAGAACTTTCACTTGAGGGGGGTGTTAGAAACTAATATAAATCATATCTTGAAATCTCACCTAATAGTTTAAATTATTGAGTTAAATTAGTTCTTTTACATGTGTTTGGTTAATATCTAATAACAAAAAATATAAATAAAAAATAAATAAAAACAATTGAAAAAACAAATATATATATTATTTTCATAGAGTAACGATATCTTTGCGGACAAGAAGTTTTACGTGCCGATCTACTAAACTGTTTTGGCTTGCATAGATCAAGTTTGTATGAGAAGTTTTTCTTTCTTAAATCTGGGTGATAGTGATTGCAATTTGATCCTTCATTTTGTTAAATGTTACATTTGTTCCATCGGGTTTGAACCATCTAGTTTGAATGCAGTTGCATTTCACTACAGTACATATCAGTTAGTGTAAGACTGTGTTTGTTTACGTTGTAGCAGTTGTGTTTTGAAGAAACCACAATTTTATGTTGTTTGGTTAAAGTGAAAAGCGGTGTTTTTAGTTGATGGGATCCACTTAAAATCGCATAAAAACGCAGGTAGGGAAGAAGCAAGTTATACCTGCTTTGCCGGCACTGTTCACTTTTATTAAGTGAACAGTGTGCTCTGCACATTTGTTTGTGTTATACGTTGACAGTGCAGTGCACTGTTCATGTAAACAGTAAAGTGAATTTATTTACTTGCATGCACTGTTCACGTGAATAGTAAAAAATCTATTTTTTTAAAATGTATTTTATTAAAAAAAATTAGTGTTTAATATTATTTAATGACACTGCATAAATTAGAAGGAGATCGCATGATAGCGTAACCTTTATAGAATTTGATCGTAATTCCAATTTTGTTCATAATGATATTTTACCTGTTTTTGTTGTACGCTCAAAAAACTATTGGAACTGTAGTCCTTGTCGGATGAATTTCATACGTGATGAAATTATAGATAGTTTAATGGAATAATAAAAAATATTTTATATAAAGTATTATTTATTTCATAATATAGTAGCAGTAGTTAAATCTACAATATTTAAATTAAAAATTATCAATATTAATATATATTTTTTAAAATTATTTTATAACTTTAATTTTAAAAGCATTCTTAACCAAACACATTAAACTATTTTTTGCTCAACCTCAATTTTAACCACAATTTTAACCAAACATCTATTTTTTCAAATCAACCTTAACTAAAAGGACTTTTTATAAAATAATTTTTTTCAAATCACAACCACAACAGTTACCGCAATACTAAACACACTAAGCTAGCTGACCTGACTGCCGACTACTTCAAAATAAAAAAAAAATCAAATTTATATATGATACCCTCTCTTTGGAAAATCCACTGTCTTTTGATATCATTAACAGTTTAAGATTCTTGGAATATATTTTCCTTTTTGTTGTCAGGGAGAGGTTCTGGCTCGAAGGGGGACACCCCTTCAAGGATGAGCATATGTATAATGCTGTGAAAATCATGGGATGATTTATAAACTTATATGATTTTACAAGTTAATATATATCTAATATATAAAATCAAATTAAAAATTAATAAATTCAATCAAACTAGTAAAATCAATAAATTTAAACTGATTTTATGAGTTTAAAAAAATATAAAATTATGTAACTAGTATCTTATTATTTTTATTATTTCAAATTTATATCTTGCAAAATTTATGTAATTTAATAATCAAATATTTGATTCTGATTATAATTATTATAATTTTTTTAATGATATAAGTTATTGTGAATTTTATTTTTATAAAATAAAAATACATATTCATTCTTATAGTTCCTTATATAAACAATTAACATATCAATTATCATATTTCTTTGTTTTAACTGCCAAGTTTACAGAATAAAAGTTATAAATTAGCATGCTTAATTTTTAAAGTAATTAATATTAAATGACCTATTAAAATTTAAAGAGACTCATTTCTCGTAAATAGTAAAATAAGTGAGTTGATTTGTTCAAAAAATAAAGGAATAAATATGAAAAAAATAAAAGTATTTGGATTTTTCTATTATTTATTTTATTTTTATTTTAATTGTGTTATATTGTTAATTACTATTTGACTTAATTTGTTAATATATAATGAGTTAAAATATTTTATTTATAATTTTACGAATCGAATTTATGATCCAAGATTATATTATATAGTTCATATCATATAACAAAAAATATATTTTTAACAATCTTGGATGGATGCTAATGCTATCTCATATTTGTAACCACATCAAAATGGATAGATAAAACCAGGTGAAATTCCTTTTTTTATCGGAACTAATAAAGCCTCATGATTTTCACCGCATTTTGAGTCTGCAAATATAAACCACCGATATTCCTGCAGGTAATTTATCGTCCAAGAAATTGCTATGAAATTTTCTTGAATATATGCAATATATCTTCTCTTTTTTTGTTTTATATATCTAGCGTCGCGGGCTCGCGGTGATTATTTACCCTCAAGAAAAGATAATAATGATTTATTTGGCAAAAGTGAAGAAATAAAATTTTTTTATCTCTTATCAATAAAATATGAATGAAGAGTCATTATCTAGTTTTTTTTGGATTTTATTTTTAAATGTATTTTTTTTTTTTTTTGTACGGGAACTTAAAAATGTATTACAACACCTTTAACAAACTGAAGACAGGAGATACAAAGATAAGGAAAAAAACATGGATGCCTATGATTCTTGACATAATATGTTCAAAAGAAATTGTGGCTACTGTTTTGCTCATCATCTTCTTCATTTGAAGAGATATCAGTTATACTGCTAGAGTTCGAAGATGACGATGAAGAAGATGAAACTGAATAAAAAACAACCTCATCTCTCGCCATAGAATCAAAAAATCTTGGCTGAGTTCGCCTAGCATTGTTATTTGTACAAGTTTCAATTATCCCATTTCTTGTTCCGCCTTTGTTTTTCAGGAATACTCGGCATACGACCCATTTATCCAGTTGATAAGAAGAATTCTGCAGAGAACATCAGACTTAATGTTATTCAGTAAAAACAACTCTTTTTTACACTTCAACTCTTTTCATCCTTTAACTTTGCAGATTAATGCGCTTTTACTTGTAATTTTATTAACTCTTTTGTAACCAGGCTAGGATACCATTGACTCAATGGTAGACAGGTCTTTGGATAATTAAAACACCCCGACTATTATCAAAAAAAAAGAAAAATCAGTAAAAACAAAGAAAAGTGATCGACAATATTAACTCAGAAACTATAAAATATGAAATTTTTTTGTTGGCCTGAGCAGCAAAACCTATTAATGCAGACAGTAGTGCTGCATAAAATATGTAACAATTAATAACTTGCCTGGGCTGAATTCTCTGTCTGTGGAAAATTGTCTGTAGTTTCTAATTCTCCTACATTAACAAGGCGATATTCATGCATGACCCAATCAGTTCTAGACCCATGTGTCGCCTTCCCTCTATAAAAAACAAGAGTCTTCTTCATCCCCGCAACATGGTTATTCTTCCAGCTTGAAGAAATAATTTGTTTGTCTAAGCCAGTTGCTTTCCAATAACCTGAAGCACTACTCCTATTGACTCTATTTCCATTTGGATACTTGGTCTCCTTGTTGCTGAAGAAGTATCTTTCTTGCTCCATATCACCTATAACACATGCATGATTACTTCTTTTAACTTCCAATGCAGGGAGAGGTTTTACAGGCAAAATATTGAAGAATATTATAACATTAGACTAACCTGGCAACTCCCAGGGATCATACTTGCAGACATTGACCTCGTGAATGACTGAAGCAGGCAATGGCCATGAAAGGACTTTGCGTTTAAGGTACTGAAAGACAAGCTCTTCATCAGTTGGTTGGAAACGAAAACCAGGAGGCAATCTGATCATTCCACCTCTAACAAGGTTGAGCTTTTCCATACTGAATACTCTCTTGAAAGGAAATTGGCCTTTGGCAGCTCAAATAAGGTAATGTGTAAGCGACCAAAGGCAGCTATTTTCAGCGCACAGAGAGAAAGTCGAGTTGGGTGGGTTGTAGGAGCTAAGAGAGAGGGCTCTTTATAGTAATTGTGGTGTTGATGGCATGTGTAAAGGCAGCAATATTTTTACTGGAGACTCTACAGCAACGAAATATGTTAATTTGACAAAAGTTACTTAGCAATTGATTAAAAAAATGAATTATTTACCACTTCATGATTGACATCTGTTGAAAATATTAGCTATTGCTAATTATACTCTTAATCAGTTTAAAGACTTGACAATTTTACCTTGATTAGTCAACTATTAATCAAGTTTAACTTTAAAATTAAGAATAAATACAGGGTTTTTTCTCTGAAAGAAAAAAAGATTTATAAGACCTTGACAGCTATAGAATGCCCACTCTAAATGTTTGCAAACATAAATTACTTCTTCTATCTCTTTTTTCCTCTGTTAAAAAAATAAATAAATAAATTGGAGGTTCATTCGGTGTTAAGTTACACGATGATTACCTCATTAATTTGATCTAAAAAAACCCAAAGTATTAGAAGTCGTAAATTTAACCACTAAATTGCGTTTACTTCTCGTGCTTTTACTGAAATATGAAGCATCCAACGTGCTTAATTAGGTCACAAATGTTAAAGACGTGCAAGTAAACAAAAACCCTTTTGTCAATGGACATTAATAGGGTTGAATTTAACTGAGGAACAAAGGATATATAGGATGCTGTCTGAAAGGTCGGTCCTTTTTCATAATTATATTCGCAAGTTTTTTCAAGTTTGGGATATAGACCCGAACCTCGTAAGAATGAAGTCATATGATGTCATCCTTACTTATTCTATTTACGAAAGTGAAAAAATAAATAAATAATTATATTAGTGAAAAAAGAATCTGCTTCTTGCTTTGCATATACATCTCTACTTGAAAGTCAACAATTTTCCTAGAAGCTCTCAGCGTTGTGTCGTCCCTGATGTTAACGTTATATATGAATGCAGCAAGATTTCTTCAAGGATAAAGATTTTAAATTAATTAATCAAGAGAAGTTTAAGATCAAATTAACTAGAAGATTTAGCTTTGATTGATATACAAAATGATATTCTTGATCTCATCTTAAATGTTATTTCATGGGAATAATTAGTGAAATCATATATATAAGCTATTGATTTATATAATTAACAGTCCCTTGATTTCTTACCCTCTTCCCCCCACCCACCCCCAAAAACAAAGTCAGTCTAGGTGATAATTAAGGTCTTATTCTTTGACGGGATGTTTTTTGAACTGAGAAAATTCCATGGACTAAATAATTTCCTTTCCTGCCATTGCACTCTTATAGATGTATACCACGCCAAGGTAGAATGATCATATATACAAGTGACTTGCAAAGTTACAAGATGATTTCTTACCCGTAATTCCTTTTCTTATATTGCTTCCACTTTTCTTCCACCTCCAAGTCCTTTTTTCCTAGCTCTGGACTTTGAATTTAAAGCATTTTTTTTCAAAAAAATTATGTATAAACAAATTAAAGAACTTCAATAGTGCTAAAGAGCCTCGACTCTTCATCACTTTCCAGAGCGGATAAATTTAGTTTATGCACAAACGTTCTAGCCATCATCAATTCTTTTTATAAACATGTCTACCTTGAGGTGTTTTAAAGAGCCCACATGAGTTTTTTAAGTGTAATATATTGCTAAAGTTATAGAGAATTACTTGGTTTTTTTTAGAATGAAACTATAGAAAAGACAAGAATTGAAACAAATATATAGCGTTCCTCTTCCCAATTTTGCAAGAGAATTAAATGTCTTCGAGTTTTTGAAATATTTTAATGAGATATAATATTTGAAGGAAAAAAAAACCCATAAAAAGTCATGCTTTTATAAGATTAAAGCAAAAGCCTTGAAAAGGATACAAAGTCAAAGAAGGTGAACATTTCTTAAGTAGGACATGAGGATTGGTACTTTTCTTCATTGCGAAGATGTTGCTTTTCCCTCTCCATGTAATCTTGATTGGGAATTTGAGATCCTCCCCCAGTAAAAGCAGCTACTTTGTGTACATGGTTGATAGCCGTTGCTTGAGACTACAGCAACAAAAGATATACATTTTTGTGACCTTTAGAGCCTGCAATTCTTTCATACGAATACTATTTATATCGTTAAATATTGCCTTTTAGTCTTTCAAGTACAAGCAATTTCTTTTCATGATTGTTTTTATTAAACATAGCATATAATATCAAATCTTTAAAAATTTAATTGATTAAATTCTAGATTTGTTTCTCGAAGATCATCAATTCAAGTCTCATAAATTTCAGGGTTACTGGAGACTTACATGGTTATTAACTTCAAGGCTCGTGAAATTAGTCAAGATACATGCAAGCTGGCTCAAATATCCATAGTAATAAAAAAAAATATAGAGAATATCATAAAAATAAAACAATCACACAATTCAATGATTCTATGTGATTAAGAGAAGAAATTTCACTATGATCAAATTCAATACAACATTGACATTCTAGAAAAATAGACCCAAGCGTATATTTATAAGGAACATGTCTTAAACCTAATAGATAGAGGATGATTAGTCACAATCCTAATCCTACAAGATTTTCAATTCAATTGCCAAAACCAACCTAAGCCTGTAAGGTTTCAATTAGAAGTGACTTTGTCAAAGTATCAGCTGGAATATTTGTAATTGCCAATCTTTTTCACAATAATGCTATCCAGAACAATAACATCTCAGAAAAAATGGTAACTAATTACATCAATGCGCTTTGTCCTTTCATGGCGCATGCGATCTCTTACAAGATGTATGGAATTTAGATTATCATAATTAAAGCACGATAATTAATGATAATCATATTTTGATTACAACTGAGTTCACCAATCATGTCTCTTAATTAGCCAAATAACTTATTTGGTTGCTTTAGTAATTATCAAGTATCCTACGTCTAGAGATCATATATAAAGATCATACTTAAGTTTTTCTCATGTTATTATATATTGGAAATTTGGGACCCCAATTAATTGGATTGTGGGTTAAATTGAGTGAGAGTCATTAGATTGGGGATTCGATTGGAAAAATTGTTTGTTGATGACCTAATTGAGAATTAATGGGGTCGGAGTTGGTGGTATAGTTGTCCCTTTTCCTCAGCTAGTTAATTTCAAACCATAATTTCTTTGACGATGATGACTAGAGAAGAAAAGACGAACCCCATTGCATAAACAACCATTAGATCGAAAGGCATGATCACTTCTTTTTACTATTATTTTGATCAGAATGTTGACAATCACACATATAATTAACCTCTCCCTGTCAGGCGTCAATTACTGGTTATTTGATGGGTTTTTTTAAAAAAAAAAGGTGATGCTTAATGCATAAGAAAGTTTGTTTATGCTTACACATGATCATGGACCTCGGAGCACACTTTTCGTTCCATGAATGTGCGAGTCCACTCTATCAACTCGTGTTGCTTCTCGACAGGGGCGGAAGCAAGGGGGGCAAACAGGGGCCCGGCCCCCCCCCCCCTAAACATTTTAATTTTTTTTCATTACCCAGAGATTAAGGTGGTTTTATTACAGTGATTTTACTCTTGGCATATTGGCATACGTGGAAAGAAAAAAATATAAAGAAATTGCTTTGTGAAATAAAGAACAGAGCCAAGCCTTCAATTTACTGATTTTCAATTTACTCTTGGCATATTGGCATACGTGGACAGAAAAAAATATAAAAAAATTGATTTGTGAAATAAAAAACAGAGCCAAGTAGCCTTCAATTTATTCTAATATAAATCCTGCAGCCGATCAAACAGAGAAATAAAAACATAAATTACAAGAAAAAAAATTTTGTAAAAAAATTAAAATAAAGTCATTAATTAATTTATCTTTCATCAAACAAAATAAGATAATTTAAATTTAAAATCTATTTTTATTTTGTTTTAAGATGTTTGTTAATAATTTGATAAGGTTTTTTTATAATTCTACCATTTTTGCTCCTTTTTTTTCTCAGATCTGCTAGTTCTACCAATTATTTTTTGAATTCTTGTTATAATGATTTTTTTTTCTAATTAATTAGATATATTTTATTGGTTTGTTTTGATTATGTTTGGATTTTTTTTTATGTTTTGTTTTTAGCAGAGCCATCAAAATTATCAATTTTTTCTTACGATATATGTTTTGATCTTAGGTTGAACTATGGACAAAATAAGAAGAATTGATTCTTTTTTTGAAAAAAAAAATATTTATGACTCACAGCCTAGTGAACCAACTCCAATGTATAATGTTGAAGTTATGGTTGAGCAGCCCCAATGTGCTTCAATTTACAAAAAATCTGCGTTGATTAGTGAGCAACCTCTTACCAGAATTGACATTGCTCATTTAATTAGAGATCCAAGTAATCATCCTCAAATTTAGGAATACTCGGTTAATCAACAAGATGAAATTCGAAAGGCATACATTAATCTGGGACCATATCAACCTTTGATGTCTGAATATCTGCTGACTGGTAAAAAACATCCTCGTCGATTTCAGTCTCATTAGGTCAAAAGTTATCCATGGTTTGAATATTCAGAAAAACAAATATTATATCTTATTATATTAATTTTGGCCCCCTCTAACAAATAATTCTAGCTCCGCCACTGCTTCTCGGGTTATTCGTACCATAGGTTAATTAATTTATAGCCTGCTTGCTCTCGTAAATATAAGCAATTACCAATCACAAAATTGGGTGTCATAAAAAAAAAAGATGTTAAGGACGTGCATAATCCTTTTTTGTTATGGCTCAAGTGTAAAGAGTCAAAATACAATAAAAAAATAATTAATAGATTAAAAATTAGGTTTTGACTACATCAGGGTTTTTTATCGAAGTTATGGGTCAAAATACAATAAAAAAATAATTAATAAATTAAGAATCAGGTTTTAACTAAATCAGGATTTTTGATCAAAATTACAGGTTAACTTTAATTTTTTACTGGTTCAACTTGGATTTTAGACTAAATTAGCCAATGTCATTTCAGCTTTTCAAAAAAAAGTTCACATGAATTATGGGTTGAATCTCTAAGGTTAAACCAGATATTTTTTCATTGATTATTTTTTGGATCCGGGTTAGGCCCTGGAGTCTCGGGTTGAACTGCTTTTGTTTGGGTTGTAAATGTAGAAAATGAGAATTGCTAAAGTATTTTGGCAGCCCATTGAATATAAGCCCAAGAAGCATTTACTAACCGCTTTCCTACTATTTCTTTTGGTTCCAAAGAGAAGCTCTGGCTTAGGGTTTTGAAGGAAGCGGTCGTCAAACAAAAGCAGGGTTTTAGGCTATTTACCCAGATAGAAAAATCAAAGAAACTAAAACAATGGATCCTTCATCAGTTAACTCAGCTGAATTGGAACGATTCCTTAATGTAAGTATAGAATCCCTCTTTCCCTTTTCACAAACTCCCACCTTTTATTTTCTTGAGCTTGATTTTTTGAAAGATTTACACTTGTGGTTTTTATTTTCTTGGTAAGAATATGATTTAGTCTTTGATTCGTTAAAGGCCTCAACGTTTTGGTCATTACTACCACTTCATTGTTTTGTTGTCTGGTTAACGTAATTTTTATCTTAATCTTTGTACTGTATTGAGTTGTTATTGCAAAAAAAACTCAAGCTTGATCGGATAACTGATTTGGTTGGATAATTTGAATAATGGGGTTAGTGGAAAATTTTGTGTGGGGGATTTTTTGCTGATATGACGAGTAAACTCAATTTTTGTATGTACAGTTTCGGTATATTATTGGTGTGGATAATATTCTTGATGAATTTCCTCTTATAGTACTGTGTTGTTGGTTCTTGTTTCTTTCTGAGGGAAGGTTCTGATGCGGTTTTATGTTATCACACTAAATTATAAACGATTTGATTTGCTTCGTGAAGAATTCAGAACTGTCATTTGGTATCATGGGCTTAATTGTATGGGTAATTGTGCTATTTTATGAGTAACTATGATGTGATAAATTTGAGATTGCATGTTTGCTTAGAACGGAGAGTTAACAGGGAGACTAGTGGAGGGGAGTGTTGTTTTTTTGGTAATTCGAGTATCTTAAGGAATACAAATGTTGGGGGGCGTTATTTTGTAATTTAAGTCTCTTAAGGTAGTGTGGGATGGTTGCTGTCATCACCTTGCTGGATCTTTGATATTTTACAATGATGTATGTGATTCTGATTTTGGAATGATTTATTTGGTTTTGCAGCAAGAGAAGGAAAGAGCTATGGTTAATGAGATGGTGGCAAAGCTTACAAGTGCATGCTGGGACAAATGCATCACAAGTTCACCGGGGAGCAAGTTCAGCTCAAGTGAATCATCTTGCCTTTCTAACTGTGCTCAGCGTTATATGGATATGAGTCTTATCATTATGAAACGCTTCCAGTCCATGAACTAATTTCATGAAGAATTGGCCTACTGAATTGGTTTGCAAGTTGCAACTGCGCTCTAGCTTCAATCATTAGTGGATTACAGTAGCTGAAATGCCTTGCATTTTTGGAACTAAATCTCATATTTCTCTCTTGATTATCTTTACATCAACTTCTGTATTTTAAACACCATGGAATTATTATCCTCCCATCATTTGATGTTGCATAAATGATGTCCTGTTGCTTTCAGAACGCTTTCTTTTTTGTCTTAAACTTGTGCAGTTGCGAGTAGTGGGGTGTTGTAATTAGCTCAAGTTGCAGGAAGCAAATACATTTAATTACACCGGTATTTCCTAGTGTTCACAAGCCAGCCTGAGTGGAACAACAGAAGGGGAGGTAAAAGCAGCTGGTGGTGCTTGTTGAAGGCTACCACTCATTGCTGTTTAGGTGGATGGTAAATTCGTGGCATTTGCTTAATGGCATGATTCTGACTGCCATGGTGAAAGTGTGCAGCTTTTCTCCTCATTTCTATTTTCAAAAGTTTAGTTAGTCTCAAGCCTTCTTAGTTACTGTTAGAATTAAAATCCTTAACTTCCATTGAAGTAAGCTTTAGTTTCAAAAACTGATCTCTAACTTTACGAGAGATGACCCTTTTCTCTTTCTGTACTGCTACTCTCTCAAAGAAGGCGCAAAGTGACTCCTCGACTATTGCTAGATTTCTAGCTGTGGAACCTCAAAGGTTAATGCAACTGAAGGTATGTGAATTAACACTCTTCACAAGAACCAGTGAATTGAACAAGCATGCCTTCGCCTTTTGGTTTCAACGTTAACGAGTGTTAGGGCAGTGGGTATAGGAAGAAGGTTTTGAAGTGTGAAAGATCACTAGTGTTTACTGGAAGGTTAAAATAATATTCTTTTAAGATACATCAAAACTTCAAAAACTTATAAACAACAAAAGTTTCTCAAGAATTTCTATTTTGTTTCATATGAACTTAAACAACTATAAGGTACCTTCCTCGTACCAAGAATGATGTGCTTTTATAAGATCTAAGAAATTACTTTGAGCTTGTACGTGATCAAGACAAGTATCATCTCCATCAAATACAATTCATGTGGCCACGAATTAAAATTGCTGCGACTTTTGAAAGTTGTTATACCATGTTCTTACGAATTGGTCGATATCTGGCAAAACATTAAAATTAGGAATCACTTCTACTCATGCACAGGCAAAGGTGCCCACCAAAAAAGTATGACACAATTACAACAACTAAAACCGCAAACCCATTGAAACAGATCATTATAAACAAGGAAGAAAGTACGGTGGGGGGGGGGGGGGGGGGGGGGTAATGGCCAGCCAATACAATAGAAACACATCATTCTTTTTTCTTTTTTCTTTTTTTGTTTCGTATAATCAATCTTCTTTTCATTTTACAACCTAGTATGCCTCTTAGACTGTTGGGCATCTGATGTCAAGTTGTCACCACTGCCACTAGCCATCCGCTTTGATTCCCCTGTTCCAGCTGCTAAAGCAAGAACATCAGGTGATATATCCCAGCTGCCACTTTTTCTACCCAAACTTGATCGTCTGGAATGCATGACGCTGCGCCCTTCCATACCCTGAGGGGGGAGTATCCTGCTTAAATCTGGAGAGACATCAGGCAATCCACGATCCTCATGCAGACTGTCATCATTTCTTGCTGTGCCATTATAATCATCATCTCCTGAAGCCTCGTCCCACACTGGCTTCCTCCCCATTTCTATGTCACCGGCAGATTTTTCCACGCTTGAACTGACAAAACTACTAGCTACCATTCTAGGTGGAATGGCAGGTTCCTTTGGTACTTTTGCCCTGAAACTGTTCTTAGATGGAGGGATGCTAGAACAAAATATCTCCTTGAAGTTCTCAATCAATCCTCTGTCAAATGGGTTAGCTAGCCCATCATACCGGTATCTAAAATTCTCATAAGTAGACTGCCAAAACACAAAAAGCAAGAAGTTTGGGAAAACGAGCGTATCACATAAAACATGAAGAATGGCATGGTTTTCCAGAGAAAATTAAATATCTACTATAGAAGCAAAATGCAGTGAGTTGCAAAGGAAGGGATGTGATGGGAAACAATTTTAGGTGAGACGAGTTTTTGCATGAGGATATTGACCTAAAAGTGTGACTTGTAGGAAGAGTTTCTTACTTGATTTTTACTGATGAGATATGAATGGAACAAGGTAAGACCACCAACAAACCAAACTGAAATAAAGGTGTAAATCACTAGAGCAATAGAGGCAGGAGTCTTGGACATTGCTTTCCAAATTGACGTCTCCTCGCTATTCATGATCCTCTTAATGTAGACCCAGCAAAATGCGTGTACATATAAGCAAATAATTGTTGAAGTAAAGACAAACATGAAGAAGAACCGGTAGTTCCGCTGCACCCAAAAACAGAAAGACAAATCCCAGTTCAGAAAAAGATCACTACGAACACACAAATTCATGTGATGCCAAAGTTCAGCGTTATTTTGCCAGTGCAAGTACTAGCTTGAAAGCAAACTGAAAGATAGTGAGGTCAACTACAAAAATTCTCTAAATAAAGACACATTCAAGATTATCATCATCAAACAAACACAAATTTGACAAATTCTGGCACAACCTAAAAGTAAAACTGGAAAGAATTTCTTGTGATCTTGATTTTTTATCAATTCAAAGTTTGAAGCTACATAGCAGGAAGGCTATCTTCTTATTTTTGTACCAACACTGGCTAACCGTAAATTATTGGTGTCATTCCACCATGGAACAATGATGCCAAATACTTTCCCTCGTTAAACTTGTGTTTCAGTAAAAACATAGTGTGTGTATTTCTCTTTCTTTTGGATGGGGAACAAAAAATCCCAATATGGTTGATAATGACAACTCAGAGAATCATAAACACCACACTCAATGCACGACAGAAACTTTCTTGTGTTCTCAGAGTTCTGAAGATGCCACTAGTTAAGTTTTAAGAGCAAAGAAATGCCAGATGGAAGAATGATCATTTACCAATCCAATACACTGACCAACCCAAGGGCAATGATGGTCAAATCTTTCCACACAGTTGTTGCATATGGAACAGTGAGAACATCGTGGGGGCCTATAAAGCATGCAGGTATCACAGTACTTGGTCTTCACAGTTATCCCATTGATGATAACATCCTTTGTGCGTGGCAAACGGAAAGGTGGGGTTTGGCCAGGAGTAAGTGGAGTGTTCCCTTCATAAACTTCCGGCTCTGGAGGATGAGCATTACGAGGTATTATACCAGGATCTCTTCCTGATGTTAGCAGAAGAAAGGTTAAATCCTGCGAGAACAAACAAATCCATCAGTTAACAGCACAGGACTATCTACAAACTTCTTTTTGCCAACCTAGCCTCTATATTTATTATTTCAAGCAACTCCAACAAAGTTTTGATGATCAAATACAAAAATGTGTGCAAACAATCCCCAAACTAGTTGGGATTGATTGTACAGATCTTTTTCTATATTTTGGGCTATTTAGGATCAACTTTTCAGTAATATATTGTGATAAAAAAAAATACTTCTTTATCACTTCAAACCCAAATTATTTTGATCTGGCTTTTTTTTGTGTGTGTGTGTGTGTCCTTCCGCTATTCAAATTGAATCACTGTTTTGCATTGGTGCATCGATAGGTTAATGCTGTAATCACACCATCTAACAGATCCTCCCTCAACTTATCCTCCGTAGATACTGCATCAAATTTCCTATGATATACTTGTTTCATATTTAGTCTTTTTTATATATATTTCCACATATGCATCTTAATTTATATTATCATATATGCACATTTCTGGACACGCTGCTTATTCGCTCCACGTACTCTTTTATGGTTTGAATTAAGAGAATTATCTAACTTCAATGTCAAGAATCCAGATAAGAACACACAATAAACACCCCAAATCCCTGATCCCCTCCAACCAAAAGTAAGGAAACCCCAAAGAGGACACATTGTTGACAATTTTAACATGCAGCTAGAGATCTCTTGCAACAGGAGCAGAATGGATGTTCCTGGATAAAGTACTCCTATTGTGTTAGGATAATCAAATAGGGTCTCAATATAATTCACATCCATGTCAGCACATGAAAATTTTCTAACTTACATAAATTCATTTCTTTACTGGCCAATTGACGTGTGTGGAGATATGCTACTGTAACAGAAGCAACAAACTAAAGCCAGTGGTTATATGCTGTCACTGGTATATGCATGCGCCACCTTATAACCTCTATTCATGTACTAACTTGATTGTTGCACAATATTCCGTATACTAGGGCTTCAAAACAGTCTAGTTAATCATCTAACTTGCTTTTAAAGATGAAAATTAAAATGAAGACTCTGTGATTGGCATAACATGGCAACTGCTATCTATTTAAGCTTTGAACTAACTCATCATAACAATTAGCTGAGTTCATTGTTAAGCGTGGAACTTCAGCAAACAGGAGCATAAAAAATTTAAAACAACAGAACTTAAGAAAGGAAAACAACTCACTAGTAATGTCAGAACAACGACAAAGACTACTATTGATATTCCCAGGTGATGAGAAAAATCATCTATCAGCTTTCTTGCTACGAAGACACAGAAAACAACAGCCGGAACCACAATAAGAAAGATGGTTAACAGAATAGATCTTGCATCCGGTCCAAATATAAGCCTCCCCTGAAGCAAAAATGTCTGCAAACAAAACAACCAACTGTGGCGTTACGCAATTATCAACCCATTACCAACATGAACAAACAAAAGAAAAAACACTAGCGAAGCGTAATAATAATAAAAAAAAAAATCGGAAAATAGTGGTAATATCTACATTATGCTTTCACATCTTTGAATCAACAAACAGAAAAGGCCATGATACCATAAGAAAGTTATTTTTTCATTAACCCCAGCATAAGTTCTATACAAAACTGAATCTAGAATTTGATTCACAAAAGTAAAAAAAAAAAACAGCTGCAAGCAACCCAAATTCAGTTACTCATTCAACAAACTAATCCCTACCCATTTCACAATCAGCCTGCTATTTGCAAAATAATTAACCAAGTGAACCATAACCAGAAGTTGCAAGCAAAAATAACTCAAATTGACCACTAACTTCAACCAAAAAAATAGAAAAATCCCGTCTTTTTTCTCCTTAATTCAATTGTTAAACACCCCAAAATCCAATATTTATCCTCAATCTCACAAAGCTTCACACTTTCCTAAACAAAAACCAAAAAGAACAAAAACCCATAATTTAAAACTTGAATTTAGCTTACATTACTGCCTTTCCATGCCTGGTAAGTCATTAGACCCTCCTCATCGTCACCATCAATAGCGGAGTCTACCGTAACTCCGCCAGCCGGATCCGGAGGAGGTGGGACCACATACATGTCTCTCATTCTCCTCTGTTCTCTCTGTCAGGTCAATTCTGTACAGCTGCAAAACTTTGCAAAGCAAAAATGAAAAGGAAAGAGAGAAAAGCTAATAAAGGCGGCTCTTTTAATACTACTGTAAAATAAAAAGAAGGGACTATTTGACTTTTTCTTTATTTTTTTTCAAAAGACAAACGGGGTTGGTGGGGCCAGGATCATGTTATGATATTATGATTTATGAGGTGGCTAACCACTACAGGCTACGGCGTTTATGGGCCGTTAACCGTCGCACTCGAGCTGGTCAGCTAAGTAAATAGCAGAGTATAAAATATTCTACCATACAATCATTTCAAGTTTATTAATACAATGTTTCCCTTTCTTTTCCTCTGTTCTTGGTTAAATTATGTTACTAGGGCAGTTAATTATCTTCTTTTTTTCGGTGATTCAATAGCCAATAAATCATTGAATAACTAGTACTAGAAAGGAATCTTTCAAATTTTAAAATTATCAGTCTCTTCCTATGTCAAGTGTGCGCGCCCAAAGATGGTTTGTTTTCAAATATTTTTTTATCCATTTAATGATTGCGAGGTGGAACATGGTATTGTTAAACCTACTAAAATACCACTAATAGATGATCAAGTCAATTGGTGTAGGCATTTTTAAATTCGATTCTTATAATTATTAATATAATAATTATTAGAGATTTATATCATTATTAATTTTAAAACCCGTATAATTAGTCGAGATACGCACAAGCTGACCCGGGCATTCACGTTAATAAAAAAAATCAATTAGTGTGGGAAATTACATTATTGTCATTAAACTTGATTTAACTGAGTTGAAATTCTTTAAAAAAATTATATATATAAAGATTAAGATTAAGAGGAGTTTAAGCATTTGTTAGAAGTTTTACTATTGATAGTTAAGATTCCTATTGTTAGTATTTCAAGATAAAAATAAAAATATTTTTAAAAAATAGAATGAGTAACTATATTTTCTAAACTAAAATTATATGGAGACATGTTATTAATTTCTAATTATGATAAATTAAATGTTATAATAGTTGATTGCAAGAAATCATTGAGCCAGAGATTTAAGTTTTGAGTTTCGCTACTTATTCATTAATAATATGGTACAATAAAAGTTTTTTCATATATATAACTTGATAATTCAATATCGTGATTTGTCACATAAAAATTATCAATCTTGAATTAATTCCAAGCTTTTATATCCAATTAAATTGTAAGTTTTCAACAATATCTTGATTTAAAAACATAATTCAAGAATAGATCATGATGGTAATTGAATATTTTTTTTGAAATTCAAAATTGTCTCACAATTACAAAATTTAAACAATATTAATTATCATAACCCAGTCTCTTATGCGCAATCCAAGGCCACCAAATAAATTACATAGTGCACTTAAACTTGTTCATGCCTAATTTACATGATGGTTAAAAAAAGTTATAATTCTTTTTTGTCTTACAATTAGGATTTAATCTTAGATTGACTTATAAAAACTGAAATTTCCATGAACTCGTGACATGGTTGGTGTGCTTTTGAGCAAATTAAATAGAAAAGAATCATTGAAGATTTATATAATTGTTAGTTTTAAGGTTTGTGAGATTAGTCGAGGTATATACAAATTAATCCGAACACCGACATTACTAGGGAAAAAAAAAAGTGGTGCAGCTTCAGGTTATTATCACCTCTTATCACGGAAATAAAATAAATCAGTCATTATTTTTAGGGTTTTTAAAAGGGAGTTACAGTAAAGAAAAGTGTCTTTTTATTGTGCGTTTGTGTTGAAAAATCAATTTAGATTCTGTATTTTTATTTTAGTCAATTGCATTGGATATGTACAAAATGTGATCTATCATGCCTCTAATTGATAGAATCGATTAGTTGTTACGACTTCTCAAAAAGCCTCTGCCCAAGGCTTTCCATTGAAATAGATTTGACCATGTTTTTGCTAAATATGATGCGATTATCTAGAACAAAACACAAGAGTACAATTTGACTTCACCACGCAGGCATACGAGTTGAAGTGATATTTTTCTTCTTATTATAATTACTACAAAATTATCAAATATAAATAGAAATACTAATATAATTTATGAACTTTATTAATAAATTACGGTGAACTTTATCAATAAATTACTTTCTTATTATATTTATTGATAAATACTAATATAAATATTCTCTCAGTATATACTAAGAAGATTACAATAAAAAAAAATAAAAAAAAGGCAAAAAATATAATAATATGTCACTTGTACAGACATAATTATCGATGAATTAATTTTGTTGATGAATTCTATTGATAAATCTATCTATAATATTTAATTTATGACATGATGAGAGACCCTCCTCTTCCATTTCTTCTTCCTCCATTTTTCTATGCACCATACAACACCCTCTAAGTTTGTGAGAATGTGATTCCTCACTTCAAGTAAACAAAACTTTTTTTTTTTAATCAATTTTAAAATATTATTTTTTATTGCATATTTTTAATTTATAGTGTATGTATTTTTGTTTGAGTATGTACTTTTTTTATAGCTTTTTTTCCATAGGAATTTGTTGTATGATTTGTATATGTTACGGTTTGTTTGAGAATTTGTAAAATTATATTTGTTTGTAAATTGATAAAATTTATTTCGAACTTGTAACTTAAGTGTTTTGTGATGAAATAAATAATAATTTATTTAACATGTCTGTTTTATAATTTATCAATTTTATTATTAACGGTTTCATCGACAGACCACAAATTATCAACGAGAGTTTTTCTAAAGAATCATTTTTATTTGTAAGTCAATCGGTAAAATTCATACTAGCAGATTTAGAGTATAAATACCAATAGAAAATTCTGACGGTAAATTAATGTAATAATTATGGTAATATATAAATCTTATTTTTTTAATGGTTAATCATAACTCATATTTGTATACTTGTAAGATATGGGATATTAATTAATATAGGTCTTTAATATAAGGTAAAGGCACAATCATCTAATCTAATACGATTTAATTTGGTAGATTGATCTAACTAGAATGATCCTCGTAAAATCTAGTCAAATATTAAAAGAATGAAATAGCTCTTTTTTATTATTCTTATCTTTTTTTAAAAAAAAAATCGTCATTCACCTCTAAATTCCTAATGTATTTCCCTTCATTGTTTTTGGTACAATTTCCTAACTTAAAAGGCACAACAAGAGCCTCCTCTGCTTTTATTTCTTGAAAAGATTTATGATACTCGGAAAATAACTAGTTTTATTTTAATAGTTATTTTTTAAACTCATCTTAAAAAATTAGATATAAAAAAGATAAAAAAAAAAGAGATAAAACTAATGATACATAAAAACTAATAAGAATATTTTTATTTAAAATTTCTCTTTTATTTATATCTATTTTTTTAAAATAAATTCAAAAAACAACTAATTATTATTCCAAACACCATAAAAGAAAATTTTATTGTTCTTACCCATTTTTTCTTCTAACAAAGAGTTAAAATAATTGGCAGGGTTAAAATCATGTGATGACGCATGCAAAAACGCCCAATCTCCCAACGAATCTCTTACAACACCATCCAAGAAACTGTTAGTTATCAGTGCAATATAATACTATGATATTTATTTGATCATTTATTATTCCTGGAGCATATATTCTTTATTCAGACAAGGCACTGTCATCATGGCCTTTTCCTTGTAAGCACAAAACTTGGGATTCCCTCCTGTGTTCTCTCTTAACTCTTCATTATTGTTCGATTTGCTGGCTTGGCATGTTCTTATTGGCCGTCTCTGCTGTAGTTTTATTATACAAAATGTAGTAATTTTGTTAATTAATTAGTCCTGACCCTTTCACTTATTCCAGGTTGGTGGAGATTTCAACTTTCACAGGTACTCGTGCATAAAGAAGTGTAAAAGGTAAAGGGAAAAGGGAGCTGAGCTAGGTTTAATGCGGGCGGTGGTTTGGGAATCCCTTATTCCTTTGAAAACACCATCGTGATGGGAGAATTCTAAAGCTTGAAAAGGGTAAAGCAATAGCATGGTAGAGACTAGAGAGCATGTGGAGATGAAATACATTAATTTGTTCTCAAATATCAATAATGGGACCTACTATACTTTTATTTTATTTATTAACATGGATGTCCGGACCAGCTTTCGCGTACCTCGACTAATCTCACGAGTCCTAAAGTTAACGATCATATAAACCTCCAATGATCATCATATTAGCAACCACAAAACTCGAACTTGAAATCACAGGGAAAACAAACCTTTTAATCTCAATGTCTTATCATTAGACCACCTACTATATAGTTATGGGACCTACTATACTTATTCCTAGACATTATATATAGTTATAGAAATTTTAAAACATGATCATTAAAATATTAAACAAACTAATAACCGTTGTTGCATTTTCATTGTGGATTATTGGTGAACATGGCTGTTATTGGACCACTTCATCCTTAGATTACTTGATAAATAATGAAAATATCAAATTAATTATTGAAATTAAAAAATAAAATAATTATAAGATGGGTGGAAATTTTATTCACTAATATGGTAAAGATCATGTATTAATTGATATTATTATTCACTTATCACAGGGTCTAATATTAGCTTATATCATCCTGAATCAATTAATAGTGGTTCGATTCAGGCCTGTTCGGTGAAGAAGGCTGTAATAGTGGTTTTGAGTGGCTGAGGGTGTGGTTGTTTGATGGCAACAAGAGATCTCGCAGCCTTTCAGAGGTGACTAGAAGACGTCGATTTTCCAAGTAGAAGGCTAATTTTCCAACTGCTAATAAAGCTAAATTTTTTAATCTAGTCATTTTATCAAATTTGAAATTTTTTGTTCATTAGAATTTAAAATAAAATTTCACTAAATAAAACTTCTCTTTATTTTTCTATAGCATCATCCTAGTTTTTCTTTTAATATATATATATATATATATATATATATATATATATATATATATATATATATTTGTGATAGTAGTATCATTGGACAAAATTTACAAGTTCAAGTTCAAGTGTATATATGGGTCTACAGAGGAAGGGCTTGAGAGCCCATTCACAGCAACTATATAGGCCAACAGAAAACTATAACCCAATGGAAAAAACAAATAAGCATAAGTTTGTTATTTCATTCAACTTTTTGATCGATTCTAAGATCTAATGGATAAAGTTGGGTAGAATTTTAGTATATAATTATATCTAACTTAATTTTTAATATTTTACAAATTATAAACTCGATTCATTTAATTTTTTTTAGATTTTAAAGACCTCAACATATCAAATTAAATTATTCTTTTATAAATATTTCATATATTCTAAGATTGGATTTATATTACTATTTTTCCCGAGTTTATATTTAGAGACAGACCTATAATATAGATTATAGGTACCACGATACTCTTAATGTTAGGTTCAATTTTTATACCTTGCATCACCGTTAAATTTTAGTTATCTCTCCTCTCTCTTCTAGCAAAAAGACAATCACTTATTTGTTACATTAAAGAAATCTAATATAAAGTCCCTTAACAAAAACTTTTGAAGTGAAATATTTTTAAATAAAAATAAATATTCAACTCACAAATTGTCAAATATAAAGATAAAAAAGTATAAAATATACAAATCATGTTAGGTTAGGTTGATTGAATTTTAAAAATCTCATTTCACCACCCGATCTATAATATCTAGTTTTTAAATTTTTTAATTCAGTAACATCTATATCATTCAATTTTTTAATAGGTTAAATCAAGATAAGATAATGTAAATTTTAAAAATAAATCTGTTTTTTTTTTTAACCGTTATACTTGGATACTTAGATGTGTGCTGGGGGTTCGTACTACAAAGCATTACTCGAGAGTCAACAATGTGCACTTGCTGGTGAGGCAAATAATTGGTTGGATAATATGAGAAGAATTGAACACCTGTTTGGACAATAATTACATTTCACCTTTAAATTACTTTATATTGGGTAATGATTTATATGACAAAAAGTGAATTACGAAAAAGCCACCATCAGAAATAAATAATATCTGACAAAAAAAAATATTTACGGATTGATTACGAATCAATATTTTTGCGATATATCTATTCGTGGTCGTATCGTCCAATTTCCTGGTTTAGTCAAGCAAACGGCATATAATCTTCTATTAAAAAGAGGTCCTACCGGGAGTCGAACCCAGGTCGCTGGATTCAAAGTCCAGAGTGCTAACCACTACACCATAGAACCAACTTGCTTGCTTATTCATTATTTATTCCTATCACCCCAATTAGTTCTCATTCATCACATTCTAGTCCAAAATATCAAGTCTTCTGTATTTATATCATTATTAAATTGAATCCTCAGTTATTTTTTACAAGATATTTTTGGTCATTGACTTATGTTATGTTTTACTCTATTGCAGAAATACTAATAATATTAAAAAAGGTGAATCTTATTAAAAATAAAAAAAATATTTATTCAAGTGCGCATTATTAATTAATTCATAATCATGTCACATATATAATTAAAAATAAATGTTTTAATAGAAAACATTCATATCAAAATAAAGTAAATTTAAAATATTTCGAGTTATATGCAGTTTCCTCACTACTGCTCATTTGCGATGACATTGAACCTTGGAAAGAGAAAAGTCTAAAGGACCACAAAAGGCCCAAATCAACCAGCTAAAGAAGATGAATCGGCTATTTGATGGTTTGCTTAATCAGTTGTGTTCTCTAAATTTCCAAGCTTTGATGTTTCGTAATCGTAATGTAAGCAGCTGCAAGCTTAATGGCACAGCTCAGTACAGAATTGTCCCTGCATAGTACTTGATAATATTCAACAAAGAGGTTATTGATTCCGAGATTCGTAGAAGAAAATGTTAATATAGGAGAGATTACCTTCTTTATTACCTTTTTTAAAGAAAGGAGATCACCCATGAGTCATGACATTCTTGTATAGATTCTAAATCTGTATTAGATTAGGTTAATTATGCAAAAACTACCCTATGGTTTAGTCCCTTTGCAAAACCGACCGAGTTTCAAATCATTTCACGCCAAGCATCGTACGTTAATATTGATATCGACCTTAACTTCTCAGCAACAAACTAGCACAGATGTCTTAATTTGCCTTTAAGCAGGCTAAGAAGAATAAAAAGTTGAACCTAACTATTCACGATCACAACACTGTTCGTTATCGTGCGTCTTCTTCGCCTAATAACGCATTCTGGATCTACACATCCACAAGAACGTTAAGAATCCATTATAAGTTTTGTGATGCGGTGTCAGATGAAAGCAGCTAATCGCTTGTATATTGGACAAACACGATTAGCAAAAGATATGAAATTCAGATATTTTCCGGTAAGGTTATATGCCACCTAGCAAATGAAAGGCCATTTGATTCGATTCTTTTCATCAGCCATTTCTTCAATCATGCAATCTAATAATAACTTAGAGCCCGAGCAATCCTAGTTAACAAGGGATTCGTGCAACTCATAAAAAAAATCACATTAAATCAGTACACGTTTTGAATGGCAAGTGATCAGTGTGTAAAGTTTCCACTAGGAGATTGGGACATCCACCGATGAAATGGATAAAAACAACAGATATCCAGCAAGTACAACATGCATGATATAATAAGAAAAGCCTCTTTGCTTGTGATCAATAGAATACTAAAATCAGTCCTCAAAGTAGAATTAAATTGATAGAGAAGGTAAAAAAGAACTATAAAGCCAGGTAGTTCCGGTCAATGGTGCGCAGGTTTTGTTCCCACTTACAATATAGAATATCAAGATCTTTCATCTTTTATTTTGATCTTACAATTATATATATGGTATTCTTGTTGAAAGAATACAAGATCTTCTTGTTGCTCTTGTATGTAATGAGGATTTGAAGTATTAAAAATAGGATTAATTAGTAGGTCATTAAACAGAAGAAAAGATTTAATCAAGAACTCGGTTATAAGCCAACCTTTAATTATAAGAATGTGAAAAGCTCATCGTATCTTCAATATTTGACAGTCACCCCCGCAAACATATCTAGGTTCCCATAATTGTTAAAATAATGATGACAACTATGTACTAATCCTGAATATTTGGATCCTGAGAGATAATCAAGGCTTAGTAAACCTTATCATTTCAGGTAGTTCATATATTCTACTCTTCCACCCACCACACTTCAAAACCCATCTCTAACTATTAAATGAACTAAAGATAGCAGCAAAATTATACTATAATCAGTGCCTTTTCTACCTTCCATTTCTCTATTCGTTCAAACATAAGCTTTAATTTTCATGGTACGTACTCGTGGCGTTAGGTGATGTAGATATATATATAATTGCCATTAAATCTTGGAGGTGCCACATGTAACGATAAGAAGCTGATTTTGAATCCTCTGTTCACGCGTGCCCGTCAAAAGCACTGGCCATGCATGAGATAGATCGCAACAACATTCTCTAGCTCTTGATGATCACCTAACTAGACAGTGTTAAAACAGAGAAGGATGAAGAGAATAACATGGTCATGGTAAAGACAGAACATGCATGGACACAGCTCAGTAGTGCACATTGCCTCATGGTACACTTGTCATAGGGCTGATCGCTTGAAAGTGAATGATTTGGCCAATTAGTGGAATAATTAGGGTTAGTTTTTTCTCTTTCGTTTTCTTTATGGCGGTTGTGGTAAAAGACAAATGTAAGTCTGAAGAAAAACGGCTGAACCCTAAAGAAAATGTTCAGAAATTGAAGGAAATGCAGTGGGGATGGTCACGTGAAAGATGGAAGGGGGGGGGGGGGAAGAGCAGTGCGTTTTAGGTGTGTAACGTACGGAGGGCAGAATAGTGATTTACTGTACACTAACTAGATACACGAGGAAAATCCTACACCGTTCTTTTCACTCCTCCTAAGAGCCCGTTAGTCAAACGATAGTTTTTTTTTTCCTCTAAGAGTTTGATAAAATTTTAATTTTTTTTTAAAATTTATTTGAAAATAAAAAGTATATAATGAAGTCTTTGAGCTTTTCGGTGTTTATCATATAAAAAAATTAACCACAATTTCTTCAAACAAATCGCAAGACTTGTTAGATAATGAATTTTTACCATTTACAAGTTAATTAATTATATGTTCTCCAAGATGGATGTTGGAACATCGATTTTTTTTTTCATAGATTTTTAATTTCGTGGATTAGATCACTAGAAAAAAATAATTTAAATTTGGCCCGCATAAATGGATAAAAAGGCCTAATCATATGTAAATTAATAAATAAAAAAGCTTAGATTTATACAATAATTTGAACTTAGCCGTTTTTGGTCTAATGCCAAAAGAATTTTACCAACAAAAGAAAATAAAATCATGCAGATAAATGTAGGGCTAGCATTTGGAGCACGCAATTTTTGAATCATATGCAATCATTTCGTCATTTTACTCGTACGGTTCATGATGCATAACATCCTCTATAAATAAGCCACACACCCTTTGTGCCTAGCATATTGAAAGGGCTAGCTAGCTAGGGCTTCGATCTCCTTCAAAACACGTATTTTCTTCATTTCCATATCCTTATTTTGTGAGGGAGAAGCAAAGATTTAGAGAGAAAGATGGCTTCCTTTTCCATTCACTGCCCATGGATATTCACATTTGGCCTTCTAGGTATTACATGTACAAATAAATATTTTCCTCTCTGCATCTGCTTTAACAAAATCTGATTACATAATTAATTAAGTGTAGCTAAATATTACGTTCATATGGATTTTTTTAGGTAACTTCGTTTCTTTCGTGGTTTTCCTCGCTCCAATGTAAGTTTTTTTGTTTCAAGCAACTTCTCTAATAAATATTAAAGAGTATCTCTTATGAAAGGGGCTATTGATCGAAGGACATTGAAGCTCTAACAAGATGTTTCCATATTGTTGCAGCCCAACATTTTTAAGGATTTGTAGGAAGAAAACTACAGAAGGGTTTCAATCATTGCCTTATGTGGTTGCCCTATTCAGTGCAATGATTTGGCTCTACTATGCATCACTCAAGTCTGATGTTCTCCTCCTCATCACCATCAACTCAGTCGGTTGTTTCATAGAGATGATTTATATTGCTCTTTACGTTGCTTATGCTCCAAAACAAGCTAGGGTACATCATGATCACACATATCTTTCTCTGCACCCATATATATTTTTGTTAGCTATATATTAATCTCCTTACAAAATATATTTGCCTTGGTTTTTGCAGATTGCCACCTTGAGGATACTTATTTTGTTCAACTTTGGGGGATTTTGTTCGATTCTTCTTCTCTCCCACTTCTTTGTAAAGGGATCAAACCGGGTTAAAGTTCTAGGATGGGCTTGCGTAATATTCTCAGTGAGTGTATTTGCAGCACCATTGAACATTATGGTGAGGATATACATATATTATTTGTGACCCTTTTTGATGGTTTTTGTTCTTAAATATTTCTTCAAGCTGCTTAAACTGAGTTGGTTTGTGTTTATCAACATCACTTCATGGGAAAACAAAAGGAAGAGAGCAGAATACTTTAATTCTTATACTCACACATATAGCTAGGTATTTATAACACATATCTGATCATAGTATATTTTTATCCATGACTCTTCAGAGAATTGTGATACGAACCAAGAGTGTGGAGTTCATGCCATTTACTTTATCGTTTTTTCTCACCCTTAGTGCTATCACGTGGCTCGTTTATGGTGTACTAGTGAAGGACTTCTATATTGTGGTAAGTGATCTCTTTCTCGAATTAATGTATACAGTACAGACGTGTCTCTTTTTTACCTCATTGCTATATATGTTTTGTTGCTGCTGTATTACACATCCTGCAGCATGCATGCTATCCTTTGTACTTCTGCATAATCTAGACACTGAAAGTTCCATCTCTCCCTTGTTTTTTTTTCCCCATCTGTGTGCAGATCCCAAACATAGTGGGTTTTATCTTTGGGGTGCTTCAGATGGTGCTCTATGTAATTTACAAGAACTTCAAGACAGCAGTGCCTATGGAGCCTAAGCTACCTCAACACAGCATTGATATTGCCAAACTGAGCCCAGTTTCTTGTGAGATGAAACCAGCTGTTTGCCCCCAATCGAACGAGGAAGATGATCATACTGATCAGAATAGCAAGGATCGTTCCAACCAAGAGCAACCTAATCAATTTGAAGTTTGATTTGAGGATCTTGCTAGCTAGTACCTAACTTCTCTCGTAATGCATGTGGACTTTTGTACCTGTAACCAATTCTCTCTCTATTATTGTAAAATTTGTGAAGGAGAGACTTTATAAATATGCTTTGTCAGTGTTCTGTTCGTTTTTGTGAGCATAGCTCGATCAATATGGAATAAAAGTTATGCATATTTAATTTTGAGTTCAACTATTCGATGAACACAGTTTATCATTTAATAATGTGTCAATTCTCTAGTAGTCTGTCCTGGGAAAAAAATGTTCACAGTGTAAACCGCTCAGTCTAAATGTAGCTTTCGTTCGTAAAAAAATAAAATAAAAAATAATTCATTCCAAAAAAAGAACAAGGAAATAAAGCATGCATGGTTTATCTTAGGTGGCGTTTGGTACGAGGTTAAAAAAATAGTGGTGAATTATTACCGAGTAATTATTATAAGAGCAGTTTTTAAGGGCATAAAGTTGGATTTTAATGATGTTTGATGTATCAAAAAAATTCAAGGATTACTTTTTGTAACGATTTGAAAAAATAAATAAAACCTTATTGTATTTTGAGATAAAAAGGAAGAGAAAAAAATAAAAAAAATTAAAATTTCTACACCCATATATATATATCAAACATACCATTATAATAACTAGTGCTTGCAGTGTTAGGATTGTTGCCATTATGTGCAGCAATCAAAGAGCATTTACAGCCTATCTTCTAGAAGAGGATGGCTGCCATTGCCATTGTCAAAGAGGGCTGCTAGGTGCAGCCACCATTGTTAAAGAAGAGCTGGAGTTGGCGACCACCTTTGTTGAAGAAGAGCTGGAGTTGGCAGCCACCATTATTGACCAAAGAACAAGTGGAGCTGCCATGGATGCCTATAAATAGAGGCATATGTTAGAGAGCAAAATGAGAGAGTTAAGAGAAGGAAAGTAGAGCCAAAGATGTGAGAGATGTAGGAGAGAGTGGGGCTGCCAGCGGCCAGCAGTAGCTACCATTAAGACCGAGAAGAGAGAAATAGAGTGAGGTTGAGAGTTGCCAAAGAGGGGATGATTCCTCCTCCTCTATTGTTGTAAATCTTGTTCTCTTCCTATATAATTCAATGGCTTCTCCCGTGGATGTAGGCGGTTTGCCGAACCACGTTAAATATTGTGTCAGTGTGCTTAGCCTCCAATAGGCAAATATCAGAACATCACCGGTCGGAATTCCCAACAATTGGTATCAGAGCTGATGGTTTGAAGTGGTGTTTGATTTTTTGCTCAAAAATAAAAGTTGTCAAAATTGTGTTTTGACCATACCATTGTGTAGAGGAGGAAGAGATGATGAAGAAGAAGACTCACATGTTTACCCAATTACATGTGTTGAGCTGCTAAGTGGGGAAGTTTTCAGTTGCCTTGATGGAAGGCAAAATTGGGACACTCTTGGACACCCGATCATGTGGACAATTTGAGGTGGAGAGTGGAAATTGATGAAGACCAATCTTGATGAATCTAAGAGCTGGTAGTCTCGCCGGATGTTGAGAAATCGGGTATAAAACCAGGATACCCCGGATCACTTGTAAAGGAAAGCCGCAACAAAGCTAGCAAATGGTTGTATATACGAAAAGGCGATACGGTGGATAGATACGTTCTAAGAAGTTCGTCTAGGAGATTGGGTTTTAAGCGGGACCAGTGTGACCCCTCCAAATCTTTCCTGGGAACTTGCTTAGTTGAAGGATCATCCACACAGTACTATTTTTGTATATGTAACAGTTTGTAATGAAACTGTTGAAGACTAGCAAGATGACGGCACACAGGAACAGTGGGGTTCCGTATGTTCAAGGATCTGATGGAGTGGTGATTTCTCCAAAGAAGTTAGATTCGGTGACTGTAATTTCTCGAAGGGAGAATTAATGAAGACCCTGATAATGGAAGAGAAATACAACAAGGGATAAAGATTGGCACCCTATTTTGACTTGGACAGATGTTGTGACAGGATGAGCTGCTGTCAAACATAAAAGCAAAGAATAGGGAGAAATCTGGAGAACCGAAATTGCACGAGAGCACACGGAGATTGTGCAGGAGTACCCGTAGGATCCAACGAGGTACTATAATGAGACAACAGATGCAAGGAGAAGAAGAGTTCCCAGATGAAGCTCGGAAGCGAGACTGCGTGAAAAAGTTGTACAACAGGAAGTCTCTTGTGCTCTTGATAAAGGCAACAAGCGAGGACCTTTCCAATGCATGCAATGATGGAAAGATGAGCTATTGCAGAAGCACCTAATTAAGAGGGTGTGACCGCCGATGAAAGGCGAAGACACCAAAGAGAGTTGGTGTGGGTGGAGCTATCAAGCAGAAAGGCATAGAAGCTCCAAACATAGAAAATGAGATGGAAGATTGCGAAGAGTGCACCGCAACTCTTTCTTTCTATGTGATCAGTGACAGTGATCTCTCCCAAGTCCACATGGTGGTAGAGAATCTTAGAGTCACTGGAGACATCCCCGATGAAGGAGGATGTGACCGCTTCATGACGAACAGAGACACCTCAGGCAGAAGGTGTGTGGGCCATAAAATGAGCCCAAATACAAACCGTCGCATGACGATGAGCGGAGACACCTCAGGCAAGAAGGTGTGTGGGCCACAAATATGAGCCCAAGTAGAAACTGCCGCATGACGACAGGCGGAGACACCTCGGATGGAAGGTGTGAGGACCATGATATGAGTCCAAGTTCAGACCGTCTCATGACGACAGGCGGAGACGCCCCAGAGCCAATATGATGGCTGGATATAAGTGGACAAGTGTATAGCCAATGAAGAGGCTATGATGAGTATGGAGACAAATGCGGGATTGACTTTCATGGATATTGCCCCCATGCTAAAGATCAATGAGCTAGAAGACATTTGCCTTGGACAATAAGTGGATGACTTGTGGAGCATTAAGACGCGGCGCTATGAAGGAGCGAGAGGGCATGCGCGGTTTCGGGAACAAGTTGACTCTTGTCAAGGTGGTGAGCTCAGTAATGACATTGTAATACTCAGAGTATGAAGATAGAGATGGATCAACCTTTAATGGGCTGTCCCCATGGTTAAAGGTGAAGAGCTACCTGGACTCTTGAGACTAAGAGCGGAAGACTCACGGAGAAGTAAGGCGTGGTTCCTACGGTGGAACAGAGGGCAGACGCAACTCCGGGATGAGTAGACTCTTGGAAGAGTGGTGAGCTCATGATCACATTGAAATACTCAATGACTGTCGTACTTGGAAATATCCGTTTGAGGGGGTGTTGTAAGCCTTGGTGTAAGGCTTGATAAATCATTCCGGGCCAAGCATGGTTGATATGCTTGAAGGGGGATGTTGTTCCAGAGACAAGCGTTAAACACTCTTCAGATGAGATATGACAAACCATCTGGTTGAAGTGATCCTTTGGAGTGAGCAAAGGGGTGCTTGGATGACTCTGGTGATTGAAAGGTTTGGCAAGTACCTGGAATCTTGGCCAAAGACGCTCTCAGATTGGTAAGCTTGGAAGAGCTGCGGGATGCAAGCATGTCTTTGAAGAAGCAAGAGGACAATTGCCCACATGAATGGCAAAGGGGTGATTGTTAGGATTGTAGCCATTATGTGCAGCAATCAAAGAGCATTTACAGCCTATCTTCTAGAAGAGGATGGCTGCCATTGCCATTGTCAAAGAGGGCTGCTAGGTGCAGCCACCATTGTTGAAGAAGAGCTGGAGTTGGCAGCCACCTTTGTTGAAGAAGAGGCTGGAGTTGGCGAGCCACCATTATTGACCAAAGAACAAGTGGAGCTGCCATGGATGCCTATAAATAGAGGCATATGTTAGAGAGCAAAATGAGAGAGTTAAGAGAAGGAAAGTAGAGCCAAAGATGTGAGAGATGTAGGAGAGAGTGGGCTGCCAAGCGGCCAGACCAGCAGTAGCTGCCATTGCAGCACTGAGAAGAGAGAAATAGAGTGAGGTTGAGAGTTGCCAAAGAGGGGATGATTCCTCCTCCTCTATTGTTGTAAATCTTGTTCTCTTCCTATATAATTCAATGGCTTCTCCCGTGGATGTAGGCGGTTTGCCGAACCACGTTAAATATTGTGTCGTGTGCTTAGCCTCCAATAGGCAAATATCAGAACATCACCGGTCGGAATTCCCAACATGCAGATTGTCCTTCACGTTAAACTCTCTTTAATAAATTTAAGAATTATTATTTAACAGTAAAGATACTAATCCGTAGAATTTCTTTTTGGAAAATTTTAGTGAAAAAAAAATATTAATACTATTTCATGCAAAAAAATACCTTAACTAATAGTAAATATTATTAAAATAATATAATCTTGAAAGTAATATGTTGAAACTTTCCAAAGTTTTTGCTAAAACAATTCAATCGAATATTTATCATATATAAATATTCAATGCAATGCATACAAAGTTTCAATTTATTCCATTTTTTCATTTAATTAGTACGAAACATCTTGGACATACCGGACAGAACGGAAAATATTGGCAACTATTAACAGACATTTGCATCATTTCCCTTATGGATTAATGTTTTTTTTAAAAAAATTTTATATATCTTTAAAAATAAAAAATGCAATCAGTTAATATTCAAAGAGTGAAATGTTAGTGGAAAGTGATACAAAATAATTATATTGTTAATGATGATTGGTAAGAAAGAAATAAAAAATTATTTAATATATATTTAAAGAAAAAAAATCAAAAAATTATTAAATAATAAAATTTCCATATTAAAATTAAACACACAACCACATGCAAAAAAATAAAAAATAAAAAAACAGCAACCAAATGGCATGGGATGTTTGTCAGGTGAGGATTTTACTGCTGCAATGGGGAATCGAATCTGCGCCTTTAGGCTCGTTCCACGCGCTTCAACCACCTCAACTATGATATTAATTTGCTACGAAACGATTACAAAATATATCAACCTAACTCCCTATTCATATGAACAACCGGCCCCATGTTTTTTAGTTGCATTTACTAGTTTATTGACAATGCTCTCATATTGGACCAAAAAGTTTTTGAAACATAAAAAAAAAAAAAATTAGATTGTTGAAAAAAATATATTTGGCATTGTCATTTGGTACAACAATTCAAACTTAAAAAACCTCAATCAAACTTTTTATTTAACTTAAATTTTAAATTAAATAATATAAAAATAGCTTCAATATAACCTTGTTAACTAGGTAGATCATATGAAAAAAAATCAAAAGACAAAAAATAAACTAACCAGGTTCACCTTGTTTTTTTTTTTTTGATATTATGGGCATACTCCTAGATGCGATTTACGAGTAAATGATCATTTTTGAAAACCAAACAATGAGATAGAGCTCACCAACTCGAGATCCCCAGTCAATTACACACTTACATGTAGGTTAAGAATTTGAACCATAGATATTATTTATCTTTAATTGACTTCTTACCACTTAATTATTGTCATCGATATAATATTAATAAATAATTAAAATAATATATTAAATTTATTCGTTGTTTACAATAATTGACTTATTTTTTTTAATTGTATTGATAATAATAAGTACCCCTTCTTAATAATGAACTCCACTCAAAATTGCACCTAATAATTAAATTATAAAAATTAACCACCGTAATCCCCCACCAAACACCCCTTATAAAGACAAGGCACTCTCCGTATATATATGATCGATTCAATTCACAGCCAACCGGCCAGCTCATAATATTGAATTAGTCCAATCCAAAATCGAGCAGCCCAAGCCATGATCATTGATTTCATCTTATAATAACTAGTCCAACCAAGACATGAACGGTCGGATTCATGATTTAATGGTCTATGTTATCAATGGTTCTGTCCATAAATGAACAGTCCATATGCTATAAAGAGTCCAGTTCAGGATCAAACGTTAAACTTTGGATTGTATAAAATTAAATTAGAAAAGTTAGTGGAAGTATATAGATGCTGTCCATGCCTTCGTAAATTAGTGGTTTGTGGTTAATATTTTCTAGTCTTAATTAAGAGTTAATTAACAATGCACGCTAAATCAGTGTGTTTATGAATCTAAACTGTGTCAATCAATTGGCCAAGTGTAGCAGCATCATGTATAATTAAGTAGGCGGCTCGAAAGACCATGTGATGCCACAAGCAGAAACTTTTCTGGGGTGAGTATTTGGAGGCATGGCAGCAAATGGCTACTAGTCAACTATTGAAAGTTGTTTCTTGTTTAGGGAGAACAAACAGATGCTTTTATCTTGATGCTCAGCCACTTCTCCATCGTTTGGTTGCTTCTTTTAGGAAGATCAAAGATCCTGAATAATTCTTTGCCATCAAGTGCGATTCCACGTAAGAATTTATCTCCTTGGTGGTGAAGTAAGTTTCAAGGCCTAGCCTATAGATCCCTGTAAAAAAAAATGAGCCAAGTGGATTTTACTACTCTTAGTCTATTGGTCCCATTCAGCATGTTATTATTCACATGTAAGATCCTATCGACTAGCACCTAAGACTATCCATTGTCTAAAATCGTTTTGATTCTATAGTATCAACAACATTATTATAATTAAGACGTGGTTAATCTAATCTTTAGGTCGAACTTCCAAGATTGTTGAAAACAGAAACCTTTTTCCTCGTGTAAAAGCCGAAGAATTGAAATTATAGTGAAAAAAACGTGAATTCATTGGGTAATCTAGCAACATATAGTGGCGGAGCTTGTGCTAATCAATTTAGAAATATCATAAGGATTTAGGAATTTCATGAAATATTTTAAAATAGCTTGGGGGCCTAGTGATAATTTTTATGGGATTTAAAGTCTAAGAAAGATAATTTCACCAAGTAGATACACGGTAGGATTTATAGTCTAAGAATGATAATTTCACCAAGTCTAAGCTGGTGGGGTTTTCTTGTTCTTGTTATGAACTAAGTTAACTAAGAAACAATGGCAATATGGTTTTGATTTTGTTTTTTTGGACATTCTTGTGTTTCTTGATTTAAGTCTGCTACTTCTTTATCTTCTGCAAATCCTTGGTTTCTGCAGATTTGTTCTGGTTCTCTTGTATGCTAGGTGTTTTAATACATTCTATTGCCTTTAAAAGAAATAATATTAAGGAACATCTTGACCAAGTGAAGCTTACCAGCTAGCACTCTAAGATGAGTTGTAACCAATAAGATCACATGGTGGGTGACACATCAGAAAGAAGCTGCTTGTGGGACCCCAAGAATTTTAGGGTACTATGAATGATACCAGCAGCAGAGGCTACTTGGAGAGTGGGTGTTAACCTTCAAGAACCATAAACCAAATATGGGTGGATAGGGCATTAGGGCTAGAAAGGCTGTTTGGATTATGTTACACAAAAGCATCAGAACCAACTGGAAAAGGAGCAATATTGATTTATTTTTTTTAACACCGCTCACTGTTACATTGACAAGTATATTAAACTCATTAATTAATTCAACATGCAACTTGTCTTGAGTTTCTATATAAATAGCTCATCAGCATTGCCAAGCGATACAACATTACCTAGAATTTCCATTGAGAAACAGTACTGCCTTGTGTGTTGAGGGAGACAGACTTGTAATTGTCTTTCTTAATTTTGTAGTGGTGGAGAGATGGCCTTGCACTTGACATGGGTTTTTGGTTTCGGTCTTTTAGGTAGGAATCATTACAAGTCCCTTCTTTTTTTGTTCTTCTGTGCTTCTCCATTACTCCTCGTTTTCTATGCAAGTGACATTTACATAACAAACTACTCATACATGCAAAACAGCTCTTATTACATGTATTTTCTTGCTTCCTCTAGATTATTATTAATTCTGTAAAGTTTTCATCAACTATGAAATAATGATTCATATATATATAAAATAAAAATTGTAGTAGGTTGCAAAAATCATTTGTTTTTGGTAAGAACAACCATTTACTAGAGAAGCTAATTTACATTTTCTTTTCTTTTTTCTCTGTCAATGTAGGCAACTTCATCTCTTGTTTGGTCTGCCTTGCTCCTCTGTAAGTCCTTGTCTTGAAATCTTACTATAGTCTCTAGTTTTTAGGTGTTCTTAATTTGATTATATCTTCATCTCTTTTAGCTGCTAATTAACAAGGAATAATGATATCACAGCCCAACATTTTATCGAATTTGCAAGAAGAAGACCAGCCAAGGGTTCCACTCTATCCCTTATGTGATTGCACTGTTCAGTGCCATGCTTTGGCTATTCTATGCACTTTTCAAGGAGGATGCCCTCCTTCTAATCACCATCAATTCTTTCACCTTTTTCATGGAGATAGGCTACATTTTTATGTACCTTCTCTATGCCACGAAGAAGGATAAAGTACATCCCATGAACACTACTTTCCCTCACTCTTACATCCCTTTATATACAATAACATCGATTTACTAACTGAGCTCAATTTGGTGCAGATTCTGACTTTCAAACTTCTCCTATTGTTCAATGTTTTCGGGTTCGGTCTCATCTGTGTACTGACTCGCTTCCTAACACAACGCCAAAAACGCGTCCAAGTTCTTGGATGGATTTGCATGACATTTTCTCTATGCGTTTTTGTTGCACCACTTTTCATTGTGGTGAGTAACTTGAGCCCGCAAAACACAAATTTCTGACTGATCTTGAACATCCTTTTCCCAATACTTGCTTGAATTTTGCAGAGAAAAGTTATAAAAACTAAGAGCGTGGAGTTCATGCCTTTTTCTTTATCATTCTTCCTCACTTTGAGCGCCGTCATGTGGTTCTTCTATGGCTTTCTAAAGAAAGACCAGTTTGTTGCTGTAAGTGATCACATATTTACAAGTACATGAAACACCAAACTTTTCATTTAATGAGTTTTTTTTTTTATCAACATATCTTCTGTTTTTCATCAACAGGTTCCAAACATACTGGGACTTCTCTTTGGTATTCTCCAGATGGTGCTTTATATGATCTATAGGAACTCCAAGAAAGTTGTGGTGGTGGAGCCTAAACTTAAATTAGACATATCTGAACATGTTGTGGACCTTGAAAAGTTGGGTGCAGCAATCTGCTCAGAGATAGCTATAGGGATTCCAAAGCTGAATGATGGTGGAGATGGAATTATTGAAGATCAAAATGCCAAGGAACAGACCAAGAAAATCATGAAAGCCATGGATGTCACCAACAAACTTTAGCAGCTGCATTTGAGTGTTATTACAATTTGCGTGTAACTATATCTATGTATGCATGCATGTGGTCGGTCCTTAATTATGTGATTAGTGTCAGTTTGGTCTGTCTTCGTGCAATTAGATTAAGCTTCGTGTCAATGATCTCTCCCCTAGATTAGTGTCTCCATCATTTCGGGTGGTGATCAGTCGAAGACTCCGCCTCTAGATTCATGTAATTAATTTATGCTTGTTGAAGAAAATATTCATATAAATTAAGCAATCTGTCATTATTTATGTTTAATAATTAATCAATGGAATGTAGCTCGTGCCATGGCCTTTGTTTGCTGCTCTATTTTACTCTCAACCAATCTGGCTCTTCTATATATAAATATATATATATATATAGCTAAATTCTTTTAACGTAAATGAGTTTTTAGCTCTGCATTCATTTTCAGCTTTGCAAAAAATCTCAAATTCAAGTATCTCTTTAAATTGTAATAAAAAATATGATCAAAAAGAAAGAAAAAAAAGGTAAAAAGAAGAAGACACGGATGCAATGAAGTTATATAATGCCTTATATACGAAGATGTGGTCTTCTGATTGGAAATCCGGAATTGGGCGAGGAATGGAAAAGGGTTCTAATATTAGGCGAAATTAAACCATGGCAAAGCTCATACTCCCTAATTTAATGATGCTTGTTAATTATGTTTTAATATTTTTAATGTGGGCAACATTTTAGCTTGAGTTGCCCACATTAAAAATATTAAGACATTCATATTCGTCTCATATATATGATATAAATGGAACTTTTAAAATTAAAGATAAAATTAGAAAAATAAAAATACCAAATAGTTCTTTAAAAAAACTAAGAATCATAAAATAAGCAATAAAAATTTGAGTAAAGAGTAGGTTATGCCTAAGAAAAGATAGAAATAATCCTTATTGTATTTTTTCAAATGAAATGTTATAATAGTTATGTGTTTTCTATAGATTTATTTTATGCACGTCATTTACCGTTTAAATTTTCTTTGTGAACTTATTTGCGAGTTACGTATTGTTCTTTGGATGTTCGACGAATTAGCATTAAGCTGTGAATCAAGAGTCTTACAACTTGATAATTATTTATTTATTTATTTATTTTATTAAAAGCATAACGTTTGACCTACATTAACGTTAAAAATCAAATTTAATCCAAGCATGAAAGACTCATTTTTGAACTAGTTTTGAAGTTAAAAATATTATATTAAATCTATGCTGGTTTCTAAAACTAGAAGATATATCAACTTAACTGTTAAAACCCAATTTTTGATTAAAATCTTTTACTAACGTGATAAAAACTCTTAGATTCGTTATAAAATTCATTTTAAGATTAAAAACATTATGTTAGATCCATATTAATTCTTAAAACTAGGAGCGGATATAACCATTAAAAATCCAAATTTAAATCATGACACAAGCTTAATGAAAAATCGATATACTGTTCACTGGGCCCACTTAATTTCTGCGTTAGAAACGCAGAAAAGAAAAACGAGCGATTTCTTTTTTTTTTTCAATTGAACAGTGCAAGTAACATGAACAATGTATAGTATACCTTTGTTCATGTGAACAGTGCAAGAAAGTTGCCTTTGTTCACTTAAAATAGTGAACAGTGCAATTCTCTTGCCTTGTTCACTTACTGCGTGAACCTTTTTTTTTTGAAGTAGTGTGTTAATTTTTTTAACAATTATTTTAAAAAAAACTACTTTAGAGTGAATTTTATAGCTGATAATATTTTATGTAATTTTATTACATGTTAAAAATATTATGAAAATTGTAATTTTTATCGGATGTATTTCGTACGTAATGGAATTATAAATGGTTTCATGGAATAATAAAAAATATTTTATATAAAGTATGATTTATTTCATGATATAATAGCAATAGTTAAATTCACAATATTTAAATTAAAAATCATCACTATTAATGTATATTTTTAAAATTATTTTATAACCTCAATTTTAAAAACATTATTAATCAAACACATTAAACTACTTTTTCTTCAACTTCAATTTTAACAACAGTTTTAATCAAACACTTATTTTTTCAAACTAATCTCAACTAAAAGTACTTTTTATAAAACAATTTTTTTCAAAACACAACAACAACAGCTACCGCAATACCAATCATACTCTATATATCAGGGTTGCCTCGTAACAACACGGACCCAACCCTTCAAATATTCATAACCATTCATAATAAATCATCAACCAATTAAAAATAATAATAAAAAAAAACAAATATTTTATCACAAAACTCAATAACATGTTAAAAACTATTTAAATTTTCATTTGGGATTTGCAATCTAGACGATGGACAATGTTGACGCGTGACCGTCACGAGCTGGCGTGTTGGGAAGACTACCAATGCTTGGATCCACGCTTTGGTGAGGACTGCTGCACGTGACCAGATGGATCGGGCGCGCCTCCTCCTTGTCTTCCATTCTACGCCGGCGGCGAGCTTTACTGCCATTTCAGAAGGGAGATTAGGCCACTTGAAGTTTAAACCTTTTTTCCTCTTCCTCTTCCTCTTCCTCTTCCTCCTCTCTCTCTTGGTTTGTTGTTGTTTTTGTTATTGGGAGGTTGTGGGTGGTCAAAAGTTATGAGTAGCAGTGGCATGGTGGCTGGGCTCTAAAAAAAAAAGAAACGAGTCTGAGGGGGTCGGTTTCTACAGTGGCTGCTATCATAGTGGGTTGGGGGGCTCTATCATGACGAGATGCTGCTATCATGATGAGAGCTGGCTGGTGATGGAGGTTTCGGGTGGTGTTAATAGGAAAATGGGAAAGGAGAACCGCTGCACGTTTTGTGTCCTCTTTATTTTTCTTTCTTTTTTTCTCTCTCCTTTTTCTTTCACTCTAAATTTTCTTCTTTTGATTTTTCCTTTATTTTCTTTCACTCAATTTGTTTTCCATCCTTTTCTCTCCCCTCCATGAGGTAAATTTAAGGACACACCTAGTCACTAGGTAAAAAGGCTAAGTCACTCTTAGCCATACAAGTTACCAGTCTTGACATAGTTTTAAGAATCAATGTGGTGGCTGGCTGATTCAAGATTCGGATTTTAAGTTTTAACTGAATTATTGAATTATTTAGATTAATTTATTTTTTTTAATCAAAACAACATTATTTTAATAAAAAATATAAAAGTTAACGAGTTGTCACTGGATTTTTGATCGGGTCTTGCCGGATCAACCCGCCAAGTCAACCATGTCACACCAGGTTTTTTCTTTCTTTATTTTTTCTTCAACCCGGCTCGGTTCCAATTCCAGGTTAACCGAGTCCCGGATCGACCCGCCGGACCGGGCCGAGTTTCAAAATTATGGTTATCGACTTTACACATAGACTAAAAAGCCAATTGCTACACATATTCTTTTCACACACACGTATTTCACTCATATATTTATTAATTTAAACATGAAATTTATTTTGTAAAAGAACTCATGAAATTATGGTTAAGTTTAATCACTCCATCAATCCAATCCAACGTAGCTGTGGAAAGTCCAATTGTTAAATATTTTTTTTTATGAATTCATCAATTATCAATTTGTAAATATTGAAGTTTGTCAATGAATTCCCAATCCATGGTTTTGCTTTAAAATTAAGAAAATAAAGCTTTAACAATCCAAAGTTTAAGTTATTATATGAAGTGTTAGTACGTACGTAATTTCTTTATATTAATTATATAATTTAAAAATAAAAATTCTTTAAACTTAAAATTTATATATTTTTATTAACTTAGAATAAAAAAAATATTTTAATACAAAAAAGACTTTGATTTATATAGATATCACTCAAATATTAAACAATAATATAAAATATGTTTAACTTTTAGCTTGAAATTATTCTTTAACATCATTGGAATTTTAATAATTGAACACTCAAGAATTTAAATGTCACTAGCCTTACTCTCACCTAGCATAAGATTATATTGATTATATTTGCTGACAAAAAATTGCTAGGATTTTATTATATCTCAATATAAATGACATCTAATTAAATATTTGGAATTTGTTTCATGTGATGAAAAAACCGAATATTTATATCTAAAATATTCAGAAAATGGTTTTAGTCATACATATGATGAACAGAAAATATTCATTGTTTCTAAAAAAAAACAGAAAATATTCATAACAATTTATTCTTTAGAAATGTTTTTATAATCAAATTAAGGACAGCAACCCATCCTCTTGTACAGATGGGAAGCAATTTAATCGAGTGCCCTGGGATGGGCCCACCTCCTAAAGATACTGGAACATTTCCTAATAATTCAGAGACAAGTTACCATTATTGCCATCTTTTTTTTTGGAAGCAACAAATCAAATTTTGGACTTTGTACGAGATAAGGGTAGAGTTGCCTAAAAGATGGATGAACTTTGCTGTTCTTTGATTATAAAAACATTTCTATTGAATAAATTGCTATGAATATTTTCTCTTTTTTTTTAAATAATATTTTTTGTCTAACAAAATCTTGAAACTCCCAAAAATATTAAATTTACTATTTTTAATATATATATATATATATATATATATATATTCTTGAAACTCCCAGAAACCTAATAGTTTTGTTATCGAATTTTTTAAAAATTAAGGTTTTTTATTTTAATTCCACACACCACCTTTATATTCTCTATTGAAATTTTTTTTTGTTTGATATGAAAAAAATTCTCATGCACTTCGGTGACGTATAATTAAATGAAAAATAATCATTGGAATAAAAAGTTGTTAAATCTAATAAAGTGATTAACATGGGTTGTTGGTTTGACAGGATAACTCATATTAATTCGAGTTGTTTTTGTTGTGTCTTGAATTGAATGCTTTTATTTTCAATTTTATTCTTTAGCATTGAAGATATTGGGAATTGAATATCGTAATTTATATTGATTTGTTGTTTTTTTTTTTGTTATCATAGTCTCTTGACTCAAGTCATAGATTTAGCTTATTAACTCGGGTTTATCCAGGTTGCCATAATATGTTGTTGTCTCAATACTTTTATAAAAACATATTGTCTACTATGTAACAGGTTTTGAATTCATGATTAAATTAACTTTTTCTCTTACAAAACACATTATCGATGCTTGGATTTTTTTTTGGCATTCAAAAAGAAGATTAATTTGACTCGCTTTCTTTTGTGTCTTTTTTTTATTACCATCCAATTCAATGAAAAATTAATTCCAAAAAACACAGTTATTCAACACAACTTGGTCTATTATCACACATGATTATCAATTATTTAATTAAGTGCATGCATAGAGTTTTTAATTTGCGATTATAATTTTTTCTTGGTGCCAAAAATAGACATTGTAAATGCTTGGCCGCTCATTTTTTTCACACAGGAAAACAAAATTATTTGGCCAACGATAAAGTGCGAGTCATATAGTTAGTATACTAACATAAATATCTTCCTAGATTTTGAATGAATAACCAATGAGAATATAGTAATTATTCAATAAATATGAACGATTTTTTATGGCATAATATTATTTAATATATGTAATTAAGAAAAAAAAAAGACCACGTGATTGTTTTATAGAATTGGTATTGATTATATAATCATATATTATTTCATTAGTTATATAAAAATTACAATAAATTCGAGTATCTTTGAATTAATTTTAAATATTATATTGAACTTTTAAATAAAAGATTACAAAAGTTTAATTTATTGCTTAAAACTATTTGATTTTTAAGTTTTAGCTAGGAATGGATTAACGTTATCTTGAAAACCAAACTTTAACCTAAGTTAATCCAACCAATAAATTCTTTGATTGCCAGAATTTAGGTTCAATTCAAGTTCATAAAAAAAAAAGGTTGGTAATAATTCAAGATGGAAAAACCATGAACACCCCTGGAAATTACAGCACACCATCACACATCAATAAGATAAATTATCTATCCTCCTTTTTAAGAGACCTTTAGTATTTCCTTTCTGAGATATGATGATGAGCAGCACGTAATCAATGCATGATTATCCCATGATTATGCTTTTAGTGGGATTATCATCAATTAATTGACAACCTTTTCGAATGATTATCTGTCGGATACTTCAAACAAAATGCGATGTGACGCCCATAACATATATAATTAGATAAGTGTCGAGCATAATGGAAAAAATATAAAAAATCGAACGCATGAAATAAAACTTTCCTAAAAGATCATGTCTACGAGAATTGAATCAAGTATATTTCAGCAACAGGTCCATGATTTTATCCTTCAATGATGAAGTAAAGTAAATAAATAATATTCATTTTTTGTTTCTTATTTTTAAATAAGTAAACAAATTTCCAATATGCAAGTAAAAAATATAAAAAAAATTTTCTAGCTATAAATTAATAGAAAGTTGGGAAATTATTTTACCAAATTGTTTGTTTGCTTCTTCTTTCTTGAAATTATTTTAACAAATTTCTTCAAACATGTCTCCCTTCTTTTTAAAAACTAAAATTAATAACAAAATAGGTTGAATATATATATTTAAATTGAAACCATAATGATTTTTTTTTTGTCAAATATCAATACTATAGACGCTTGCTTCTAATATTATTAAATCACTATACATAGATTGTTTTGGACCTTACCGTTTTCACAGTTTTGTTTTTGGTGATACTAGCTCACTTCTGAACTTGACATCCCAAAATATATACAACTTATTCGTAATCAGCATTGCTAATAAGACCAGTTACCAAACTTTCAAATGGAATCCGACAGAAATCAGGAGCATGACATATATCGTTATAGAGATATAAAGTGGCTGATCCTGATCACAGAGCTGGCATATATACTGGCCACAAGTCTCCAGGTATCTAGCTATCTTTCTGATATAATTTCTTCAGATACACACTTTTTTTTTTCTTTCAAAAAGCAAGTGCTAATGTTCTTGTAAGATAATGACAGTTGCATGGAAATTATTAATAAAATCACTTGGAACCGATCGATTCTTCCAATGTCCACTCAATTCAGGACCAAGAGAATTTTTAACAATTTTTTTTTATTTGTAAATTGTGATTCATATTTGATGAGATTCACTTTTTTTACTTTTGTATGTGCATCTAAAAACTCAGCCTAGCCAATTGTTGAGAGAAGGAGAGAAACAGGGTTAAACAGTAAATTCCCCATTCAATTTATAAGTTTTATTATCTTTTTTTTTTATGGCTAAATAGCCATGTTTTTAATAAAATTGATGATTATATACAAAATAAATAAATTTGGAATCAGATTATAATATTTTTAAGACATATTTATACTAAGTCATTTCAAGCTGTGTGTTTTCCGGCAACAGAAGTCATTTCCCTGCAAAACCTTACTGGAGTTTATACAAACATGATATGCAATAACGAAAGAAGGGCTGATCCCTACCCTCCCCAACTTAATTTCCTACGCAAAGAATTAATAATATATACAACCGGACCTATACCATAAACTATGCCTTTTCTATCCTATTCATTAACAATTATATATTTCTCAAAAGTTCGTGTAACGTATTTAATATCCAAAGGAAAAGAAAAATGCTATGACGTTCACCCACCACGAATAAATCTCTTTCTTTTACAATATATTATTTTAATTTCTTAGGGTCCATGAAGCTATTTATCTAAAGGAAATATACTATCATGAGTTTCAACTCAGGCTAGCATTTTATTAAGATGATCTCTACAGGTTGGCGTGTAAGTAAATCAGCAAGTTATCTATTGCTCGTCCTCCAGATTGTGGATGACAGGAGAAATTGCTATTTTTTTTTTGTCATTTTATGTGCCAAAGTAAGCAAGCCAGGCCTTCATCAACAAGACATACGAGCCTCACAGTCTTTCCTAGCTATAATGATGGTCCTGAATAGGGATGCCGAAAGTGAACAATGCATGAATGTACTTTTTGCTATATGGAGAATTGATGAATGCCAAAGATGCTCAAAGTGTATATCTGCTGTATTGATGTGGGGTTTTGTCAACTTTTTAGTATGTGCTCATTGCTCTTGTTTTAATTGAATCCACTTGATCGTAGATACTTTCCATTCTCAAGTAAATTGCTTTAGCTTTTGTTCTTCCAGTACCGATTGAGTTTTTATCCATCGTATCGCAGTGCAAGAGTCCCTGGAAACAAATCAGACAAGAAAAAAAGGAATACATCTAAATCTGAATAGTGGAGAGTATGTAGATTCTAGTTGTCCTATGCTAGTGTCAAATGACTGGAAAGTAAACACAGTCCAATTTAGTGGCACATAAATGTACTATTTCACTGTGTAAAAGTTGTTCCTTTTCGTGAGTGACGATAATATCTTCCGGAAAAAAAATTAATTTAATATTTTTTTTAAGTTAAATATACTTTTAAAACACACCCAAAGCAGTTTTAACCACAATATCAATCAATTCTTAAATAAAATAGGCAGCTCCATCCCATCTTATACAGTTCAAAGTAAATTAGGGTTTGTTTTATCGTCCCTTAAGTTCTTAGGAAATATTTTCGTATCTTTAATGGGATCAAGGGGTAGATTCCACTCTCACGCAGTCTTATATATATAAATTGCTTCCCACCGGCACCAGATGAAGGTGGGTTTCCCTAAGCCTTACATATATAAACACAGTGAACAATTAACTTTTGCTGATATTTTCTGCTGTATTATTTCAATGCTTGAAATTTTCTGATTGAGATCACGGCACTAGATCATATCATGCACTGCGCAGTGTGTTAAAAATGACTGCCTTTTGTCCATCTAAAAAATTATTAATTTTGACACTTTCCCGTTGGATAAGATGAGATAGGTCTGGATGTCCATTACAGTACTGCTCCCATGTAATGGATTCCTTATGTTTCTCACTTTTCTTTTTTGTTTTTATAGAGATGATCGATCCTCCTTTGGAAAAAGGTGGGATGGACATGGCCTTCAGGTGTGCTAGAAACTGCAAAATCATTTTGATTTGGCTTTTATTACATAAAGTTTCAAAACTATAAGCCCGTTAATTAAATTGTATAAGAAATTCATGCACACGTAAAATTATTTCCTGTGCTTCATCAGGAGTGAGTTCATGATCCGTGGATCGTGGTGCTTGCCGTGTTGTTCGATCATGTATCATAAACAACGTGATCCACAAAAAGAAAGTTTTATTCTTTTAAAATATAATTAAGATATTGCTCGACTATCTCTATCTTTTCTTTTATTGCTTACGTACAGAAAATACAAAAATATATCTTATCAAGTCTCTTTCCACTGTCTTATATGACTGTTTAATATTTTTATCATCCAATCACCAAACAGTAAGCACGACATCATCCTTTCCATCCCTTAATTTCCTCCCTATGCTTCCAGTATCTGTCCATATATATCTTAGTGAATCATTATGTCGCTTTACTTCAAAAGTATCCTCCTAGAAACAACAGACCATTATATAATTTATATTAATTTTTAATATATATTTTCGAATCAAATCTTTTTACTTTTAGAATTTACACGAATCACACTATTTTTTTATTTAATTTTTACTAATTAAATTAAAATGATGAGATTTTAACTTATAATTATTTAATCATTACAGCTTAATAACATATTAAATAATTATTTTAATTAAAAAACTTAAGCCTGTAGATAAGATTTAAAATATGATTTATAGTAATATTTAATTGTTACTAATATATTAAATCTTTGGTTATAAAGCAAAGTTGAAGCCTAGATTTTTGAGAAAAAAATAGAAATGTTAATTAATTAACATATATTATAAATGAAATCACCACAGATCAAGCACATGATCCCTTGCCTCCTGCACAGAATCATGCAACCGCCATTCAAGCCTAATATTAAGCCTGTAACAGTAAACAATTCTCAGTGTAAATGTAGTATAAATGCTAGGTGTAATCTTAGCTTTATTTCTAAATTTAAATTAACATATATATATGTTAATTGTATTATTCATTGTGTGGAAAAACATTATTATGATGATTATGAGCAGCATTACAAATCTCTAAAGTTTTCTGTATTCATCATATATCTCGTTCCAACATAAAAAAAACCTTTCTTTTAACATTATTATTTTTCATGTTATCTCCCATTATAAGAACACACACTATAGTAGCTAATATTTATAACATGAGGGTTCATCGATTAATTTAATGAATGAGCATGTAGTTCAATGCCAGCTCGCACGACTCATATGACATTAATAAGAAATTTGCTTTAATTCCAAGTACGAGATAAATGTTCTCATTTTCATGATATTATTTATTATGGACGCCACTTCTAAGATATAAGTTGCCTTGGTAGTCACCGGTCACAAAATCCCTCTCTCTACTTTATGTTGGATGCTGTTTACGTCACAAATATAATATAAGAATTGTTAATAAACTGGGCTAAGGCTAATCCACACTTGACCTATATAGTTTTATCCGGTTAATTTAACAAGTAAATTTATAATTTTAATTAAAATTTATTAGTTTTCATTAAAAAAAAATTAAAAAATATTATTTTTAATAAAATTTAAATTAATTTCAATCAGATCAGATCATCATAACCCGAATCTTATACCAGGTTCACCCATGTTATTTTAATAACTATAAAATAGGTCCTTTTCTTATGATTTCCCTAAAAGTAATCATTTGAAAGGAGTAATTAATTAACACAAACATTCCAATCGAACAGATAACATGAATATATAAATTATTATATATCAATTCTCCAACTTATGTGTCAAAATTAGGGTGACGCAAAAAGGTAATTTCCAAATATTATAATATATTAGGGAGACACAAATTAAATAGATATAGATTTTTAACCAAGTTCTTTAATAAACATGAAATATTACAAAAGGATTGGGAGAGATAGAGGAGACGGAATATTTTACATGAATATTCTTGGGAAGAGATTGATAACATGAGGCGTTAACTAATAAAGGAAGACATAAAAAAGAGCAAGCTCACGACCACAACATGCATATATATACACAATTATATACAAAATTTAGTGCACGCGTCCGTTGATCAGTACTTGAATGTATTAAATCTTGTTGGTGGCATTCGTGATTTCCTGGGTTTGCTTGGTTAGTTCCTTGGCAATTTGATCTTCAAATACAACTTTCCCGCTATCATTCAGCTGTGGTATCACAATGTTTATCTCAGAGAAGATTGCTGTGCCCAACTTTCTAATGTCTACAATGTGTTCATGAGATAACTCCTGAAGTTTAGGCTCCACCACCAAAATTTTCATGGGGTTCCTATAGATTACGTATAGGACCATCTGGATGATACCAAATAAAAACCCCAATATGTTTGGAACCTGTTCAGGTAGCCGAAAAGGAAGAAATGTTAATTAAAAATAAATAAAAGCATAAGCGTAAAGTTGGTGTTTTTATTGATTTTCCTCCTTTAAAAAAAAAAAAAACTTTTATGGAAGTTCCATATTGAATTAACTTACAGCAACAAACTGGTCTTTCTTTAGATAACCATAGAAGAACCACATGACTGCACTCAAAGTGAGGAAGAAAGACAAGGAAAAAGGCATGAACTCCACGCTCTTTGTTTTTATAACTTCTCTCTGCAAGATTCAATCAAGTATTAGGAAAAAAAATATATGCCAGAATTGAAATTTGAGTTGCGTACTCAAATTACTCACCACAATGAAAAGAGGGGCAACAAACACGCATAGAGAAAATATCATGCAAATCCATCCAAGAACTTGGACACGTTTTTGGCCTTGTGTCAGGAATAGAGTTAGTACACATATGAGACCGAACCCAAAACTATTGAACAGGAGGAGAAGTTTGAAGGTGAGAATCTGCACCAAATAAATTTCTTCATATTAGTACGCCAATAATGTGAGAAGGGTTATAAGAAATAAGAGATCAGGTGAAAGTAGATATACATACTTTGTCCTTCTTGGTGGCATAGAGAAGGTAGACAGTAATATAGCCGAACTCCATGAAAAAGGCAAACGTATTGATGGTGATGAGAAGGATGGCATCCTCACTAAAAATTGCATAGAACAGCCAAAGCATTGCGCTGAATAGTGCAATCACATATGGAATAGATTGAAACCCTTCGCTTGTTTTCTTCTTGTAAATTTTATAAAATGTTGGCCTGTGATATGTATGATCAATTCTCACTAGTTAGTAAAATGAATAGCGCTCGTAGATAGTAATGATACAAAAGTACGTAGAGAATAATGTTTGTAGAGATCAGAAAGACTTACAGAGGAGCAAGACAGACCAGACAGGAGATGAGGTTGCCTGTATAACATTGGCAGCAAAAAACAAAACCAAAAAAACATCAACGTAAATTCGTCTACGAGTTGTAGAAAAGAAAAGAGATCGAAATATCATCCATAAGAAGAATAGAAACTGCCGAGAAGTTAAGAACGAGACGGGACTTATAATTTATACCTAAAAGACCGAAAGCTAACATCCATGTCAAATGCAAAGCCATCTCTCTACCACAAGAAATTAAGAAATTAAAGTCAATATTCAAGTCTGTCTCTCTGAACTCTCTCAGACAGTTGTGTTTCTCAAGAGAGACTCTTGGTATGCTGTATTCGTGAGCAACGGCTATGAAACTATATATATAGCAAAGAAGCTGGGAGATAATCATTAGTCAAGTGGAACTAAAAAATATTGAATATCATGTACCAATGTAACTGTGGTTTGTTAAAAGATCAATAAGGAACACTTTCCAGTTGGTTCTATTGACTTTTTACATAAATTTGTATAGTCGAAACAGCCTTAAAGCCCTAATTCCCTGTATCTATTCCTATTTAGTTTATTCGTAAGAAGATTCTGGTTGTGATAATAGTAATGGTTATAGTTTAAAGTATTTTTTATTTATAAATATATAAAAAATAATATATTTTTTATTTTTTTAAAATTATTTTTGAAATCAGGACATTAAAACGATATGAAAACATAAAAAAATATTCAAAATTTGTGGGACCCAAACAAGCTCTAAGTATATACTAAAAATCTGTTTATTTTTATGTTTCAAAAATATTTTTTTTTAAAAATAAAAATAAAAATAAAAATAAAAATTTATTTTATTTTATTTACTTCAAATTATTATTTTTTATATTTTCATATATTTTTTTAAATTGTTAATATCAAAAATAAAATTTTAAAAATAAAAAAAATATTATTTTAATATATATATATATATATATATATTTCAAATAAAAAATACTTTATAAAATAATTGTTAAAACATTTTCAATCAGCCTGTAAACATACAAAGTAGCTCCTATTTGTTGATACGGTAAGTACTAGTAGATGCCAAACATTTAATTAGAGCTTGCTAGTCAAAAACTATAGAGCTTTCTGTAATGATCTAGAAAGAAAACTAATTAATACGTTAACAGAAAACTTATGGGAGAATTTTGATTTTTTTTTCTTACGTGTTAAATTAATTCATTGGATAAGTTCCCAAAATTTTAGGTTCCAAATTTTAGTTTAATTACATTAATTAGTTGCTTTTATTGCAAAAGCAAGTCACTAGCTAGTAATATAAAATTATAATTAGAACCTTATATTATTTAATTGTTTAAATTTTTGTTTATTGCAGCTATAAATTATATCAATCTAAATCGGCTGAAAATGATTTTTATTTCATGCAACTGATCTAAATGTTTTGGCATCTTTAGGAGGGTGGATTCCACTTGCAATGCACTCTATCTCAACTGCTTCCCACCTGCATTAGAGGACGGGCTTGCATTTCTTTGATGGGCTTATTTTTAAAAAAATTATATTGTTATATGTATTTTTGGTTGTTGTTATTATATGTGTTTTTGATTGAGTTCACGGCACTAGCAGAGAGCGTACTGAAATTATGCTTCTTTTCTTTCTAAAATCTTGATTGAGCTTGTCTTTCAGATAAGATAAGTGGGATTTAGCTTTTTTTTTTCTTTCTTTTTTTTTTTTAAGCAAAAAGTTTCATGGCACTAAAAAAAGCGAAATACAAGAATAAGAACCAAACCTCAACCCAAAAGCTTTATAGTGCCAGCAAAGGCGAAAAAGCTACCTAACCAAAATATCGATAAATAAATATAAAACCAGACTGCAATTGAAAAATTATAGAATTATTCGGTAGCACAAGATGCTTAAGAAAGACTAGGATAGCTACAACTAGAAAGACCAATTAAAATAGAAGCACACCCACACCATACAACCTCCACACTCAAGGTAAAGAAAAGAATGGAAAAGAAAGCATCTTCACCAAAAAAAAAACATCAGCATAAAAACCATAGCCACAAGCAAAAGCAGAAAGCAAAAGAAACACAAATCAGGCAGAGAAGCAGAGACCATCCCCTAGAAGGAAACAAGATAGCAAAGGAAACACAAACTTGGCAAAACAAACTTTCACCACCAGGAACCCCAAATAGAAATAGACAACAGAAGGGCTAAAAAGAACTGGCTGACTCAAATTCAAACAACAAATTCATTTGTTCTGTGCACTTCTTGTTTAGCCAGTGATTTGCCATATGATTAGACTAATGATGAGAATGAATGAAAATGATTGAGCCCAAGCATAGAGTCAATCTCTTAGCTGAAGAGAAAAGCTTATGGTGTAACCAAGATATGTGTTGTAACCCATTTTTGGGTCCCCACACAAAATACAAAATACAAAAAATAAATAAAAATAAAAATATTATCAAAAAATAATAACAGTGAAAAGAGGATGGCAAAGCGCCCAGAAAATGGTCAAAAATGGGTTGAGGAGGTTCAAAAATACAAAAATTGAAATTTGACAGTAAATCGTTGACTGGTGAGAGCCCTATTGATAAAGAAAATTTTATTCGAGGAAGAAATGTACAAATCAGATGTTTATGGACTCAATTAAATTTTATTGAAGGTTTAATTGAATTTATGGAGGGTTTGATCGCAAGAAAATTGATTTTTAAGTCAATTTGGGTTTTAATTGGAAGAAATTAAAGTTCTGGGGTCAAATTATAATTTTTGAGAGTTGATTTGGTCAAATCGGGGGCTTAATTGCATACATATTGAAGTCTGGTGGCCAATTAGGGACTCGATTGAAGAAATCCAAAATCAAGGACCATAGTGAAAAAGCGCGCAAATTGAAGGGCTAATATGAAATTGGACCCATTTTGGCGCCAGTTTTTGTTTAAATGAAACGACGTGTTTTGGTCAAAACAGCGTCGTTTCATGCATTTCACTGGAAAAAAAAGAAGAAGAAGAGAGACACCATAAGCTTGCTTCTTCCCCTGGACACGCAGAGAACAGGGGAAGAAGAAGCATTTCCCCCCCCATTTTTTTCTCTCCTTTCTCTCTCCCAAAACCCAAAAAACCAACTACGACCTAACTTGTCCCTTCACCGACACCACCACGCCATCACGCCGAAAGATGCCCTACGGAGATAGGGGCGGGCTGCGCAGAGCCGCCCCTATACCACCATGCCCCGCACCATGGCGGGATAGGGCATGGTGGCCCTCTCCCTCCGCCTATAAATACAGAGGGAGTGCGAGGGGAAATGGGAGGAGATTTAGAGAAGTTGCATTGAAAGGGGGAGGAAAGGAGAAAACAAAAGAGGGCTGGGTGTTTTGAGTAGTTGAAAACAAAAAAAAAGGAGGAGAGGGAAAATGGAGGGCGAAAAGATTTGGTTTGAAAGAGAAAGCAAGGAAACCGAGAGAGAGAGAGTCCGATAGTTTTTTTTTAGAGAGAAAGGAGAGACCGAAAGGAGGGAAGCAGCAGTTTTTTTTTAGAGAAACAAAACGAGGGAAGAGAAGGGACCGAAACCGTAGAAACTAAAAAAACCGGGGAGATATTGACGGGGAGACCGAGAGAGAGAGGGACGAAACAAAAAAAAAAAACGGGGGAGAACAGAGGAGGAAGAAAAAAAAAAAGAAAGGAAAAAAAGAGGGAAGGAGGAGACAGGATCATCAACAGAGGAGAAACCCAAAACAAAACAGAAAAATAGAAGAAGAACAACACCCGCAGCCACCGTGCCTGCTCTCCACCGCCACAAAGACACCCGACGCCGGCGGGCGCCACGAAGCAACAGAGGAGAGGGCTGAGAAGAGAACAGAGGGAGGGAAGGAAGGAGAAAAAGAAGGAGCAGAAAGTTGACGGGGAAAACAGAGACCAGAAGAGGAGATAGGCGTAGGGAAGGGAAAATAGGAAGAGCAAACCGACGAGAGGAATAGAAGACACAGACGCTGGTGTCGCTGCGCCGCGGAGAAGAAGCACAGCCGCTGTCACCGCCACCTTCCACAACCGCTGACGACCACAACCGTGCTTTCCCGCTCAAGGTAACTTTCTCCCCTCTCCCTGTCATTTTTAGCTGTTCATCTTCATTTTGCATGCGAACGTGAGCAATTCACGTTCGCGGCAAAATGAAGATTAATTAGCTAGTTGCGTGCGGGGCACGGTAACTAGCTAATTATATTTTGCTGGTTACGTGTGCGGCACGGTAACTAGCCCTCTAATTGCTTACGGGTGGAACATCAGCCCGGCCCACGCGGCGGGCTGAGTCCGACATTACGTATATGGGCCGGTCGGGCCCGGCCCAGGATGGTTGGGCTAGATCCGGCCCAATTTTTTTTATTTTTATTTTTTTTGTTAAAAGAAAAATTCAAAAATATTTGGTTGTAATTTTACAAGTTTCCCGCGTATTTTTATGTCATTTTGATTAATATCAAGCAATATTTTTCATGTTGTTAAAAATACAAAATCCGATATTAAAATACCTGGTTTTCATCAAAACTTCAAAAAAAAAAACCTGTTTTGAAAAAAGAAAAAATGTTTTTGTGCATACGGCCAAATATCTCCAAGCTAAAAAATCATATGGTGTTTTTCATACAAAAAAAAAACAATGTTTTAGCATGCATTTTGGCTTTGATAACCAGTTTATTAGAGTCAAGAGAACATTGGCCAAAATTTCAAAAACAACAAAAAATTTATTTTGTTTGTCTTTTAGTATCCGGGGTACGATATTACATGTAATACATATTCCAGATATTAAATGTTTTTCCAACGTTAGAACGGTTAGGTTCTACCCCATTAAAGATAAGAACCTTCTTATTGAGGAAGGCTTTTCTTGAGTCTTAAATAAACAGGACCAACAAATAGAAAACACGACCAAACCTTAGATTTCGATCAGACATATAAAACAATGCAGCTTACCTTAGGTAGGGCGTATTTGGGGTGCTAATACCTTCCCTTTACGCAACCAGTCTCCGTACCTGATCTCTCGAGACCGCTTAGGGTTCCTAGTGACCATAATACTAGGTGGCGACTCCCATTTCTTTTTTACCGCTAAGAGACAAAGAATTCCTTGTCTCCCCATATTAACCAGATATATATCCATACATGAGGGTGGACGATCGCCGCGACGCCGCACACGTGCGACAATATGTTTTCTGGATTATTCATCCAACTAATGACATTAGAAGAGTTTGATTCAATAATAATATGCTTGTAATGCAAGAGAGGGTTAGAGGCTGAGATTTTAATAACTTTGACAACAACTCGAAGCTCGGTTTCATTAGATTCTAAAATACCAGTCGACATCGAGAAGATACCAAGAATAATTCCATAATAGTTTTGCAAAACGCCACCTATACTTCAGGGTCCAGGCTTTCCTAGTGAAGATCCATCCACATTCCATTTAAAGCTATTAGCCTTAAAGGGAGAGCATATGACAACCAATATAGGTTTTTGGAGATTCGTCCATCTAATAGACCCTCTACTGATCTTAACAGATTTGAAGTTGCGTAAGAGAAATCAGAATCTATAGCCTTCAGCCACAAACAGAGTTTAGTAATAATAAGAAAGAACTAGTAATAATAAGGAAGAACAATGTGTCGTGGTTCGGGGTCTTCTCGCTTAAAGATCACATCATTATAAAGTAACCAAATAGACCATGAAACTGAAAAAAATAGCATCAACCATGCTTTTTTTTTTAACTTATCAATATTGACCAAAGAATTCCACCGAGAAAAAAGGGTTGACAAGCTATTTAGGCAACACAACGCTAACCCCCACCAGTTAATGACTTTGGACCAAATGATCCAATGATTATGGCAATGCATAAGAATGTGATCAATCGATTCTTCCTCAACTAAACATATAAGGCAATTAGCAATTGAGATATCCAATATACCTCTTCTAACCAACACACCACAAGTGTTTATTTTGTTGATGATGGCCATCCAACAAAAGACCTGTATTTTAGGTGGGATGATCCCATTCCAAATCCCAGCAAAAGAGAAGATAGTGTCCATGGAAGGACAAGAGCTTAATAAACCGCGGAGGGATTTAACAATGAATCTGTTTGTAAAGTTGTCTTTCCATACTAGTTTATCCTCTTTATCTTTATCTAAATTCACCTTGGATAAAATAACATATAGTTGGTGTTGTAACCCAATTTTGGATCCACCAAGATTTTCTCGAATGTTATTTTATTTCTATTATTATTTATAAAAATCCAAAAAATTAATAAAAAAATTTTAAAATTCAAAAAAATATATTTTGCTCGAGTCAACCGCATCTTTCCATAAGAACCGAGTCCACCGAGTCAATACGGGTCAAACCATGTCGGCCAAGTAAAAAATGAGTTTTCGGGTCAAAACCGTCATTTTCGATCAAAACCGAGTCCACCGAGTCAATACGGGTCAAACCATGTCGATCGGGGTAAAAAATGAGTTTCAAGCCGTTTCGGGTCAAAACCGTCATTTTCGGTCAAAACCGAGTCCACCGAGTCAATACGGGTCAAACCATGTCGACCGGGGTAAAAAATGAGTTTCGTGCCGTTTTCGGGTCAAAACCGAGTCCACCGAGTCAATACGGGTCAAACCATGTCGACCGGGGTCAAAAATGAGTGTCGGGCCGTTTGGGTTAAAACTGTCATTTTCGGTCAAAACCGAGTCCATCGAGTCAATACGGGTCAAACCATGTCGATCGGGGTAAAAATAAGTTTCAGATCATTTTGGGTCAAAACTATTATTTTCGGTCATTAAAATTATTTTTTAGCGGTTGAAACGAGGTTTTTCTAATACTCGATTTGAGTTTTTAATTTTACCTATATAAATATATAGTATTATATATAATAAAACAAAATTAATAATACAGAATTGTCATATTAGGCGGGCGAGTTACATTTATTAGAGGCGAGCAGTTGGATGGATACATTTTTTTATTTAACGAGATGCTTGTTGTCGCCTTCGTTGGCTATAAATAGCGAAGTGACAGTTCGCCAAAAAAAGGGGAAGAAAAAAAGGAAGAAGAAGAAAAAAAAAGAAGAAAAAAAAAAAGAGAGAAAAAAGAAAGGAAAGAGAGAGAATTGATTTTACTATTCCAGGTTTTTTTTACTATTTCTTCACACGAGTAGGATGTTGATTTTAAAAAAAAACAATATGAAAAATACCAAATATATCCTAACCGTTAGATTTAATAGTGTTTAGATCTCAACCGTTGATTTAATAAGATACAACAGGGCTTACCACACCCAATTAAAACCCAAATAAATCTCAGCCCTTAAAACAATTCTCCCTTAGATCCGGGTGGCGCCACGTCACACGGTGTACCGAGCTTTCGGTGCACCGCGCCACACCAAATCAAAGATCCGCTCATCCGGACCGTCCGATCAACTCGCAGATCTATCCAATCACAGCCATCCGATCGTTTCATCGAGATCCAACGGATCACGAGGCCTCATCTGCACCGGTGCACCGTGCGCGCGTTTATACCATAGCACATCTCGAGCCTCTCTCTCCTCTCGCCGGCGACGCCCTCTCTCTCTTCCGATCTCCCATCTCCGGCCATATAAAGCTTCCAAACGACCACGTAAAGGTCGCTATCCTCATATAAAGTACAAACCCGGCCGGTTTCAGCGTTTTCACGGAGCCCATTTGGCCGGAAAAAGGCCGCGATCGTCGGCGCCACCGAAGCTTCAAACCGACGATTCTACCTCGTCGGCCATCAACCGCCATCGAGACCACCACCATCGGAATCCTCGACCTCATATCTATCGGGATCGACCATCGGTTGGTCGGAAATCTCGCCGGAAAATCTCCCGCCGCCAACAGTAGCCGCGCGCGTGGGCCACACGCGCCGCCAGTGGCATTTTCGTAATTTTTTGAGAAATCCGAGGGTATTTCAGTCTTTTACCTATACGGTGGCACTCGGGTAATTTTTTTGGGGTTCCTGATTTTATTTTTGATATTTTTTGTATATATAAATGCTTGTAAATTTTCTTACATGTCGTAACAAACACAAAAAAACAAAGTCGACACGTCTTTTTTTTTGAAAAGGACCGATGTCAAAAATGTAAATACCAAATATGGATTATATCCATTATTTCTTTTGGTAACCCAGACGTAATTCTCCTTCTTAGGGACAAACGTCAATATTTTAGACGAGTCTCCTAATTTTTAGGGACTGATGTCATTTTTAACGTGTCTTCTTATTTTAGGGACCGACGTTAATCATTTTAAAAAATTTACAAATAAGCCCAAAATATAATCGCATTTGAATCAAACAAAAAACACACAAGTAAGGGTAACCTTTCTATTGAAAGGATGTTTTAAGGGTGGTGTCTACCTTCCCTTAATCATAACTAACCCCGTACCCGAATCTCTGGGACCAGTGTCTAATTTGGGATTTCTAGTTCTCTCAAATTACTAGATGGCGACTCCAATAAAATCTTTGTTTCCCCCAATTGAGAAAAACCTTTTTGTTAAAATAAACAAAAAAGCGGGAGCCGTCGCCCGACGTCGTGTATCGACAGTTGGTATGATAAATCAAAATTTCTTCCCTGTAAAGCTCTAGACCAAGAAAGGTACCAAAACCATTCGTATCCATCCCACACTTCTATCTTGTCGAGCTTGCTTCTTTATCATTGAATAAGCTGAAAAGGGTAGGAAACTAATATGCCAAACTACCATTATCAACCCAAGTATCAAGCCAAAATTTGATCTTGTCAATACCAACTAATATCACAGATTGATGATTAATAATATTTTGCAGCGTATTATCTTCAACATAGTAGTTAACAATTCGCGATCATGTACTTCCAGCCCCTAAAATAGTATCTTACGGTATAAGTTTGAAGCATTGGAGATTGTAAATGCTTTTGATCATATTTTTCCATATGTTAGACTCCTCCAAACCAAATCTCCATAACCATTTGAATAACAAGGCTTGGTTTTTATCCCTTAGAGATCCAATCCCAAGACCACTAATGTTACCCATTTTTTGGGGGTCCCCATACAAAAAAAAAAAGAGGAAAAGAAAAAAAATACAAAAATTATCGGAAGAAAACAAAAAAAATTAGGGAAAATAAAGAAAGAAAAAGGAAAAACAATGGAAAAACAGACGAGAAAGACAGACAAAAAATGAAAGATAAGAAAGAAAAAACAGAAAAAAAAAACAAGAGAAGAAAAAGGTTGCCCTTCCTCCAATAGCCACCGCTGCAGGCCACCATTTTCTCCCCGCAGTCGTCTGGGACCACCACCATTTTACAACCATCACCACCAACACCATCGCCAGAACAACCTCTTTTCTCCTCCTCCTTTTTCGTTTTCTTTTTCTCCTTCGACCGCCCTCCATTATTCTGCAAGTGAATAGTGAAGAGTCTCTTCATTGTTCCTGGGCCAGACCAAAGTCGGCCCAAACCAAAATGGTTGGGCTGGATTCGGCCCAGTCCCCTTAAAAAAAAAGGATTTGTTGGGCTGATCTCGACCCAATTCTCACGTGTCGGCCTAACCAGGGTGGGCTTAGCCCACATAATTGGGTTGCGCCTAACCCAATATATTATTATAATATAATAATAATATATAATGTAATTTTATATATTAAATAAATAAATAAAAATTTTAAAAATCCTTTCAAAAAAAATATTTTGTTTTCATGCATACGACCAAGTCTCTCAAAGATTTAAAAATCATATCATATTTTCATAAAAAAATAATTAAAAAAATATGCATTAGCATGTATTTTTTGCTTTAATAACCAGTTTATTAAAGTTATGAGAACTAGGCCTATATTTCAAAAATATCAAAAAACTTATTTTGTTTTCTTTTAGTATCTGGGATTACGAACTTATACGTAAGATGTATTCTCGATATTAAACTTTTTTTATATTGATATTAGAATGATTACGTTTTTACCTGATAAGATAAGGATCTCCTTACTGAGAAGGACTTTTCTAAAACCTTAGACAAATCAACAATTAGAAAACACGACAATACTTTAGCTTATATCAGACAATTAAACATTGCAACTTATCTTAGGTAAAATGTATTAGGGGTGCTAATACTTTCTCTTTACACAGCCAATCCCTATACCCAATCTCTGAAATCAGTTAGAGTTTCTAATGACCAAAATACTAGGTGACGACTATCATTTCCTCTTTCCACTAATAAAGGATAATAATTCTTTGTCTTGTCTATTTCCCCATACCATACATATGGATATTCCATATACCATGTTTTCAAGGAGGACGTTTGCCGTGATACCGCACCACGTGCGACAACCACCAACACTTTTAGGAAGAGTAATTGTTTACCAGCTAACATTGCACAAAGCCAAATGGATAAAATACTACCCTTCCACGAAGCCAATCTAAAGTTGATGTTATGGAAAATAGGTTTCCACATCGATGTTCTACATGAGCTTGCACCAATGGGAAGGCCTAGACATTTGAAAGGACGTTGTTCCTGGTTACATCGAAGAATTTGAGCTATTTAATAAAAAAATTGATCTTCTATACCAATATTAATAATGTTATTTTTTAAAAATTTAACTTTCATACCCGACACTAGTTCGAAACACAAAAAGGTGAGCTTAATATTCTGCATACTATATAAAGAAGTCGAGCTGAAGATTAGCGTGTCATCTATATATAAACTGAAGGTGAGATAGCATAATCACATCATGACCAATATTGATACCTTCAATCAAGCCCAAATTAATATCAACCTCGCTACAACATACAACTCAGCCCTTGACTTGCACTGTTGAAAAGAAAAGGAGATAGAACTAGGGTCTTCTTGGTGTAAACCTTTTTCTAAGCCAAATTCCTCCGTGGGGGATCCATTTACAAGCACTAAGATCTTAGTTGTTGAGATACATTGCATGATCCAACCTCACCATCTATTACCAAAGCCCATACCAGCCATTAACTCATTGATATTCTTCCATAAAAAAGAATCAAAAGCTTTGTGAAAGTCTAGTTTGAAGAGATATCATTTGCCTTTTCTCTTCTTTATGAAGTTAATTGCCTTGTTAGTAATCAAGACGTTGTCTGAAATTTGCTTTTCTTTGATGAAAGCGTTTTGGTAATCATTAATGACCTCTAACATAACATGCTTCACCCTTATTGCTAGCAACTTTGAAATAATCTTATAAAGGCTCCCCACTAAATTGATAGGTCTAAAATCCTTCAAATTATTAGCACGTTTTATATTAGGAACAAGAGTAAAGAAGTAGCTATTAATACTGGAAGGTAGAAGGTTGAATGGATAGAACTCATCAACCAATTGGACAATATCCTGGTGGGATTTAGCTGTCCAATAAACTTCTAATTTATACTATAATTTTAGGCTGTTAAGACATTCGAAAATATTACTAAGATGATGGAGATTTTGCAATTAATTACGTACTGGACTAATCCTGTTTTGATTGAAATCACTCACGGCACTCAATGGCATGCCATAAGCAAACAGTGCATAATGGCAACCTTTTTCTTCTCTTTTTCGATTTGATTTTTTGTTTTTTTGGAGACCATCCACTTTATGGATAAGATGGGGTCTCGCTTCTTAAAAGGTTCAAATAATTACTCGTAAAGATTTAGCAAATTAATGCATGCACACGTAAAATATCGGGTGTTTTTGTGTTTCAGGAGACTGCCAAATATTTCGCTTGCCATGAGTTTTCCTTGCGTAAGTTTGGATATTGTAAACAATGTGATCCAAAATGTGATTTAGTCATCAGAAATCATACTTTTGCAAATAAAGCTTTAAAGACTTCGAGTGCGTAAATTCTCTCATCAACAAAGCAATTATTAAATATATAATCATTCAATCTAGATTTTAAAAGAAATTCGTCTTTCATTAGGTCTCTAAAACATCAAAGAATAAAATATTAAGATTGAATCTCTTGATAAGTTGATTGAAAGAAGAAGTTTTGATATTAAGTTAAATAATCATTTAAATTTAAAAGTTTAAACCAATATGTGAAATTAAAAAAAAAAAAAGATACACATAATTAGCTATAAATTAATAAATAGTTGTATCTATATATTAATACATAGTTAGGAAAAGTAATGGGGAAATATAAAAATGTTGAGATTCTCTTGGGCACATTCTTATATTGACCTTTGAATGGACCATAGTTATATACTTAATTAATACTTTATTTAACATAAAGAAATTTTCAATTACACGTTTATTTTTTCAAATAAAAACAAATCTCCCTTGCCACCTCGTCATGTGTATTATGCGCATGAACATTTCTTTTCCAGATCATACATAAACTTAACTGGAACAGTGGATGATAACCCAAGCTACAGCAAATTCAGGAGTTTTGCAAGCAAGCATCTATTCTTCATTTGTGGGTTCCCTCACATGGCTGTCCTGCTCTCTCTTTTTTCACCAAATTAAGAACAAAATGAACCTATAATGTTTAATTTCCATCGCCAAAAACATGTAGTTGAATTAGTAATGTCATCACCTTCACAGTATCTTCAAAACTTGTGTATCAAGTAAGCTATAAATAGCTGGCTTGTAACTGCATGTTTAGGACTGTAGTAGCGGTGACGATTCAAAGTGTTTTTCGCTTAAAAATATATCAAAATAAAAAAAAAATTAAAATAATTTTTAACACTAATATATCAAAACGATATGAAAACATTAAAAAAATTCATTTTAAACAAAAAATAAATTTAAAATTTTTGGGTCCCAAACACATCCTAAGATTGTGACAAGTAGAGTGTAGTTTTCATAGCTACCAAAACAATCCAAGAAAAATATCAATCTATGTTTTCTTATCAATGATTTCCAGTACGTTTTTGTAAGTGTTTTTCGCAATTAACTTCTTTGTTGTTGAATTTCAGTTATCATTTATTAAAGTATTACATATTAAGTTTGCTTAAAAGTCTGGAATTGTTAGTTTTAATGTAAAACTTCACTGAATAATTAATTCTGCAAAGAAAAGAAGAACATTGTTAGTTGGATTTTTTTTATATAATAATCAAAAGGCAATTATTTATAAGATGACCCTTTAAAAATTGAAAGGTCATTTACAGGAAAATAAAATGTTCACAATATTCAAATACCATCTATAAATAGATCATTACTTAAAATTAGATACACGTAAGCATGATAAAAAGGAAACTAAAACCCTAATCCGATTGTTTGTGTTTTTGTTGATTGATTAAGACAGAAAATGGCTCATGTAATGCTTGTGTCATAGAGCAGGTAGGCCCGAGACTAGACTAGACTTGATGCCTTTATTCTTTTTTTTTTTTTTTATCAAATATTAATTAGAAAACAACAAGAAAGACATGGGTAATGCTCTTCGCCTTTAAGTTCTAAAATCTAAAGGGACCAAGATTTTCAAAATATTCCATCAGCATTAAATTAAAAAGAAAAAAGAAAATTGAATCTCTAATCCATGAACCCCCACTAATACGCCTAGTCAGGTCCTCCTCTTTGAGCCTAATTACTTTTCTCCTTTTCAGTACAGCAAATTTTCAAACAGAAACAACAGCAAAAAGGGTCAAATCCTGAATAATCATGGAATAACACACAGAAAAAAGGGTCAAATCCTGAATAATCATGGAATAATACACAGAAAAATTAAAGGGTCAAATCCTTTCTGTAAGAAACCACTGCCATGAATTTGTTATATGATATGAATAATTAAAATTTTAAAACGTTTGATTAAAATGATTTTTGTACACACTCGTGATTAAAAGACACGATCTTTTCACTAAAAAAAAATTCAGGTCTAGAAGAACATTTTTCTCAAAAAAATGTCAAGAAATAAAAATAAATAAAGGGTAGAAAAAGGGATGATTAACTAAGAATCGTGAGTCTGGATATGGATGGAGATTCATAAACCCATCCAGGTCCGGAATATTGAACACAACGTAGCCCAGAACCTTTTCTTCCTGCCTTTCATTTTGAATTGTGTTTCAAATGATATTTTACCAAACAATTTTACATATAATTGTTTAAAATTAATATTTTTTTTATGTATTTTGATTATTTTAATGTGTTTATATTAAAAATTAATTTTTTTAAAAAATATTTTTTTAATATATTTTAAAATAAAAAAACTTTAAAAAACAACCACTCTAAAAAGTATCTTAACTAGGGTTAATAAATAAGGCTAGAGCTCAGATTGGATATTGATGATAATGTATTCATCTCCGTGAGTACAAGTTTAGGGGAATGTTAACTGGGGGGCTATGGGGTTATATATAGCTGAGAAACGTTGAGTCAATTATTGTGAAAACAATAATGTCAGGGACTGATTTGTAAGATTGTTTTTTTTTAGGGGCTGATTCGTAGTTGTAGTTATCCCTAATTTGGTCCACTAGAACTTCAAAGTTTAATTAGAATAAAATTAGAGATTAGATAATTATTTTTTCTATTCATAGTTGTCTAGAGTTATCTAATTTGATGAATCGACTAAAAAACGTGTTTTAATAAAACTTGATTCGGATTGTTTGTTAAGTTAAATTTAATATTGACCGACTAAATTAATTTATTATCCGATTAATTGAATTAAACCCATCTCAATTTGATTGATTTAATATTAAAAAATTCAATATACATTAATTTTTAATAAAAATAATAAATTTTAATTAACTTGATGTTAACCTCACGACAATAATGAATAAAGTCCTGAAAGGGGTCTGAAATTATGCTTTCAATTCAATTCATTGACAGTGTTCGTGGAGGGAAAAGGTTGAAATGACACAAGCTGATGTGTCACGACCCAAGGGCTGCGGCCGAATGGGTTGCCTAGGCCTTGGGCCTTGGTATACTAGACAAGGTTGTAAATTTTGTTTTGATAATCGATTTGTTTTTTTAATTAAAATAAAATGTTTTAATTTTGAAGTGTTTTAAGGTGCTGTTTTGAAATTGTATTGTTCATATATATATATATATATATATATATATATATATATATATATATATATATATATATACAAACATAATTCAAATTCAAGATAAATTTATTATAAATTATGCAATACAAACACAATGCCAAACAAATATAATTTTAAATTTTAAAATATTTCTAAATAGTCAAGATTAAATAGATCTTTAACTTAAATTAATTCAACTTAAACAAAATATCAAAATATTATGAAAGTAAAATGTTTTAGTAAAATGTTTTAACACAAATATTTTAAATATAAAGTTAGGTCAATGTTATCAAGGTTAATAGAATCTAAAGCATCCCTTATTTTGCTAAAATTCCTACAAAGTATAAACATGAAAAAAACAACATAAATATAACCATATATATTAGTGATAAATCTAATTTAAAAAATTAATATCATTGTTAATGAAAACAGTATTAATAATTTTCAATATTATTAGTAATATCATTATTGTTGAAAATAGTAATGAAAAAAAGTTTTTTATAATTGGGTGATTTAATTAACTAAATTGAACAAGGTTCAATTTGATTCAATAGCTTTTTAAGAGCAGAATGGAACATGTGGAATGAAACCAGAATGTTTCGGGCGGAATTTAGCTAAAAAATCCGGAACGAACCAAGATTTAAAATGAGATGAAATTTGTTCCGTTTTGTTTCGTTTTTTAAACTGGTATGGAATGTTTCAGCCATTCCGGATGAAACGGAACGAAATTAACAACCTTGATACTAAATACTAAATAGTGTAAGAAATTTAAGAATCATGTCAGCAATTTTTTTTTTTGGAGTACAAAATAATCAAAGGAAAAAAAAAAGAAAAATTAAAAGAAAAAAAAATTAAAATGACAGTAAAGGGCCAGGACCAACGTCTCGCTAAAGTTTACATTTAACTCAAGGACAAATGTGATCTTACTAAAAAGAGTATTAAAGAGACTTTAGATATCCAAGTCAAGAAACCAATAAGTGGATAATTATGACTTTTATTTCTGATTTTGACTTTTTCAGCCATAAGATTAAGAAAAGGTTTATATATATATTCAATATTTGACTCTAGGGCAAATCTTTCTTAAGTGGAGAGGCCTGAGACGAGACGTGTATCAACTGACGTGAAGCATCTGCATGTTGACATATCCAACAAATCTAAGAAGAAGTTTGAACGAGTCAAGAAAAACTTGTTGCCTTAAATTGACATGAGTTTTAATCCAATATATCGCTTGATAAGATAAAATTTAGCTTGCACGTTCTACAAGCCTAATTTAAGTTGGTTGATTGTAATTAGTTCAGGTTATTTTCATGCCTAATTTAAGTTCAGAAGTTGTTTCATAATTTCCTTTATTTTTTAATTTTGTTTAGGAATCCTAATGTTAATGTTAATTGGATTTTATATTAGCTTGAATTCCCAAGAGTCGCGTGCACATTTTTCAACGTGAAAGAGCACCATTTATCTCGCCAATGAATATTTTCTACCCACACCTTCCATTCACGGAGGTTGCAGGCAAGGAAAAGCAATTATTCTCTTCACACTCCATGAGGTTAAATGACATGACCAATATATATAAATGCCTTGGTCACCGGTTAAAAAATTCAAAAGTCAATCCATGTGTCAGGACATCAAATCAAATATTATAGATATTAGAAAATTTATGGTTTGTCAGAGTTGACGTGAGGAACTGGTTGTGTAAAGAAAAGATGCATTACTTTTAGTACACCCTACTTAAAATAAGTTACATTATTGTTTGATTATTTTTTTAGATCAAGTTTCTATTTATTGGTCTTTTTTTAAGGTCCAAAATAGATCTCTTTTCGTGAGGAAGTTTCTATATTATCGGGTTAAATCATAATTATTCTAATGTCTAAATTTTAACATCTTATTTATTTTGTATTTTATATTTTTTATATCTGAGGATGTACTCTATTATTGTGTAGTTTTACATTCTGGATATTTAGTTTTTATTAGATGTATTAAATATTAAGGCTGTTACTTTTTTAATAAAAAAAATGATGTTATTTTCTTTACGTGATTGTGGAGTGCATGGGATATGTTACCTCCATCTTTTTGGAGTCAATGATATTAATAGCATACTTTTTGTTCAAGTTTGTTTTTTATGAATTATTTTACCAGATAATGTTTTTGCTAACAAAATTTATTATTATTATTATTATTAAAAAGAGATTAACAATAAAAATTATGCAGGGTTGAATAGCTTAGAAGATATTGAAATATGTCTATGATTTACTAAAAATCATAAACAACACTTTAATTATAATTTTTGAAACTAAATAAAACAAGTTTCACATCCTTTTTTTTATCTTTCTAAATTTAGCTAATTTATTTTAATTTCTAAAATATATAGAAGACTGGTCAGGTTATTTATTTTGTTTACGTGCACATGACACAACCATGTAGCATGCATTCTTTCATACAAGAAGGTACTCCAACTTATGTAGTCACTGTCCTATTCTTCAAAGTAAAACAGCTATAAATTAAACTTTGTTGGTGACATCCATGGCTTCCTTGGTTTGATCCTTTGCAGAATGAGCTTCAAACACTTCATTTCCACCCTCATTCAGCTTTGGCATCGCAATGTTTATATCGGAGCAATATTGTTCAGACAATTCTTGAGTTTTTGGCTCCGCCACCTCATTTTTCTTGGGGTTCCTATAGATTAGATAAAGCACCATCTGGAGGATACCAAAAATGAACCCCAAGATGTTCGGAATCTGTTGATTCAAAACAAAAACAAAAACAATAATAAATTAGGATAATAATTTAAATAAAAAACCTTAAATGTACGTTTTTTTTGGAAGATGTCATATTGAACTTACAGCAACAAACTTGTCTTTCTTTAGATAACCATAAAAGAACCACATCACTGCGCTCAGAGTGAGGAAGAAAGACAAAGAAAAAGGCATGAATTCCACGCTCTTTGTTCTTATAACTTTTCTCTGCAAAATACAATTAAGTATTAGGAAAACGAATATCGTAGTGCAATATTTTCTTTAAGAACAGTTGATATTTGAGTTGCATGCTCAAGTTACTGACCACAACGCCAAGAGGTGCGACAAAAACACAGAGAGCAAATACCATGCAAATCCATCCTAGAACTTGGACACGTTTAGTGCCTTCTGTTAGTAAGAGAGTTAGTGCACAGATGAGACCGAACCCGAAAATATTGAACAACAGGAGAAGCTTGAAAGTCAGAATCTGCACGAAATTAATTACTTCAAATTAGTAAGCCAATAATGTGAAAAGGACCCTTTTCACATTTTGAGGTAGACAGCGATATTGAGGTGAAAGTAGATATACACACTTTGTCCTTCTTGGTGGCGTAGAAAAGGTAGACAGCAATATAGCCGATCTCCATGAAAAAGGCGAAGGAATTAATGGTGATAAGAAGCATGGCATTCTCACTAAAACATGCATAGAACAGCCAAAGCATTGCACTGAATAGTGCAATCACATATGGGATAGATTGAAACCCTTGGCTTGTTTTCTTCTTGCAGATTTGATAAAAAGTTGGCCTGTGATATATATATTTTAATTAGTTATCACAATTTAGTAAAATGTATAGAGGATGGTAATTATTGAGTATGTGGAAAACTGGAGATTTGCGGAGTAAGTAAGACTTACAAAGGAGCAAGGCAGACCAAACAGGAGATGATGTTGCCTACAATTGGCAGCCAAAAAGAAAATTAATAGAAGCAAAATGAGTTTAATAATCTGAACCATTTTCTTGAAGATAGTACACTGAGAGAGAGAAAATTATCCAAAATATTATGCAAAGAAGCTTAATAATTTCCATGCATCAAGAAGTTTCATCTCGATCAATGTAGAACCGCCTTATTATCCTTAAAGTTGAGACATTCAACTGTATGGTGAGAGGAGACGATGAAGGGTAAGTGTGGATTAAGTTAAGATTAGAGCAGATTAGGATAGATTTATAATTCTATATGAATCTGAAGTTATTCATGTGAAACGAGCCATCTCACGTAACAATTATTTTTACATTTTCATCCTTATAACTTTTGCACATTCATTCTAGTTTGTATTCTTTCCTACTTTTCATGATTCCACCCCTACAATTCGTTAATTATAAGTATTGAGTCTTGAGCACGAAAAAATAATTTGATAAATAGAGAGTTCAGTAGTTTACTGATAATTAATAAATTAATAGATTAATTCTTATATGTATAATATTAAACTTAACAATTTGAATAGGATAGTAACAATTAAAGAAAATTCATTTAAATTATATATTATAAAACCAATAAAATAAGAAAATAACCCTCGACATTAACATGCTGGCACTTAGCTTGTTTATATACCTAAAAGACCAAAACCGAACACCCATGTAAAATGCAAGGCCATCTCTGCTGCTGCTGCTACAAAAAAGAAAGAAATATATATATGTATGTATCAAGTCTCTCTCTCCCTCACGATCAAAAACCAAGTTGCTTGTATTTCTCGAAAGAAACTCTTACCGTGTTTGTATTAGTGGGCAGTGGATATTAGCTATTTATAGCAATGATGGGAGGAAATTGCATGGATAATATCTAAAGACAAACAAGGTTCCTTAAATTCCAGTTAAGTTCCTTTGGACTTTTTGTACATAAGCTATACATGTAGCCCTAATTAGGGTCATCTATACTCTAGAGCATCTAATCTATATTTGTCTTTTCTCGTTTTTTTGCCTAATTACATGTCTTGAAGTACCCTTTGCTTTTAACTTGTAATTAAATCGACAAGCTTTTCCTTGTTATTTAACTACTTGTAGATCAATCAGGTCCAGTTACATTTATATTTGTTTTTTATGGGACCACTAGTTTTTTTTTTTTTTAATGTTATACTTGTGTTTTTTTTTTTATGACATCTTTGAACTAGGGGTGATCATTTTCGGTTTAGTTCAGTTTTTATAAGAAAAAATAATCAAAATAAAATTTTTTTAAAAAAAAAAACAAAAAACCAAAACCGGTTCAAACCGGTTTGGCTCGGTTTTTTTGGTTTGGCTCAGTTTTTTTCTGGTTTTTTTTGTTTGGTTTCGGTTCGGTTTTTTCGGTTTTAGGCTTATAAAACCGAAAAACCGAACCTAACCGAACCGGTTGGTTTATTCAAAATTTTAATCGGTTTTTTCGGTTATTTTTTTTTCAGTTTTCTCGGTTTAATCGGTTTTTCAGTTTTTTTCTCGTACCTACTTTGAACCTTTCTTGTTAACATATATGATGATTTTCAGACCCCAAAAAAATAAACTATATTTTTATTTTATTTAACATAATTAGTTGGTGTATTTTAAATTATCCTTTTTATAAAATGAAAACATTAGTATAAGAAAATGTTGATAGTCATATTAGACATCCGATGTGTAATCACAAACTTTCATTTATTAACATTATATTTAAACACGACTATAGATTGATATATATTAATAATATAATACTTATATATTCAAAATAATAACATGATGATGATTAAATTCACCAAATATTTTAATTTAGAAAAAGATTGAGGGAGTGATAGGATTTTAACTTACGATATGTCACTTAATTAAATATCAAATAATAACCCCAACTTAAATATTTAAATTATTGAATAAGATTTTAAAAGCATTTTTATTTATTAACTTCTAATAATACTCAATATATACATTTCTTGTGTGCCTCTTTTGGACTTTGGACCGGGCTTCGTTGCAACGTTGTCTACAGGGTCTCATGAGACTTTATCATACGTTTACGTTTTTCACTCTAGTTTTCAACATAAAGTAATAAAATATTTTCTCTGGCCTTGTTTGCATATTTCCAACCTGTTCTTGTAAAATTGATGGTTAAAATTTCAAAAAGATTTATTGAACTTTTTTCCATTTACTTATGCCCACTAATTCATTATAAGGTGAGCGGTCTATGCATTTTGAAACTGTGATGCATGTTAATATTCTATAACCTAAAAGTAATTAAATCCATTTTTTATAAATAATTGATAGAATAAAAAACACCAATAATATGTTTTCAATAATCATATATCATTCATGATTCTATCGGTATTTTTTCAATAAAATTTATGTTTAAATACCAATAAAAAAATCCATTAGGAATATATAAAATTCTAGTAGTGCGGTGTAAATAGAAATACATAAGATGGAATCTGGAAAAGTATGATTTTGTTTACATTATTTAAAAAAATAATTATGCACTTTTTAAAATTTATATTTCTTTGATTATATCACTATTAGTAAATTAAAAAAATACTACGGAATATTTTATTGGTGTTTAAGTGAAATATCATTTGTATTTTGCGTTGGTGATGGAATTGCCCATTAAAACACATAGTAGGAAAATATCTCATTGGGATTTTTGTTTCCATTGGATTTTTTTCTGGGAATGAAAAATATTGCCAAATCAATATCGGTGATAAAAAATAAAACCTAGTCAAAAACCTAATTGTAACTTGTTGATTTTTGTTTTTTTTTTATTAAAATGATATCGTTTTGATTTAAAAAAAAAAATTAAATCGGGTGACCAATAACCCGGGACTTAAACCAAACCAGGTCTAAAAACTATGCCTTTAATCTCTTTAAAGAAAAACAGAATAAATAAGTGGATGTCGAAGTCAACAGGGTATAAAATTAACAAACGTGGAAGAGTGGCTTGAAATCACAAAAGCAAGCACCTCCCTCTATTTCTTCTGATCCCACCCTAGTGGTCTCGATGATTGCAACCCGTCACTGACGATCATGATTGAAGTTATCTTCCCTTCTCTTCTTTCTGACCTCTTGCTTGCACGTGGAATCAATGGTAAAGACTTCTTTTTTAAAAAAAGAAAGAAAGAAAAAAGTCAAAATTTCTATTTATACATTCTCTAATTGGTTCCAGTCTATTAAAAAAGGATTCTAACATGTAATTTTTATTTTTTATTTTTTTGCAAAAAGCAGTAGCAGAGTCAAAACTATATAACTGCGACCTTGCAAGTGTTTGCTAATTTTGAGCCACCATGTTCATTTAATTACTCTCAAACAAGATTAACTTTGGTATTTTGCATGAAGTGGTCATTTCTTTTGTTCTAAAATCAAATAATATTTTAGGATGAGAGGCAAGCAAAGGTTTGATCACTGTATAGATATATATATCCACAGAAAAAACCTATTTTAGAATATTAGGATCTTGTAGTATAGTTTATTTAGTAATCAATCCAAATATTGATTCGTGTCTCAAACTCTCAATATAGTTCAAGCCACAGCATAGCTTAAGTTTATAACAATGTTTTCATTAAATTAATGGAAATGGAATTTTATTTATTTGTATAACCAGCGTAAGGATAGTGATACCAACACCATTCCATATATATATATATATATATATATATATATATAAAGCAATTTCCTCCCGGGGTCCCTGGTGTGCATGAATGATCTTGCCACTTGCGGTTTTTTCTTTTTTTAGGTTAGAAGAAGGGCAAAAACGCTAGCTAGGAAAACCTAGGAGTAGCCACTCCACAGACACATGTGACCAGCTGCTTGAGTTTTAGCAATGTTGGCAACACCTACCTTAATTGGTGATCTATCTATATATCTATCTTAGACTCTCGATAAGTAATTAAATAAAGTTAAAGATCAGTGCTTGCTTTTGGTAACGTCTTAAGAATTGATCACATGTGATTGAATATTATGGTGTGAGAAATTTAATGACAGCCAAAGCTACTAATGTCCAGAACCACACAACCACACATTTTCAAGGTGCTGGTGTGCTGGTAGCCCTCTCCTCCTCAACCAAGTATTTTTTTTTTCGTTGCTTTTGCTCTAACCCTTTTCTTCTTTTAGGAAGTAGTTGTTTCTTTTCTTTTTTTGCTTGGTGGAGCTCAGCAAATTTTGAGATCTTGCGATGTTATTTGTCTGATCAACTTGGTGAACGAATTAATCTCTTTATGTTCATGATATTTCTGCCTAGATTGGTGAAAAAATCTAAGACTATGTTACGACTCGTTGTGCCATGATGCCAGAAAACAAATGGATCTTAAATCCTTGGCTCGGAATCATACCATATATTCGATCCAAACTTTTTCGAGAATAGAGGTGGAGTAAGACTCCGGTCTGTGTCATCATGTGACCACTTAAAGTGATTTTTGTCGACTTCTAATAGTGATTTAACTCATACTATTATTGGCCATTTATTTCATATTTATTTGTGGTGGTTTTCATTTATAAATCACGAGTACTCCATTCAAAAACTTCAAAAAAAATTTAAACAATGTTTACGCGCATTTTAAAAATACATTTAACTTAAAATTAATAGATTTTAATATATTTTCGAACATAAGCTAGACATTAAACACAAACCACCCGATTGAAGAATGCCTTGACACTTCAAGGAGCCAATTGTGAAAATTGATAGTATCAAATTATTCATGTTCTATATTTTCTTTTTCTTTTTGTGCAAGTATAATTTTTAAACTTCCATGAAACAAGTCCTGTACATGAGTTATCCTTTATTATTTTTTATAATTATCGTTACGTATAATTTTCTTCAATTTATTTTTCATGCATTCTACATTTAACGGAATTCGGTGGAAGGAAACATTGAAGTCAATTCTGTAACGGAAAAACGGGAGTTTTTGTACACACGATTATCATTAAGAAAGATGCATGATGTTTTCAACAGAAACCACAGTGAAACCTTGTCAAAATCCTGTTTGTGAAAATACATTTTTTTTCTCAATGAATATTTAAAAATAAACGTAGATTACAAAAAAAACATAAGAAAGAACAAAAGGGAAAGGAAAAGTAAAGAGCAAGATTTACTAGGTGAGAACCGCCCAGTCTGGATATGGACATTGATAAACCCATCCAGACCCAGAATATTGCACACAATGCAGCCATAAACCCTCTTCATGACCATCATACCTGCAAACAGTAAAATAAAGCTCACATGAACCCCAGCTAATCACAGTTTTACAATACACCTAGTAACAACGGATACAGCAATAGATATATATATATATATATATGGCTGACTTTTTAGAGAATATCTAAATGTATATTTACCATGAAAACTAAAAAATTTCGACTAGTTTACAGATACCCCATGAAACCAAAGGGGAAAGGTTAATGCGAGATGCAAAAATGGTTTCTGGAAGGCCAGTTCAGCTCCGAGTGACAGTGTTTAAACATTCATCTTAATTGACACCGGGTGAGCTAGGAAGTTTCTGAAAACATGTAGTAAGTTTTCCCCCATAGGATAAAAAAAAAAGAGAGGAAGAAGAAGAAGCTTCTCAATAAAGAATTGTCGATGTTGGAGTGAGGGGGTAAAAAACCAGTTGAGAAAAAAACGATGTCCTATAATTTGGCAGCAACAAAACTTGAAATTTCAAATGATTTTTAATGGATTTCAAGTCATTGAGATTTCTATGCAGCAAAAGAATACCAGTTCAGGGAGATATCACATGCCTGGGCACACACTGTTGAACTTTTGTTTGTAAACCATAAATAAATACCCTCATATCAGTTCTTGTATCACTTTCTTACTATGTGGCCCTAATACATAATATGCTTTATAGCATTGAATAGTGTGATTGTAAGCAAATAAATCAGAAAACATAGCCAGCAACATTAAAAAAAAAAAAGGTTCTGCACAATCTAATAGCATTTAACAAGCACATCATCATGATAAAAAAAAAGTATCTTACCCTTTTGGAACCAAATTTGGACAGTTTGTGCACATAGGATCAATGTCAAAAGCTTCTTCGGTACTGTCTTCATACTTATCAGAACTGTTATTTTCAGGCACAAGACAATTGTTTGGACTTTGAGCAGCTCTATCAGCATTCACTCCTTCACTAGATCGATTAGTAACATTTTCGGATAGATAAAGAATGTCATTGGCTATAGGATGGCCTGTGTATTGCAAATGGACACGGATCTACAAGAGACAGAGTCACCAAGTAATTAAAGGATTGAGAAACTTCCTAAATTATGGTGAATGCAGTACAGACATAAGGCTTAAACAGTAAAGAAAGAAGATTAGATTTGCATAAAAGTAATTTACAGCATGCTTGCTGTTCCAAAGAGAGTACCTGGGCTATTACAAAAACATAAGCAAATGCGTCTATGGTGGGCAAAAAGGGAAAATGGCAAGTGATTGAACCAGTTTGAGCTAAGTTCTATGCAAATAAGGAACAGGCTATGCCATTAAAGGTTTGAGTACCATGGAATCCAGCCTCTGTTGTGAGATGAACCTAGTTCACTTTTGTTCAACATGGTTCATTCTGGATGGCTTGGTTAAGCCTTATTTGTTAATTAATTGGAGCTTTTGGAATGCCTGTGTACCCGGGATCGTTCTTTGACTAAGGCTTACAAGCAAAGAGAAGCAAAGCCCTAAGCTTGTGACTTGTGATACCATTTGAGACTATACATCTACTTTCTATAGGTTTACTTGGCATTCCCCTCAAGAAGTGTTGGATGCACATTATGCATGATCCACCTCTGCATAGTCCGTGGTTTGAAAATTATTGGACAGAGATAGTCTCCAGGAGTCCTGCTAGTTCGAAGATCTTGTGCATATAGAAGGGTTTATTTGGAAGCCTGTATCCTATATTTCATATCAAATGAAAAAGAGATTGTGTTTCATGGTTTCTGAAAGTGAAATTGTTTTGGGTGCTGCAAGTGCATGGGAAACCCCGAGGTCTATAGCCTGGAGACTGGATTAGTGGAAACTAATTTGCTTTTCAAATTCAAACCTGGCTTGCTACTCTTAGTAACTAGTCCACTCTACAAAAACAAAGGAATGCAGAAGTATCACAAATCTCATCTGCCTTTTCTGCAATTAGAATACAGAGGCTTGGATTAGGTTTTCTTCCCATCCACAAAGAGATCATGTGAGAGATGTTGCTAAAAAGTCAAACAATCTATAGTAGGACAGGCTAAAGATAGGTACTGGGATTTGGGAATTCTCTTAGCAAAATGAAAATCTCGGGGGTAAAACCCTTCCCACCTAGTTGATTAAGCTAGAATTGATATTTTGGTTATTTTAGAAAAGGAAAGTAGGGTGCAGATTTCTTGTAAAGAAGGTGGTTACAAATAAAGGACAAAAAGCAATCATCTCTAACATCCAAAAAAAAAATGGTAAGAAGAAATCTATGAACCAAGCAGGAGAAAAGTAAGGGTAACAGAGATCTGAGGCATCTATGAACCAAGCACGAGAAGATCATAATATATCCAATGTTGCTTCTGTGGTCAGAAAATTTTTCTTACTTGATGAGTTCGGCCAGTGATTGGTTTACACAAAACAAGGCTGTGAATGCCATTGGTGCCAATCCTTGTAAACTTTGTACAGGCAGTCTTTCCCTTGATGGGAGAACCATCACAAGAGTTACCCACCTGTAAAGACAATAAAAAAGGGCGTACAAACTCAATATAGGCATTTCCTCTGCCTTATATTTGATGTTAACGAGAGTGGGAAAAGAAATGAGGCTTGGTTACAAACACTAAAGAAAGCTATAGATATAGCAAAACTAATATTAGGGTTCAAGCAACCTCACTGATAAATATCAAGCACAAAGAATAGCATCACAAACCAACAGCTTAGCATTTCCCATGGCCAATAACCATATTACTAACACCCACCATAACCATGCATGCTTATACTAAGAAAATCAGCGTTGCCACTTTGCAAATACAATAAAAGCAAGAAACATAGAGAATGCACCAGGGCACAAGTGGACACACGAGGCCCACTCACAAAAAGTTTAAGAGTGATGGATGAAAAATATAGCACCAAGAATCATACACAAGCACTCTCAAACTTAGAGCTATGCAAAGAGAAATATAGCACCATGCCCCAGGTTCAAAGCAGAGAACACCGAGAAACTCCTAGGGGTGATGGAAATGAACTGTTATACTCTATCATAAAAAAAGACTACCCATACCATGTTAAAACCTATGTAGAAAGACCCAAAAATTTAGAACAAAAGTTCTCCTCCATGAGAATGATCCTTCCCACCAGATATGAGCCACTCCAGATCCAAGGCAAGTGATTAAAAAATAAGGGCACGTAAAGTGACCTGCATCCACTATAATAGTATATGACAGCTTCACAAATAAAGTACCCGTTCAAGAAAGTGATGCTTCAGAAGATGAGCAAAGCATCAATATGGGATGTGTTCTCATCTCAAAATAATATTTGAATGAATGAAGTAGGAATGACTCCATAGCATGCCAGGCACATATGGAAATATAATTCGTGAAATGCATATTCACACCTTTAGTTGACAGGGAAACCAGAAATGAAATATAATTCGTGAAATGCATATTCACACCTTTAGTTGACAGGGAAACCAGAAATCCATAGGATCTAATATAAACAGTGACACCCCTACAGCATAGAAGAGATGAATAAAAAGCCTCACCTCTACAGTGCTCCTTCCTTCTCGAGCATTGTAATTAACATTAACATCAACAATTTGCTGAAATGAAAATGCATAAGAAAGCTTAAGTGTTATCATTACTTCTAATAAGAAACAACAGCATTCTCAGCAGCATATCAAATATGTTGCAAGAAGACATAAGCACGCGGGCGTATGTCTGGTTAATAAATAAATATGCATCTGAATTTCATGGATTCTTGGTTTGGCAAATCTCTACTTAGAAGATGGCAGCGTAACAATTGCAGATCAGTCATTTTCTCACTTGTATCCCATGTTAATACCTATTTTACAAAAAGATCATAAAATTTTTCCAATCTATTTGCTTGGCAAAACAAAACTATACTATTTAACATTTTTTTTCTAATAGTTTGTTTCTTCAAATACCCTAAGATTAAACTATCATCTAGAGCTTATTAGCTAAAACAAAATTGGACTAAGCCTTGGCAAGATCAGTTTGGGAAGTTCAGTTTTGTTTATCTTTATAAAACTTCCTACGCAAAACCCCTGCTCCGTAAGCATTATAAAGAGAGGGCATCTGTTGTAACCTGTTTTTGGGTCCCCCCACAAAAATAAAAATATATAACCGGAAGAAATTAAAAAAAATAATAAGAGGTGGGAGCGCTCAGAAAGAATCAAAAAATTTTTTGATTAAGGAGTTTCAGAAATGCAATGAGTGAAATTTTACAGTATATATTTGACTGAAGAGAGCCCTGTTGGAAGAGAAAATTTAATTTGAAGAGAAAAGGGCCAAAATTGGATGTTTATGGACTCAATTGGATTTTATTGAAGGTTTATTTGAATTTATAGAGGTTTTGATTGCAAGGAAAATTGAGTTTTAAGTCAATTTAGGCTTTAATTGGAAGAAATTAAAGTTCTGGGGTCAAATTATAATTTTTGAGAGTTGATTTGGTTAAATCAAGGGCTTAATTGCATAAATATTGAAGTTTAAGGTCCAATTAGGGACTTAATTGAAGAAATCTGAAACCAAGGACCGAATTGGAAAAGGCGCGTAAGTATAGGGGCTGCAATTAACAAAATCCGGGGGCCAAATTGAAGAAATTGAAAGTTTAATGGTCAATTAGGGATGAAATTGCATAAATCCGAGACCAAGGACCATATTGCAAAAGGCGCGTAACTCGGGGTCGAAGATGAAGTTATCTTAGGGACTAAATTGCATCAAATCAAAAGTTTTAGGGTCAATTAGGGAATAATATTGAACAGCGAAAGTCGGAGGACTAAATTGAAAATTAGCAAAGAAATCCCTATTTTTATCAAAACGGCGCCGTTTTGCATTTTAAAAAAAAAAGAGGGGGCGGGGAACCGCGGCGACGCGTCGCCCGTCATTGTTCATTTTCTTCCCCACCGAGCTGCCCGAGTGGCTGACTTCCGAGGCGTGTTTTACGCCTCGTTTGGCCCCCAAATCCGACAAAGCATGCACCAACATGTCCACACGGAACCCCTTTATCCGGGGAGTGGTCCGGTCGGGTCAAAAAGGTTTGGAACGGCTCCGTTTATTGGCCCAAATCGTGCACCTCGGGCAGTCTGCAAATTTGGCAGTTCGAGGTGCACACTTTGAACCAACGGTTTGGATTACTCAAGTCGAATCAAGGGCTGAGACGTTTTTCCCATTGAAGACAAGATTACCCTCTTTCCAGCCCTATAAATAGGAGCAATTTTCATGCTCAGGGGGGTTTTTTTGGAGCTCAAAATTGGCACAAAATAAGCTTTTCCTGCCCGGTTTTCCTGCAACCAGCTTTATCTTTCCTTTTTCTCTCCGCCGTGGCCTCCGGCCGCCACCACCGATCTCGCCACCGTCCTTCCCACGAAACACCACATCCCATCCATCACCCAGCAACCTCACCACGGGTCATAGTACCTCTCTTTCTCTCCCTCTCTTCTCTACAAAAATCTCCTCCTCTGCCACCGTGACTCCAACAGCGGCGGCGACAGCAGAGGTAGCAACCATCTTGCCCAAAAGCTCTCTTCCACTCCTACCAGCGAAGCAACCGAGAGTAGCGGCTCCTTCCTCGATCATACCAACGGCTCCGGCCAAGAGCTTTCATTCTCCTCTACAGGAATCTGCTCCTTCTTCTCCCAGCCGGGACCAGTGCACGCCAGTGAAGCCGCCAGACTCGCAACGCGCCGCCTCCTCCACGCCAGGTAATTCTTCTTTTCCTGCTGCCCGTGGTTAACCTCCTGCATGCAGAACGAAATATCGTTCTGCATGCAGGGGATGGGAGGGGAAAATAATTCCCCTCCTCGTTTTTTTCCTTCTGGGCCGGACCGATTCTCGGCCCGGCCTTTAGATCCGGGCGAGTCGGCCCGGAGCGAAACCCAACCCGTTCGGGCGAGATCGGCCCAATTCCTGCTGGGCTGGGTTTGGCCCATTTATTTGGGTCGGCCCAACCACATAATTTATTATAATATATTATATTATTTATGTATATCTATATATTTTAAAAAAAATAAAAATTTTATTAATAAAAAAAAAAGTTTTAAAAAATCATTGAAAAAATATTGTTGATTTTTCTGCATATTTTTGTCAAAATGACTTAATATTGGTTTGTATTTTTATACCGTAAAGATACAAATTCAGTATTAAAATACCCGGTTTTCGTCAAAACATCAAAAAATACATAATTAAAAAAAAATGTTTTTTGTTTTAAAATACAGCCTAGTCTCTCCAATATATATTATAACATCATATTTTCACACAACAAAGAAAATTTCAAAAACAGTATATGTATTAGCATGCATTTTGGCTTTAATAACCAGTTTATTCAAGCCATGAGAACTAGGCCAATATTTCAAAAATTCTAAAAAAATCTTTTTGTCTTCTTTTAATATATGGGATTACGAATTTATACGTAAAACGTATTCCTGATATTAAAAATATGGAGCAGATTCCTGCAGAGGAGAAGGAAAGCTCTCTACTGAGGTCGTTGGTGTGATCGAGGAAGGAGCCGCTACTCGGTTCTTCTTGGTAGGAGTGGAAGAGAGCTTTTGGGCAAGATGGTTGCTACCTCTGCTTGTCGCCGCATGTTGGAGTCACGGTGGCAAGAGGAGGAGATTTTTATAGAGAAGAGAGGGAGAGAAAGAGAGGTACTATGACCCGTGGTGAGGTTCTTTGGGTGATGGATGGGATGTGGTGTTTCGTGGGAAGGACGGTGGCGAGATCAGTGGTGGCGGCTGGAGGCCACGGCGGAGAGAAAAAGGAAAGATAAAGCTGGTTGCAGGAAAACCGGGCAGGAAAAGCTTATTTTGTGCCAATTTTGAGCTCCAAAAAACCCCCCCGAGCATGAAAATTGCTCCTATTTATAGGGAATTGGAAAGAGGGTAATCTTGTCTTCAATGGGAAAAACGTCTCGGCCCTTGATTCGACTTGAGTAATCCAAACCGTTGGTTCAAAGTGTGCACCTCGAACCGCCAAATTTGCAGACTGCCCGAGGTGCACGATTTGGGCCAATAAACGGAGCCGTTCCAAACCTTTTTGACCCGACCGGACCACTCCCCGGGATAAAGGGGTTCCAGGTGGACATGTTGGTGCATGCTTTGTCGGATTTGGGGGCCAAACGAGGCGAAAACACGCACGGAAGTCGGCCACTCGGGCGGCTCGGTGGGGAAGAAAATGACACCGAGGCGACGCGTCGCCTGGTTCCTGCCCCTCTTTTTTTTTTTTAAATGCAAAACGGCGCCGTTTTGATAAAAATAGGGATTTCTTTGCTAATTTTCAATTTAGTCCTCCGACTTTCAGTTTCGTTCAATATTATTCCCTAATTGACCCTAAAACTTTTGATTTGATGCAATTTAGTCCCGGCATAACTTCATCTTCGGCCCCCAGAGTTACGCGCCTTTTGCAATATGGTCCTTGGTCTCGGATTTATGCAATTTCATCCCTAATTGACCATTAAACTTTCAATTTCTTCAATTTGGCCCCGGATTTTGTTAATTGCAGCCCCTATACTTACGCGCCTTTTCCAATTCGGTCCTTGGTTTTGATTTCTTCAATTAAGTCCCTAATTGGACCTTAAACTTCAATATTTATGCAATTAAGCCCTTGATTTAACCAAATCAACTCTCAAAAATTATAATTTGACCCCGAACTTTAATTTCTTCCAATTAAAGCCTAAATTGACTTAAAACTCAATTTTCCTTGCAATCAAAACCTCTATAAATTCAAATAAACCTTCAATAAAATCCAATTGAGTCCATAAACATCCAATTTTGGCCCTTTTCTCTTCAAATTAAATTTTCTCTTCCAACAGGGCTCTCTTCAGTCAAATATATACTGTAAAATTTCACTCCTTGCATTTCTGAAACTCCTTAATCAAAAAATTTTTTGATTCTTTCTGAGCGCTCCCACCTCTTATTATTTTTCTAATTTCTTCCGACTATATATTTTTATTTTTGTGGGGGGACCCAAAAACAGGTTACAACAAAAATCATCAGATAAGAATGCAGTTTCTTATCACAGGCCATAGACATGTACTACCTCATCCTCAGGAAATACCCCAACGACCTTTGCAACATATTGTTTCTGTACTTTGCCAGCTTCAATCTGCAACAATCAGATAACAAGAGAGAGATGAGTATTCCTTAGCAGATACACGAGTACAGATATATGATGTCATGCCAGCAGATTCAAAGCAGCATGGTACCTATAATTGTAATAAAGATACAACAGTACGGAAAATACCTCTTGCCTAAAAAGGTCAGCCCTTGTAGCATTTCTAGCCAAGATAAGGAGTCCTGAAACAAGCCGATCTAGCCGATGAACAGCTGGCATGACCATGTCAAGGGAAACAATCCAAAATAAAATGGAAAACCAGACAAAACAGATTGAAGTACAAAGAAAACATATTTAAGTTTCTCAATTCAAGACTTTTAAGAAGCTCATGGAAAGGCTACAATACTTGCTTTCAAATGTAAATCATGTTCGGATACGAAATAAGGGAGCTAACCCATGTTCTGCCTGGAGAACGCCAACAACAGTATTCTTGCGATACTGACCACAAGGATGCACCTATATAACAATAGAAATTAATCTATGATTAGCACCACAGAAAAAGAGACTAATCTATATCAGAAGATGGTAATGCAGAGAATTTCAACTCTCTCTCACATCACAAACAACACACAGATGAACAATTGTTTTTAGCTGGCACAGGCTAAAATGAAAATCAAATGAGATATAATCATTTTATTGACAATACTCAAGCCAGTATCACAAAATAATATTAGCTCTGTTACACACTTATTAAAAATCAAACATAACTTGCCAAAGGGTGACTGGTTCCACCAACAGAAAGCTTAGAAATGGATGCCAAAACATGATTGAAAGACAAATATAATTATGCATGGTTGTCTCCAGTTCTTCTGTCACATTTTAAAGACAATTGTAACATAATTGATCGTTAAACATGGCAAGGAACAATTTCTCCTTTATGCCTCCCACACCAGAAATAGTATAACAATTATAAGGAACAAGAAAAAAAATGGAGGAAATATCATCAAACAGTTATATTAGATCCTTGGCATGGTTAGTTTTATGGACTACTTTCACATGAAAATATGCGGAAATATGCCATAGACCATCTAGGTCTCTAAAAAAATCTAACATTTTAGGAGAAAAATAGGCCTATTAAAAATTATCTAATGTTATTATGATAGAAAGAAGGAGAAAGCAGCATACTAAACTAATCTCAGCACTTAAAAGTAATATTCTAAGACCTGATAAAATTCTTTAGAACAATAAACAATAAAAATAAATATTATATACCCTAGGACCCACCAAAATCAGAAAATATTAATAAGCACATTGATAGAATAACAACTTCTTTTCTTTTCTTTTCTTTTTTCTCTTCAAAGTATCAGATAGAATGACGTCAATATCACCCATGAAAAGTGGAAAACCAAGTCACAGATAACTCACAGGTACAGTTGCTGGCTTCCAAACAGTTACGACATCATCTTCTTTATCAAGAATGGGAACATCCCAAGCCATCACCGGCGGTTCATGCCTACAATCTTTGCAACATCAATTCAAAGTTCGATACAACTTCAAAAAATAAAAAATAAAATAAAAGCTGTGCAAGAGCAAATTTTAAAAATTTACTCATGCGGGAACAAAAGCTCTAGTTAAGTTAAAACCTATCCAAGTAAACCTTGCAATCAACCACGGCAAAAGCACACACCTGTGCACGAAATGGCTGATCTTCTGCGACGATTTAACAATGTACGAAACAGGAACCATCTCTCCATCAACTTGTATCCGTCCACATTTAACAGCACCAACCTACATTAATTACTCCACAAATACTCAAAATCCCCAAACTTTAAATAAGATTAAAAGGAATTTAATATAAAAAAATGAGTTGATAATTACATAATAATCATAAGGTCTGCCTTTGAATTCTTCCGCAAATAAATCCACTATCGTCTTCCCCGCCCACCGGTTTTTTACCTGTATACCGAAATGACGATAATTAGAGTTTTATAAAGCTCGGCAAAGAAGAGAGTGAGCGAGTTAAAGTGACTGACATGGGAGATAAACTCGAAGTAGTAAGGTCTAACGTGGCGCCTCCCTGCGAATTCCCGCCAAAAAAAAACAAAATCAGAGTTCTTTTGTTGTTTCTATCTTCAAAATAAGCTGCTTTTGTTGTGTGCTTCTGATAAAATTACCGTCACGAAAGATGTAATCGTGTTTCTCAGGAGGATTAGCCGGTGTTTGCCACACAATTTCCATCTTCTTCTCAGCTGCTTCTTCTTTTTCTCCTCTCTTTCTCTTCATCTCTCTCGATTAATTTGGGTTTTTAGGGTTTTGCTCGAGTGGATTACTTACATGACGGTACCGTCAAATGCTCCATGCTCCATACAATCTTGCTATCAAGAACACGACACGTCGTCTGGTGCTCAACATTTTAAAAACCAAAACGACGCGTCTTGTGAATGAAAGAAAATAAGAAAAGTGAAAACAGCGTCGTTTTGATGCAAATTTGCGAAATGGAGAAAACAAAAACAGAGAGAGATTTGATTTTGGCTTTCCTTCATCTTCTATGTTTCAGCTCACCAACAAAATAATAAACAAAACACCTACTGCGCCTTCTTCACTACTAATCCAATCACTTCTTTTTTTATCTTTTTCAAGAAAAATAGAAACCCAACGAAATAAAAAAAAATAAAGGTGTGACTTACTTTAATTTCTGTAAAATCTCTTCTTTTTTCTTTTTTGAGATCTGTTAATTTTTAGTTGATTTCCTTTTGTATTATGTGTGTGAATCTTAGGTGTGTTTTGTGATTGCGGAAATCAAGAGGGGATTTTTCTTACACGTGGTAGTAATTGATTGGAGGAGGTAGGGGAAATGCCGGAGGAGGATATGGTTGATATAAAGTTCAGGCTTTACGACGGGTCAGATATCGGGCCCTTCCGGTGCTCATCATCAACATCTACTGTTGACATGCTCAAGCAGCGAATTGTTTCTGATTGGCCCAGAGGTTTTATTTTATTTATTCACTTTTTATCACTATTTCTTTCAATTTTAATTTTTACTTGTTTTAATATTTATATGTCTGGGTTTTTTTTAAGATTTTAGTTTTCTTTTTAGTGAATTTACCTAATTTGGGAGTATTTATTTGATTCTAAAATTGGGTTAATTTGCTTTGGTTGGAAACTTTTAGGACCGTGTTTGGGAAATTCAAAGTGGGTGCTTTGGGTTTTATTTGGGAAGTCGTTGAAAAGTGGTTCGAATAGTTTGATGGAAATGGTAATTTTTTACCCTTCAGTTAAAAAATGGGTAAACCCAATTAATTACGCTTTATCATTGCTATGGAAAGTTTGAGTATTAATCTATCTGATAATGTTGTCACAAGTTGATGGTTTATAGATGTTATTAATGTTGTGAAGTTGTCTGTGTTTGTCATTGTGGCTTTCGTGGTTCGACTTCATAGAGTAGGAGGTTTTGTTTGTGGGGTTTGTTGTTTTGGCTATTATCAGAAATGAATCATGGGAAATTCGCTGGACTTTTGTTAGTATTTGGTTATGGCTTGTATTGCTGCTTGATTAAGGTTCACCTGTTTGGTGTGGATCGGGAGCATACGATTGCGTTGCAGTCTAGAACTGTTGCAGTTGGAGAATGTGTTGTAAATTTGAAGTTATTGAGCTCAATCTGGGGTATGTGACCTAAGATGGTAAGGGTGAGAGCATGTGTGGAATCAACAAGATAATACAAGCCTCCTAAAATGCAGAAGAGATCCTAAGGAATGATATTCTCGATGTGAACCTGATCAGCCAATTCTTCTTCTTTTCCAGGCAAAGCGTCATCAAATATATCAAATTCCAAATTTAGAAATATTAACAGCTAAGCTAAGAAAGATAAAGATCTCTTGTTTGAAAAACCTATCTACTTTCTGGACAGGAATGTCTTTCATCCAATGGGATTTTCTTTTGTGCTATTTTGGTTACATTTTTCTGAAAAAATTTTATTATTATTATTTTAGGCAAAACTATCACTCCCAAGGTAGTGAATGAAATCAAGCTGATAAGCTCTGGTAAGGTTTTGGACAACAACAAGACTGTTGGACAATGCAGAACACCTTTTGGGGAAGTGGCCGGGGGAGTTATCATAATGCATGTTGTTGTACAGCCCTCTCTAGCAAAAACCAAAACAGGTAATTTCTATTTTAAATCATCCATCCAGCATAACAACTTTTTTCTTTGTTTCCTGAATTGTGTTTTTGATTTGCTTGATGGTTATATATGGACCCCCATGGTTTTGAGTGACATGATTCAACACCTGATTTGGATGTCCATAGAGCAGTGACCCTTCTTGCTTGCTGAGAGCTTGGAGATTTTAACTGCAGTGATACCCTGTTTTTAGATACTCTGATGTGCACATGGTGATAACTGTCTTTATGTTTTGCTGGAGGTTTCTGCCCTCTGGTTACTTGACTTCAAAATCACTGTTAAAGATACTTTAGTTATATCAATGTGGAAGATATAGAAGTTTGAAATGGTACCTTTAATTTGTACCTGTCTTCATAGATCCTACTCAAACTTATAAACAGACTTCTTTCTTCTATTCATGCATATGTTTCAGTGTGCGCATGTGTGTTTTCTCCTTGCGCTTCTAGTGTGTCTCCATATTTTTCCTTGGCGGTCTTGTGTATGAAGGGCGAAGACCCAGATTTATAACCATCCACACTATTATATTGGGCCAAAGTCAAAGTAAGTTCATTGCAGACTTGAGCTCCACCAGTTTAATTTCTTGAGTCCATCTAACCAATGGCGATATGATATGCCCCAAGAAATAACAGTTAATTTTAACTAGATGCTCCAAGTTTGTTGTTAGACAAATCTAAATTGGATTATACCAAAAAGGTCAATTGTACATTCTTTGTAGGGGGGTCTCATTTTGCTGAATAACTTCATATTTCTTGTTCCAATGGTCAGAATAATTTGGTTTTGGGTTCCATCAAGTTATGAACAAAGAAAAGTAGCCCTACATCAAATAATTCGATTAGTTGTCAATTTTAGAGGACAAATTAGAAGTTTTCTCTGTTCGAGGAATTGTAATAATCACATGCATGTGTTTAGATTTCTAAAGGCTCAATCTTTAAAAAAAAAAAAGAGTTTTCATTGGCTCGACACTGTTGTATGCAACTATTTTTATGCTTATTTGCTCAACTTCTTATTCCAAGTCCAAACCTTTAAGCATTTCTCAGCCTTGAATATTGACTTGGACCTATTCTGATATTGCAGAACACCGGGGATACTTAAAATTTCCCCTTGGGTGGTATCCTCTTAAGTTAAATTTAGCAACACCAAAACCTTACACCCATTTTCTTTTTTAAATGTCATGATTTCCTTGTTTGTGGTCCTTTCTCTACGCTTAGGCTATTTAATGCAGACTCGTAGAATTATTGCACGAGTCCCTTTTCTCTTTAAGATTGTTGCTTAAAAGCTTCTTATTTTAAACTATACTCGGTGGCTTTCTTGGTACAGAAAAGAAGATTGATAATTCACCGAAGCAAATTGCGTGCTCATGTTCCATAATGTGAAGGCAAGTACATAGATACTTGGGGAATTGTACCCTCGGTACCACCACTTTAGGTACAGCAGTTGTTTTCGTTGAGCATCCTGTGTTTTGTTGTCGCCATATTCACGTGTATTTGTAAAAGCGTCCGGTGGTGATATGTTTCTTCCCATGTTCCTTTCTTCTGTTTTTTCTTGGTTTGTTCTTTAAAGGTGAAGATCCGTACCAGTAATAGAAAGTTGTATACACCCATTGATGTAAAATCAAGAACCTTTATCATATATCAAAGAGAAATACTTCTGTGTTAATGATGATGCAAATTTACAATTTATGGATGGATTTGCAGTACTTACTACATGGCAAATTTTGCCCTGCAAGTTAGATAATTTTGCTAAAATTAAATTGCACGTATCCAAGATGACTACATCAGATGTTGGGAAAATGTTATTATTAAGAGAAATGATACACTCGACTTGCCAAGTTACAGAAATACTGATACTCGATGGTGCTGACTAGAAACAATTACCTATTCATAATCTACAAAAAAGGGCAATCATGCAATAGAAACGAGGAGGAACATGAAATGAGAGATACGTCAACAATCACACAGCGAGATACAGGAAAAAAAGCTTTAAATCTGCCGGAGAACATTTTCGGCTGCTGCTATTGTCTTTTGGATATCTTCAGCAGTATGTGCCAAGCTTGTAAACCCAGCTTCAAATTGTGACGGTGCAAAGTATACACCCTCCCTCAGCATTCCTTGGTAAAATCTGGCGAACTTTGCTGTGTCGCTTTTCTTTGCATCAGCAAAGTTGTAAACAGGCCCTTCCGTAAAGAAAAACCCAAACATTCCACGTATATAGCCTCCACAAATTGCATGCCCAGTTTTCTTGCCAGCATCAATAATGCCCTGAACAAGTTCACTGGTAATCTTATCCAAGTATTCGTAACTTCCTGGTTTCTGCAACCGCTTCAGTGTGTGTATCCCTGCAGTCATAGCCAAGGGATTCCCACTCAAGGTTCCGGCCTGGTACATTGGCCCTGCAGGTGCAACCATCTCCATAATCTCCCTTCTCCCACCATATGCACCAACTGGCAGACCACCACCAATGATCTTCCCTAGTGTTGTTAAATCAGGAGTTATGCCAAAATACTCCTGAGCTCCACCGTATGACAAACGGAATCCAGTCATAACTTCATCAAATATTAGAAGAGCGTTATTTTCTTCAGTGATCCTGCGAATGGCATTAATAAATTCAGGTTTCGGGGGGATGAAACCAGCATTTCCCACAACAGGTTCAAGGATTATTCCACAAATCTCTCCTTTGTTGTTCTCAAAAAGATTTTCCACAGCAGCAATGTCATTATAGGGGGCTGTTAGAGTTTCATAGGTTGCTGCTTTGGGGACACCAGGCGAGTCTGGGAGCCCAAGGGTTGCAACACCACTACCTGCTTTGACAAGGAATGGATCAGCATGGCCATGGTAACAGCCCTCAAACTTGATAATCTTCTCCCGTCCAGTGTAGGCACGGGCCAGGCGAAGCACCCCCATGCATGCTTCTGTGCCTGAGTTAACAAATCGTACCATTTCTATGCTTGGAACTGCTTTGATCACCATCTCTGCCAAAACATTCTCTAGAAGACAAGGGGCACCAAAGCTGGTCCCTTTCTTCATTGTTTCAGACAAGGCTGCAAGTACCTGTAGGTAAATGTTAGTCCACGAGAATGGAAAATAAACCAAAAGGGTACACTATATTCCACAGCCAGTATTCAGTAGCCTTTCCATGATAAGCAAGAAACAATGAAATGGTCTGTCAGCCATGAGTAGGCTATTTTACATTGATTCAGGCAAGAGAAAGAAAAAAAAAATCTGGATAATTAAGAATGGAAATCACCATTTTCCTTCATTCCTATATTTTCAAGGAAACAAATGTCGGCTAACACATACTCTACTTTTAGTGATGCGCCACTTCTCTAATAAAATGGAATGTGAACAATCTTGAGTACCAAGACTCTCACAGAAAGAAAAACGTTCATAGATACTGAAAATGCAAATGGCGGTGAAGAAGAATAGAACCTCATCATCTGCATGACCAATTATAGCAGGGCCCCAAGAACCAACATAATCAATGTAATCATTTCCATCAATGTCCCTCATGTGAGAACCCTTGACAGAATCAAACACAATAGGTTGTCCACCAACAGATTTAAAAGCACGTACAGGTGAATTCACACCTCCTGGCATCATTTCCTGCCAAAAAAAAGACTGGCATCAGTCAACAATCAGAGAATCCCAAAACACGTTTCACTTTATGATAACTTTAAGCTACAGCTCTCCAAAATCAACACTTTTCTCTCTCAAATCAAACTCAAACCAACAATAAATCAATTTCAACACCTTAATCAAACCCAGATATACAAAGACCCTTATCATGTTCATAAAAGCACAAACTTTTAAGAGGTCAAAATTGGAAACTAGAGTCCTCAGATTAACATTACAATCAAAACCCATCACCTATAAAGGAAGAAAAATCAAAAGGATGGTGATTTATTTTTACCTTAGCAGCGCTGAAAGCTTCTTCAGATTTTTCAAGAGTGAAACTCTTCTTCTTTTTCTCTTCTTCAACAGAGACAGCCATTTTAATGCTGCAAAAAGACAACCTTGATGATGAAGGATTTCTTTTCTGAGTCAGCTTTCTTGTTGTAGAACATGAAAGTCCTAAACCAACACTAACACCTGTGATTGTAGAAGCCATTCTCAATCTGTGTCTGGTCAAGATGATGATAAAGATATTGTAAGAGAGAGCAGCCATTGGATCTTTCACTTGTAGGTTTATATAGGGGCAAACCAACAATGGGCCGGGCCTGGTCGGGTCAGTTGCTTTTTTTGAATTCAGCTTCTCCTGGTTGACCATGGTTAATATTAATTCAAGCCTAAGAAAGGTATTTTATTGGAATCGGAGAAAAATTAAGTTTTTATTTTTTAGATTTTTTACTAATATCATATTAAAGTGCTTTTTAGAATTTCCTTTCGAACATGAAAATTTAAAATAAAAATTCTTGATTTAAAATTATTATTTTTTATTTCTTTAAATCATTTTAACATGTAGATATAAAAAATAATTTAAAAAAAAATAAAAATATATATTATTTTAATATATTTTTGAGTTAAAAATATTTTGAAAAACATCTATAAAATTTTACTAAAAATTTTGCTAAATTATAAAATATTTTAGATTTTAGGTTAGGTTGGGTGGGTAATGTTTTTTTCTACATGTATTAGTTGTACTACACTGGCTAATAACGGAGTAGTTGGAATTAAAGAAAAGAATTTTGATGAAATTATAGATAAAGTCATAGTTTTTAGAACCGGTTCGGTTCAAAATCCAGGTTTCGAGTTTTTACCTGGTTTTGATCGGGTAACCGGGTCATCCGGGTCAATTATTTTTTTTAAATCAAAACGACATCGTTTTAGTAATAAAAAAAAAAAACAAAAGTCAACGGGTTGCAACCGGATTTTTGATTGGGTCTTGTCGGGTCAACCGGGTCACAACGGGTTTTTTCTTCCTCTATTTTTTCTTCAACTCGGCTCGGTTCCACGCCCGGATCGGTCGGATCCCAGGTTGACCCGCCGGGCCGAGCCGGGTTTCAAAACTATGGATAAAGTAAGATTTTTCTTATAGATAATCTTAATTATATTCATGAATTTCGAAAAGTAATAAGGTTCTTAATGTAAACTAGACCCTTACGCAGGCTGATTATTAGATTAATTTGTGAGAATAATCAATTATTATATGTTGTCTTCACGACATAGAAATATTATATAGAAAGGGAAGATAGAATTCTCACACACCAGCCATCACAATTACGAGCAATGTTTTCGCGATGCCTTGCCCACCTCTGTGCTCCCGCCATGTAAATGACCTGCTACACACCAGTCATAAGAAATTATGGTTTCAGAGAGGATAGAGTGTTCTACATACCTTTCTATCTTTCTTATTAAAAAGGGAATATATTTGAAACATAAAACATCGAGTTTGATTTATTAAAAATCACTAATTTTGTGGAGGCTTTGCCCTTTTCCAAAAAAAAAAAACAAAAAGTTTACTTAGGTGCATGCTCCGAGTTTATTAAGCCGGTTAGGTTTGGTTTAGCGGGTTACTTAAAAAACCCGTGACCTGAACTTTAACCCATGCTAGATTTCAAGTTGAAGAAAAAAAAATCATTAGTGAAACCCAGTTTACCCTATAATAATTTAGTGTTGAAATCGCTGAAAGGAGAAAAGAAACTGCGGGCACTGGATTTTTAGGAATGAAGTGAATCTTTTAGGATTATACTAGCAAACTGTCTGCTTTAGCTATGGGAGGGGTAAAATTAATTGAATACAAAAAAAGAATGTATAGGCCATGAAGAATTTTTTTGGTATTATTATTAAACCAGATTTAATGAATCAAATTTTGATATTCTTAAACTAATTTAATGTCTAGCTCGAACTTCAAATTAAATCGTATGAAAATTATATTGATTTAATCTAGTCGATTTATTAGATCAAAAGGCAACCTTGATAAAAGCATGGTTTGATATTAAAAACAAAATTTCATATCAACTATTTTTTCAAAAAAATATGAAGATGACAATATAGGAGACCAACTAGAGTTTTTTGAGTTAAAAACTCATTTTTCAACATATTTCCACCCAAAAATAACTAATAAACAACATAAAAACCTCCCTGAAACATCTACCATCCGCAAAAAACTCAAATCAACCAAAAAAATAAAAAATAAATAAATCAAGAAAATTAAAACAAAACTTGATCTTTTTTTTTATGCATGTTTATATAAAAAATTCAACACCGTCGAACTCTTTTTATCAAATGAAACTCGTTGACATAAAAAATGATGAGTTTTGTTACTGAAAAGTGGTTAAACCGAGCACTTTCTCTTTCATCATTGAAAGTCAGTGACTGAAAAATAATCAAAATAAATTTGAAACAAAACAAAAATTATCGTGAATTTATGATTAGACATGTATTTTCTCTATGTTTTACATTTCAATTCCTTTTCTTTTAATTTGGTAGTTTGATCATAATTTCTAAATAATTTTTTTAATTAGGTTATAAAATGATTAAATTGAAAAAAAAATTAAAATATTTTTTTTAAAAAAAGTTAGGAACTTTACTGTGTTTAGAAAACCTTTGGTGTTAGCATAGAAGGTAATGGGATTGTAGTTTTACAAGTGAAAATATAACTTTTTTTATTGGGTGGATGAATTTGAATGTATTGAAAGTTCCAAAGAGAGAAGTAACATAAATTCTTTTTGGGTGCGTGGTTAAATTGAATTAGACAAAACTAAGAAATATTATTTTTTTATAATTTTAAAGTGGTGTTTAGTTTTAGTTACTATCTTTAAAAAAAAAAAAGCAAAATCACAAACAATAAAGATAGAAGAGACAAAACAGAAAAGAAAACATAAACATAATTGTATTTGGTAATGATATACAAGATAAAATAATTATTTATGTATCATATTTGGTTATGGTGGATAAGACAAAATAAAATATAAAAAAATCTATTTTATCTATAATATATGTTATTATTAAATTTACATATTGTTTTTTCTAAAAAATAGATATTTTTTTTTTACTTTAGGTGTTGAAATTAATAATATTATAATAACTCTAGTTATAAAATCAAGACTGACTGACTGGTTAACATGAAACCGGATCAACTTAAAACATTGACTGGTTCAAGTTTGAAAAAAAAAAATTTTTGACTTGGCCTAATTTGTTAAAAAAACATCTCTATTTTTTTTAATCAAACACATTTACATTTTTATTTTTATTGTTTCCATTTATTTTATTCCACGTAAGTAACCAAATGTTATCTAAATAATTAGATAATTTTGCATGTAGTACAAGTAGCCTCCTGTGTTCGATCTATAAGCACAACATTGTATGGACATTGCATTCTTTAGGATTGGCCTAATCTGGTGTTAAAAAGCATTTAAGTAGCTATGATCCCCCTTGTTGTTTTATATTTTTGACTTTAAATCTAATTCTAAAGACATTAACAACATGTAATTAGGTCATTGAAGAACAGCTTTGTTAATCATGGACACTTAGAGTGTTTGAATGGAAGGTGGCTTGTGTTTTTTTGAGTAAAAAACATGTTTTTATAGTTTTTATAGGTGTGATTTATATTTAAAAAATATTGTATCTTTAATAAAAAATCATCACGCCTCCAAGCTAATGATGTTCTAGCTGCTTGCTCATCTAGACAACTCTCATTAAATTATATTTCTGAACAGGTTCTTCTTCTGTCATGTGTCGTGGACTGTCCAGTCTTAGGGCTCCATCATGTGTTTCCGAGGTAATGGTTTTGTGCTTATTTACTTCTTTCGGTGGTTAGTTGGCTAGACTGCAAAGTGTACGAGCTGCCTTTTGGGTGGGAAGGTGCATAGTACTGCCTTGCGAGAGTGTTGCCCTCCAAAACGGCTGTTGCAACAGTTAACCTGACCACCTTGCCCCGGAAGAGAATCCGCCTCTGTACGGCCGTTGTAATGCGCCAAATTTCTAAGAATACAACTGTAAAATAATATAACAATCGAATTAATTGAAAAACTTTATATGAAATTAATTTTAAAAAACTGACTTAAGATATTAAACTGGAAAATAGATTAGGATTTAAAAAAAAATCAGTTTGGTCTGATTTAATTTAATTTTAAATTTTAAAAAAAATCAAACCAAACTAAAACAAATTACTTTTTTTCTAAATAAAAACTAAAAATGTTGACGCTTGCCGCATCAAAGCTTATAAAAAAAATCCGAATTAAAAAACTCATGAACTAATTTGGTTTTATAAATAAAAACATGAACCAAACTTATCGGTTTAAACAGGTCATTTGGTTCAATTTGGTTCAAATAAATTGGTTGGATTAGATTTCTTGATGGCAACCAAACAAAACCAACTGATGCTTGCCTTACCTCCAAACAGACCTTTGTGTGTTAGATTGACTCTGTTTAATAACCTGTTGATCAATGATAGAACATTAAAAGTGCACTTCAATATTTATATTTTTTTAAAATTAATTTGTTTTAGAGTTTAATACACTAATTAAGATGAACTTGAAAATCCCTTTTTAATTAGTGGTGGAGCCCAACGAAAGAGAGCAGTAGTTTCATTATTTTTGAACCTTAGCTTTATAGTTTAGACAGCAAACAAGAAACACTAATTGCGTATTTGTGTTGGGTGCCCCCATTGACATTAGTTCTAGGCTTGAACAAAGAAAATGAAAGAAGCTATGTTATTAAGTATAAATGTTTTTATTATTATTATTATTATTAATTAATAGAAATATATTGTTTAATCCACCACCAGCACATGATCACCGAAGAGAGGGCGCAGGCGCGCCTGCGTGTCGACGGCTACACCCATTGTTTATACACACAGAGAGAGATGGTTGACCCCCACAATTGACAGGTACCGCTGCCGAGTGCTAATTATTTATCTAAAGTCCTAATTAGGCAGGCAGCATGATGCTTAAAAAGTAACAATAAAAAATAAAATCATCTCTCTCCTGTCTCTAGCTTATGTTTTCAGCAAAGTTGGAACCGTATTTTTTAGTGTATTTTGATTATATTAATATCAATAATATATATATATATATATATATATATATATATATATATATAATTAGGTTTTTTCGACATTCATCGAGAGTATGATATGAGAATTTAGAATTGCCGAAATTCGACCCAGCTATCAAATACCTGGTTTATTAGATTTCATTTTGAATCAAAAGCAGTCATATTACATGAATTGTTTCCGGTTCTCATCACCAAACCATGAACATTTTCACTTGCAAGTAAAACCCCAGGAATAAAACAGCCAGTTAATTGTGTATTTGAAGCTGCGAGGAAAATTAATTTACGATTTTCTTATGAATTCATGTGATAATAATATTTAGAAAATCAAAAGAGATACTAAGAGTTAAAACAAAAAGAATAACATTAAATCTTAAGAAACCATGATAAGAAAAAAATAATCAAATTATAATTTTAAAACTCACCTTAAAGTTAATCAGAATCATAAGTTGAAAGGGTTAATTCGGGACAAAACTTGAGTTATGAATTGCTGAGTTTTTTATCAGGTTTTACCCGAGTCGGGATCTATTATTTCTTTATTTTTTTAATATAAACCTGTCCAGACTTAAATCGGTCGAGTTCTAAATTAATTTGCCGAGCTAATTCAAGTTTTACAACTATGTGTTTTTAATAAATTAATCAGTTAATTCTTTTGTTTTTTTTATCAAAAACAATACTAAATCCTTTATGTTTCCATACTTGATTGTAACTTGAATCTTTTGTTGTTTTTCATTATAACTATTTTTGCTTCTTAAAATGTAATTCATTTGTTGTAAGATTTTTTTTCTTTACACGTATGACACGGGGCGGATCGATTTTATATTAATAATTTTTAATAAATAACATGTTATTATTGGCTGGTATTGAAGTATTTTATACGTATGGCTAATTCACACATATATCAACTTATCGAGAATTAATTGCATCTGTTTTACTGAAGTATTTAAATTAGATTTGAATATATTTAGATACCATATATATATACCTCTATTTTGTTTTCTTTTCTTCTTTGAGCTATTCTTTTAACGATAAAAATAATTGAAATTTATAAGTAAACTATTTTTACTCATTTTGAGGAGAATGCTCGCTGTAATTTACTTTGATCACTAACTATATAATATGGAGTATAAAAATTACAAGAATATATATAATATCAAGAAGTAGAGGAGGTTGCTAAATTAAATTATGCGATATTGTATGATCATTAATCTTCCTGTGACTATATGTAAGTAGAATTTAAATATGTTAACTTTATATAGAAAACAAATTAGGGTATCAGTGTAGGCAGAAAGGGCGAGACAGTAATATATAAAATATGGAACTATATATGTGCTTGCAGTGATAATATTATATCCAAAAACAAGGACGTGGGCTTATTAACATGCATTGCTTACAAACACAGCTTAAAAGGCATAATTAGAGTTTTTTACAAGTAATATATACAAACACTAGCTAGGGTCATATATTTTTTATTTTTAACATAAAAAATCAAATTTTAAATAAAAGAATTTATGCAAATCTCTAATTAAATAAATTGATAATCATTTATATCAATAAATGAAAAAAAAATCATCAATATTAAGTGAAAGACAAACTAGAAAAATTAAAAGATAGATATAAATTAAAAAAATTTATCAAGCAAAATAAAATATTTGTCTAACTTAATTAAATAAAATAAAAATAGATGAAAATATTATCTAAAGCCCAACATATTATAAGTATTATTTAAAAATAAATTTTAAAAACTAAAAAATATTTGTTAAAAATAGATTTTTAAAAAATAAAAAATTATTATTTTAATAATTTTTCTTCACTGCTATATTTGAAACACCCGAACTCGAAGGAGGTGGCGAAAGGGCTACTAATCATGCGATGTAGTAATCTTACTGTGACTTGCTTAAAGAACACAATGTTTGCACTGCGGTCTGCAAATATTTTTTAAAAAAATTATTTTATTTTATTTTAAATATATTTTTTATATTTTCAGATAATCATGATATATTAATATTAAAAATAAAAAAATATTTTAATTTTTTAATTTTTTTCTTTACTTTAAATTAATATGTTTAATTTTTAAAAATAAAAAACATGGTTGCCACAGTGTGCTTGCAGTGATGATATTATATCCAAAAACAAGGGTAAAACAGATGCAGCATATGAGCCAGCCGAAACCATTTATCTATCCATAACGAACAAACAAGACAAAACATGATCTCTAATCACACTTGCAAATTTTGGCACGTCTCACCATCCAATATTAACTACAATATACTAACTTGCTAGTATATAAACCATATACAGATAGGTCACCCCAAAACAAAACAAAAAATCAAAATCACCTCCAATTGTTTGGCCCTCTTTCACTCTCCCAATTCAGCTTCCAGGCCTCTCTCTATACCGTATCCTAAACCTCTCAAACTATCCAATATCCCCAAAAAATGTCCATCCAGCCGAGTGGCAGGAGACCCACAAAATACACAACGGCCTCCCCAGGGGCAGTGAGTGCTTGACCAAAATCCCGTTGCGGGTGCTAAATGATAATGCTGCTTGTTATTGTTAGAGATACGTACTACCTTTTGGTCTTCGTATATTCTTCAATGACAAACTATAGAAGAGACTCCCAGAGGGTAAGAGAATGTGTTGGCATATTCAAAGGTGAGAGTGCCGCCGGTTACCAAAGGCTTTCCATCGTTAACAAGGCAGTCATTGTAGCGAAGGCGCTTGAATATCTTGGGGTCGATGAGGCGAACAGAGCTGAACCAGCCACAGTTGAGGTGAATTCCGGAGATGTCACAACCGGTGGCACACATGTTCATGATCTGAACAGTGTAAGTAGGTATGCCACTGGAAAGAGGGGCTGTGGGTCCCTGACTTACCACTATATCAGCGCTGGTACACTTTTCTCCTATCCTGTTAGGCTCCTCCATTGCCATTGCTGCGTAAAGCAGATGCAAAAAAGAAAAAAAAGTGAGTTTTTTTATTCAATTCCATGATAGTGAAAGCTATGTTCTCTTTTTATATATATTTAAAGGTAGTCGCACACTTGGCAGCCTCGATGAAACGGAATGTGAACACAACCAGCTGACCCACCAATAAGGGAATCGTCAGCAGACAAAAAATACTTTTTGGAGGTGAATCACAGGAATTATATAGGAAAAAGGAACAGACAAAATTAACTCAAAAGGCTAGATTAGGGTAGGGGTGCATGATGCCTCCTCTTTTCAAAGTTCAACGTTTCCCTTCCCCATGTACATCCACTTTCATTGAAATCGAAAACTCGATCAAAACTTTTGGCCCCCTCTCTTCGTAATAAACATAAAATAGTTTAACCATGCAAAATCAATCCCAACTGGCATGTCCCAAAACAATTTGCCAAGGCACTGATCGCAAACTTTCAACAAAAAGACTAACAAAAGGTGACAGAAACACGAAGGGATTCTAAATTCCATCAAGAAGATACTCTCAAGAACCCAATTGTTGAAGAAGGGCGGAGAGCAGGGGACCACAGTTTGCCAGCGGTGCACGTTAGCATGAGACGCAACAAAAAAATAAAAAAACACAGACGTGCCCCTCTGACAAATATATCGTACGCACATCTGAATAATGAGACGACGATAATTACTTGCTGGAAAAATAAATAAAAGTTGTTTCACTTGTAAACAAATGCAGTGTCAAAGACTGATAGTTTTCAGGACCGGCCCCTCACAACAATCAACCTACACTCAAAACAATCAGAAACCCACCCACAATTCTTTTGATCCCCATTTATTTCATTTCGAAAATATTAAAAAATCAAAAACCACTTAATTTTTTTTTTGAAATAAAAAAGAAAAATCACAAAATATGAAACCTTACAGCGAACAAGGAGCTTGCGGTGTGGGGCAGGGGCCGTGTAGTTCCCTCCCTCGTGAAGAAATACGTGACTCGACGAACCCATGAATCCACCTTCGTCTTTAGCCAAACCTGGAAATTGTTAAAAACAATTGATTAATTAGAAGAATGAAAACAGATAAGATCGATCAGGTATTTTGGATTTTATAAATAAAATAAAAAATGAAGACAAAAAAAACACAAATGGAACAAACATAGAGAACCCCTGATGTCCCAGAAAGAGAGGTCCCCAATCCACCAAAGCATATTAAAAGCAAAGCAGAACCGACCACAACAATAATTTAAAAATGATGATAATAGTAATAATAAATCATTCGTTTTCGTCGGAATCCATAAAAATAAATAAAAAAATCAGGGACGAACCAGAGGAAAATGAAAACGTGGATAGTAGTATAGCGAGCAAGAAGATCATCACCAAAACGACGCCGATTGTCTTCGAAACCACAGTTGTCATCGTCGAAGAAGGAAAACTCATTGAGACTCAGAAAACCAAAAAGGAACCAAAAGCTTCTCTTCTCTTTCTCTTCTCTTCTTCCTCTTCTTGAAACTCTCAAAAGAAAAGGCGTCTCCAAGAAGTCAAAGACTATAAGATAGACTGACTAGTGATAATAACAGCTCGAAACTCAGTGAAAACAAAACGAGTGAGTCTGGCTCGGAGATAGCTTTGGTTTATGATAAGATGTTTCTCTCTCTATCTCGCTGTCTTTCTCTGAAATCTGCATCAAAGAACGAGGGAGATGTTATTATTCATTAGTCGTCGTGTGTGTGTGTGTGTGTATTTCACATCAAAGAACAACCGTCAGATTATAAAAGAAACAAATGGTTGAGATTTGACTTTCAAAACAGCTAAGACGACGACTATTACTACCTATAAAACCTGTCTAGGTCGCGGTCTCACGAGGGAGGGAGAAGATGCTTTTCAAAACAAGACTAAACGACGGCGATTTGCAGCAGAGCTGGAAACAAAGCATGAAAAAGGAGGAAGAACAAAATAGCAAGAGTTTTCAAAGGAGGAAGTTGTTGAAGGAAGAGAAAGGTGTTTGGTTGTGATAGAAAAGGAAAACATGTATTTTCCGGGAAAACTTTATTTGAAAAAAATAAAAAAACAAAGCAATGACAGCTACTGCTAGAAACAGCGGAATTTACTGCGCTATAACAGTGTAGACAAAACACACAGAGAGAGAGGTTTAAGAGACAAAAATTGCAGAGACAGAGAGAGAGAGGATCGTTAAAGCCAGAAATGACAAAACATCGGAATCCTCCTCTAAACACTGCATTTATACCTCATACTCTTTAAATACACCGTATACAATTACGTACATCCATACAAATGGTGTGTATGTGTACAGCATACGTACTCAGGTTACGGAGCGTTCACTGATTCTTCCTTCTTCACCCCCGAGAGAGATCCATGCAGAACAATCAACACCGAAACGCGTGCGTTTTGTTGATGACAGAGAGAGAGAGATTAGGGTTTGGTTTGAAGGCTCGGTTTTTGAGTTGAGAGAGAGAGAGAGCAAATGCTGTGTGTATTTGTAGCTCTGCTTTTTTTTTTTATGATTGATTAAGGGTTAACTAGGGTCAGGGTTAAAGCGTGGAGTGAACGTGGGAGTTTTGACTGTGAATGGTTGGTTTTTTAACTGGGGTTAAAATGTGCACGTGGTTGTGTTACTTAAGGAGGATGGATATTGATAACGACGACGATGATGACGGATATTAAATTAAGCAAGGGGTGAAAGGGAAGAGACAAACAACATTGCTCGTGTGGGTTGACAGTTACAAGAATCTAATCATGATTCCGAGCTATGGGTTCATTCCGCTGTTAACAATGCCCGCCTCGGCTCAAGCCAGTTCATGTTGATTTCGAGCTGAATCGAATTACTTTGATTTTTATATTTCTATGAGCATATGATCAACGCATAGCAAGAATGAAATTGCAAAATACAAATAAAATCGATACCCAGAAAACCATATATGTTTATAATAAACCCTCGAGAATATCTGAAACTTGGCTCTTCTCAAGTATAAATCAGGAAGTCACATATTCTTTCGACATCTGCAAAAGTATGTCTCGTGAAAAGGATGAACAGCCGGGATGTGAGGGGAAACTTTTTACTTTGGTTGCTTTCTTGGATGCTCACGGGGGTTTTTGACTTGATGACAGTAAATGAAGCTCAAACGATGTGGGTCTTGTATTTTTGTGGGTATTCTTTGATGGTGACCTTAGATGCTCACGGAGGTGTTCCAGCGCAGGCGTCGAGAAGAATATACTGATACAAATTAGCTTCTTCTTCTTCTTCTTCTTTTGTCACTGACCCAACACTAACATGTCAAAGTCGGACGATGGAGGCAAACATAATTCGTGAGAAATGGCTACACAAGACCTTGAGGAGTGGAGAAGATTTAAAGGATAGAGTAAAAAGGGAGAATGGTTAAGAGAATAATAACGGTGCTGGTTGAATTAAGGATGATAATTTAATCTAAGTTTGATGGATATCACGTAAACCAATCTAAATAAATAAAATTTTTTAAAATAAATATTTTCCTTGATAAATAATAAATATGATAGGCAACTCTAAACTAAACTTAATATATATATATATATATTATTTAAAAAATCAAAATTTTTTATAAAATTTTATATATCTTTCTTTGATTATCTAGCTTGAATCTTTATAAACATTTTATAAGAACCTTGCACCCAAAAATAATAATAATAAATAAAGTAATTACCACATCAACAAACGTTTCGATGAACAAATTCCATCGCTGCCTAGTAGCAGTCGCATTTTTATTTTTATCCCATGATCAACCAATCAATTATTATTATTATTATTATTATTATTTTTAGTCGATCCACCATATGCTATCCCGCATCATCTAATTATTAATTATTTTATGAAAAAATATTTTAGTATATCCTTCTATATTTATCCGCATGGAACATCCCACGAATTGTATTGCAGTAATTTATATTTTTTTATATAGTGAAAACCATTGACGAGAGTCCTCTATTCTGAAAACAAAGGAGGGAGATAAATTGTTTTACAGTAATTTATTTTTATCCCATAAATTTATTTGATTAAATAAAACTAGTATCAGGAAAATATATAAATAGTATAGGAAAAACATATAAAGTTTAATTTCTAAACTCAATCCCGAAACCCCTTATATATCATCTCTCATAAACAAGGCCGGGACAAACATTTAGGATTTGAGGGTCAAAAAGAAAATAAGTGATTTTTGAAGGTGCAAGCCATGTATTTCCTATAAAATAAGCTTTAAACTTGAAGGGGATAATTAAAAAAAAAATCAAAATTTTAGAACTAAAATTGTAATATTTTTTAAATTCTAGAGGGTGTCATACCCCAACCAGCAACCACCCAACATAATCCCACCTCTAATCATAAACTCAAAGAAATCCTCACTGATGTCACGTTTTACAAGCATGGCATTTAGTTAATATCATGTTTCTAAAAAAATAACTTTTAAAACATTTCTGATTTACAAGACCAATTAAAAATCATCTCCTTCATAGTCCTGCACTTTCAAAAAATAAAAATTACCACGTAAGCAAACAGTATTTTACCCAGGAAAAACTTCAGATTTACAAGTCCACTTAAAAATCGAAAAACAAAACCCAAATCCAGCCTATGAACGGCTTCTGTAGTGAATGGGCTATAGATGATTTTTCTCTGCGTGCGAACTAGCCCCCGACTAACCAATCAATGCTTGACGCTGGAGTGGTTATGAACTGGATTGAAAAAAAAATCAGTGTTAATTATTTTACAGCCAGCTTCCCAAGATGATCAAACCCAATTTCGAGTTCAATAGGCCTTGAACTGGAGAATAGTTAGTTACATTTTGGGCGAGCAAAATTCAGATCAACTCAGCTGGTACCAGGAAATGCTAGCTAAAACTTAATTAGTGAGAGATGCATGCAGTTAATATGGCAAGTGACTCATCTACCATTGTGATTGTCCAAAACTCAATTAACAGGGGATGCATGCAGGACTTGTATGCATTATTTACAAAACTCAATCAATGTAGCACTGACTACAGCTAAGATATGGGACCTCTCACAACCGTAAATGAAGCTCTTCTCCTCCCCGATTTCATCAAATCGGAGGACATGAGCCTCAACAAAATTTGGTAGCCAACACCAAAACTACAGCTTTGCAAGCAACTGCTGGAAAGAGAGAGAAGGATACCAGGGCCAGGTGCAGGAGAAAGGAATGGTCAGTGGTTAGCAGATTTTGAAGGCCCAGATATGTCTCTGCTTAAGGTCACGATGAAGACCAGACACTAAATAGAGGAAGATCAGTCTGCACAAGATATAGCTGGTGGAAGAGATTGATATACAGAGCTCTCAACGTCCTTTGAGATAAGGAGATTTCATCTTCTCCAACAGCCTGACCTTGTCAAGCAACTCTTGAATGGTATTTGATGCATCCTGCAGGGATACAACTCATGAGTTGTCCATCTATGATCAATAAGAAGAAAATATTCAAAAAGCACGGACAACAAGTTCCACCCAGTGGTGAAAACGGGGAGAGGTGATGCAGATAACCTTAAGCTTCTTTCTCAAATTCTCCTCCTCCTGGTCTCGCCTGACCCTCTCCTCTGAGAATATATCTATCAGACTTTCCTGTTCCTTGTTCAATTCTTCAAGCTTTCGCTGCGCTTCCTGCAACTGAAGAAGCAGGGAGAGATTTGAAGTTTCAGGACAACTCAAATTCATCAAGTCATGAAGAAAACAATAGCACCAACAACATATCACTTGGAATCCTGTATTCTCAATATCCCATCCAGCACAGTAACCAATGATAGGTGGAGATTTTGCATACCTGTATCTCAAGAGATTTACACTTCTCACACTGAGAACCATTCCTGTACTCCCCTCGAGTCTCTCCTTCCAATTTCTCTAATCTGCAAACAAAGAAAGGAGTTAAATAAAATAAGATGTGGCACAGTTCTTAAAAAACAGAGGGAGAAAACCAACCTTTCTTTTAGTTCACGATTCTCTTGTTTCAAATGAACAAGGGCAAGCACATCGGATTCTGAAAAGGCACAATCCATCTTATCAACATCACCCACCTGTCAATTGAACAGCCTTAATATGATTTCTATCAACTTCAATACAACAAGCACAGAAGCCCAAAGAAAGGATGCAAAACCTACGTTCTCATTTTTATCATTTAATAAAGATGAATGATAAGGAAATAAGTCACTTGACAACATGTAGCGCTTGAAAGATGACCAAGCCTTTCTGTAGACTATAATCACAAATACAGATGTGCCCTAAGATTTCAACAGTAGAAGAATCTTTGCCAGCGATCATTAACATTTTCTGCTTCTTTTCCAATAGTTCTGGAAGTATGACAAAGTAGATAGCTTAATGACCGAAGAGTGTCTGATTAACTTCAGACAGGGAACTCATCAAAGTAGCTTTCTTTCTCTAAAACTGCCATCTGGACTCATATCGGGAATAAGATCCCACATTGTAAAGAGGGATAAAAAGGATAGCATTGGAAAATATCACCAGCTAAAAACACTATTTCATAAATGAAGCACCTAAATTGGCATAAACTTCATAACACAAATACCTTTGTTTGGGATCTTGTGACAGTATGAACAGTCCCCCCTCCAGACATGCAATCATGCTGAGATCCAGAATCTTCCATGCATGAAGACGACTGAGTTGTATGCAACCCATCTTTCTCAAAAGACTTGTTGGTAGGAGTGGTCCTTTGAGTGCTCCCATTTGCTTTTCTTACAGGAATAGCAACACAGTCATCATCTTCACTGCTAACATCCTGAGCAGGAGGTGATGGTCCAGGCGATATGGTGCTTTTTCCAAATTTGGTTGGGGTATTTGTTCTAACATTCACTTTGTTGGAGGCATGCCCATTGCCGTACCCATGGTCTGAATGTGAAGGGGATATCTTACTGCCCAAGGAAGTATACTTCTTTTTAGAATGAGAAGATGTGGGTGGTTGATAGCCAGGAGAAGTTTCTACAAAGGAAAGACAACTTCGTGTGAGATTTTGGGGGGTAATAAGAAAGCATTCAAAACTAGTAAGCAATTAAAACAAGGCAATGCCTGATACAAAAGATCATATACTTAGAAACAAAAAAGGCTCCCAAAATATACCTATATCTGAGAACTCATTTATGAGTTTCTTATTTCGCCTTGGAGCATAACCAATTTTGTGACAGTAAGTGCTCCTAACAAAGTAGTTAACAGCAATTAATCACATTTAAGCCTAACATATCCAGGAGAAATTAATAACAATCAGTTAAGAGACATAAACAACACACCAGTATTGTTTTTGCATTTGTACTAATCGAGCTTCTAGTCTTGCAAGAACTGTTGTGCGTTCAAATCCTTGCTTATCATGAGCTGGCTCAACAAAATTAGCTTCCAACACACCTGTCAGAAGAGAAGGAATCATCATGTTTCCAAAACATTTACTAGTCATTGATAGTTGGAGATGTAGAATGCAAATTTTTACCTATTACTCCACGTCCATCACTTCCTGCGGCATTCCAAAGCCTCCAAAATGGCTATAAAACAGCAGTGCTTATTAAGAACAATTGAAATCAATTAATTGTTTGGCAAACTCAAATCACAGCAACTAACGCATAGGGATTTGAATGTTTGTTGATAATTCATATGCATGCTATTAAGTACATCTAAGAGGTATTAACATGGTAATTACTTCCCATCAGCATGCTTTAAAGGACATGATGATTGGAAAAGAGAAGGATAGTATTTAAAATGCATTATCAGCAAATTTAAGAGTGGAACATTAAAATTTGGGTTGGCATTTTTTGTAAGTTGCAAAACTCAAAAATGTCACATCCAATGATCTATGCAATTCATTTTTTCCACAATCCTTCATTACCCCAAGATATTTCTTCCCATTGTCCAACTTTTACATGATTTTTCAAATCAAAACAAAGTATAAGTTCAAACACATTGTTAATACCTCTAGCTCTTGCCATGGGACACTAATCAATCTACACATAGTTCAAATAAACTAGCCCGTCCATAGTTCATTAACAAAATGAGAAATGGAGCATGGTCGGAACTTTTTGCCAACCATATTCTAAGCCTATCCATCCATTCTGGAAAATACACAAGCACACAAAAGCTTGAACAAAGAAAATGAGTCAAGCATCAAAAATAAATGAACACAACAATAATAATAAATAAATAAATACAAATGCATCATAATGCATTGAGTGTCACATTATCACTTAAGTTTTTAAAAAGAAAAAAAAAATCAATGATAATTTATATTAAAGCAAAACAAACCTTAATTAGTCGATTTTTGTGATAAACGTTGAATCCTTGAACATCAATATGATGCTTTGCATCCTTCACAAAGCCAATAGTGACAACAGCAGTCATCTGCTGACAATAGATGCAAGTAATTAGCACCAGAATAAGAAAAGAAGAGAACTATATAAACAAGTTCAGCTGCATTACATTTGTGTCTTTTGGGACACCATCTGCGCCAGGCTGTGGCCGATATGTTACCTCCTGCGATAGCATCATATCATTCACTATATTGTGGTGCTCAACATCTTTCCCACGGAGAATGATTCGAAAGCTGGAAGGCAGTCTGAGATAGAGAATTGAGGCATAATTCTGGAGGTTGACATGGAAGAGGAGAAGCATCAATCAATTACATAATAAAAGAGAGATCTGGTAATCTTTAAAGCAGCTAAAAAGTTAAGCCTCTTTAATAAAGCAGAAATTGATCAAGCCATATTAATTCCACAAAGTTAAACAAGTCACAAATGGAGTTATTTAGATTACTCAATGCATCGCTAGAGGTCAAATGAAAACCCAATATGCTGCCCAGGCTGATGGGACTTGACAGAACAAACATGATGAATTGATACAAGTATATAATCAATAAATATAAAATTTAAGTTGAAACTAAAATCTTTTCACAATCCATCCTTCAATTATTGGACAACCAAAAATCACAATCGTTCCTTACCTTCAAGACCCATTAAAGAATCTCCACTTTATTCAATTTGTTTCCTATCATTCTTCATATTTCCTATTCTTTTTTTTTTCTAAGGAGTAAAATAGATGTAAAAAACACCTATGCAACATTAAACTTATGAATTGAATAATTACCAGCATAAGAATTTTCAAATTACATTGTTTCAGAAAAAAAAAGTGTTTTTTCAAACATTTAAAAAATTTCACATCAAGTTTTTCAAAGACTCGAATAATAAATCTTGATTATATTGAAAGGTAAAAAAATGGTATATTCGTAGCTAGTTTGATTTTTTTTGTCACTATGCTTTATACAATTCCACAAGTTAAAAAAATGAAAATCCTATGCATGGCACTCAAACAAAACTAGTTCTATTAGGACGAAGTGTTGCCATTTGCAAGAACAAAAAAAAGTACAAAACACAAAAGCATAGAAATAATGGTGTGAAGGGATTAGCTAAATCAATCTATTAAAGTAGAAAAACATGGATTACAGAAGCAAAAATTGACCAGTCAGATAAATCACAGATACTCTTAACAGATGTGAAGAATTAAAGAAATCAAAATTCTGATCATAGAAAAAAAGAAATTAATCATCTGAATCATACAAAACAGTATAGAGGGATTAGCTACCCTTAATGAGTGCCTATAAGTAAGGAAGTGTCTGGAATTGGGAAACTCTTTCGCCATTTTTATATGCTTCTCATCTCGATTGACACCTCTTAGTTGGATATCCTGTCAGATTATACACCACATAAAAATACTCTCCGAATGATCAATTTCAAAATCTTATTTGAAATGCGTTAGAAATTGAAGACATACATGAGGATCACTGTCAAAATCAAGTTCCAACAATCCCTGGTCATCCTCCCAAAGATTGTATATAATTATGCGCGTCCCATGATCTGACATAAGATTAAACTATAAAGTACAAAAACAAGAAGTTAATAAAAAAATTACAGCGAGAACATGATAAATACAAGTGGTCACAATTGAGCTGCCACATGAGGTAAGTTTGACAAGAAGAGAGAATCACAATTGAAAAAAGGAAGCAGAAAATGATATGCAGGAAGTAGAGAATACTGTGAAAAGTAGAGCATCAAAGAGTAATCATGCAAACCGAAGACAGGAGACAAAAGAGGAGAGGAGGTGCAAGGGCACATTAGTTTTTGTTCTTTTTTTACAGTTCATCAGTAGAAAATACCTGACGAAGAAGGTCTGCCTCGCTGGAAAATGGAGACCAACAAACTATCGTCTCTACATTTCTATTCCAATCACTAGCAGAGTACCGTATCATCCTGCTCCATTCCCGCCCCTTTCTTTGAAAGTCAAGCTTCATAATAATTCAAAAAACAATAAAGATTAGAAGCACATTATTTCATTAGAGGCTTCTAGTTATTCATCTACAAGAAAACTGTGATCCACACTCCATAGTTCACACATAAAACTATTAGAAACATAAATGGAGAAAAGTTGAGAGTTACAACAGTGACGAAGGTGTATCGTTAACATGTAATCGAGACTGGACAGTTGCATGTTGTCACCAAGATAGAAAACAAATAAGGACGAGAACCAAACTTTGGGCATTCCTCTTAACAAGATCTGTTTGTCTAAATTTCAATTTAAGCTAGTATAACCTAATGTCAACAACTCCAATTGACAATCACGTGCAATACAGAAAAGGTGGCTATGCATGCAACACTGCAGAGTACACAACTCAAAAAAAAAAAAAACCAGTAGTAGTAACTCAGCACCATAGTGAAGACACAGAGTTCATTCATTCTTTAATTGAAGTAACGCATGCAGATACCAAAATGCAATACCACAGTATGAAAATGAGTGGTTTTTCTTAGATGCAACTTTAAACACAATTACGAGCAGTGTAAAGATTAAAGATCCTACAGAACCAAAATGTGACTCTATAGGAAGAAAATGAAAAGTTTTACCAAACTGCACCGCAATTTTCTCAAATAGTACCCAACTTGAAAAATCTAACTACTACTGTAAGCAACTCATCAATTTTGATAACAGTTGAGAACTATGCAGAATAGCATACGATATTGTGAAGGTGAAGCCATTGGAAAATGTGGCCCCAAGAGAGCCAACCACTTCTATGCATAAAGAAAGGACCAATCAAAAAGATCACACAGCAAAGATACTGGTCATCCTTAAAGATATCTCGAGTTGCAGCTACATATGTGGATAAGATGACAATGTTTAATTTATATACAAATTCTTCCAATGCATTATAATGTTCAATTTTAGTACCATGGGCACCACAATATCTTCTTTCCCCGTGCTCCTCAAAAAAGTGTATGATAGCAATCCAATGCTCTGTGTAGGACTGAAACCAAACAGAAAAAACAGTCAACATTCACCATCCATATGAAGAAAATGCAACAACATGATCATAAAGAAAAACACAGGTCAAACCTTTTTCCATCTTTTCCTGGACAACGTGAAAACACAATGACATCTGCTCCAAGCCTCATGGTACTTGTCTTAAATCCATTGCCATCTGAATAACAACAACATAAGCGGTTTAAAAAACTACAAAACAGAAAAATAAAATGGATGCATCTTTTCCGAATAATTGACGGTTTACATTGTCCAATGGTGTTCGCCACTTTGCTTTTTGCAGAATAACCCAAGGACATGCATTGTCGCATTTTATCTGGATCCATTCCACCGCCATTATCTACAACAAAGAACAGAAGCATCCCAAAGATACCACATTATGTATATAATAGCATCATCGAGAAAAAGGTCTCAGAAGAGGAAAACATGACATGAAGCCTCAAAAAATATTCTCAGAAGAGATTACATCATGAAGCTGTTTGTGAGTATGAAAATTATATTTGAGGAAAACAAGCCCCTCCAACATTAACATAGAATTGCATATAAGTCAAAGTAACACCTACAATATCACCAGTGATCCATATAATTCTAACATAACTAGACCCAACAAAGATAAGCACAAGCTAAGCAAAGGTAAGCAAATACCTTCAATCAAAAGCATTCTGCTGCGATCCTTCTTACTTTCAACCATATCTATGTTAACAAACGTAGCTCCATTGCCAAACTAACACAAAAACAAATACAACCATCAAAAAAATGAAAAAAACAATTCTACTTCCCAAGCTTCACAACACAAAAGTAACCCATAAAAAAAATACCTCATCCAATGCATTGTCCATAAGTTCCGCAAATGCTGTAAAAAGGGGAAGGATAAACGAAATCATAGCAAACCAAAACAAACTAATCAATTTCATGCCATGTCTAGTATAAAAAAGGGAAAAGAGAAAATCATGCTGCATGAATAAGCAAATTAGGTAAGTTTACCTCCAAGTGCCCATTTATGACTAGTTGCATTAGAATGCAAAAATTTTGGATGAACCCTGACACGATCCATTCCACCTACATATAGTAAAAACATTTACCGTCACAATCACTTCTTCATACATTACCATTAACAATAAAAACTCTTTCAAAAAAATAGTAAAAAAATTGCAAATATAGCATGCAGAGAAAGCAAGAGATTACCAGAAGATAAATCCCAATTAGCATGAGGAGCACCCTCATAATCACCCGCTTTCCAGAATTGCTTGCTGCTTTGACCAATCAAATTCACCACCGTACTCTCCGTCGACTCCACCACAGCCATCTCCGCTTCAGTGGGTGGCTCTGAAGACGGCGGTTGCGGAAGTGGAGCGAGAAACCCCAACGGCAACACAACACCTAAATCATCCAAATTCCTTCTCCTCTTCTTCTTCTTCTTCATCTCAGAACCTCCATCACCACCATTAGAGTCCCACTGTCTCTTAGAGACAACGCTGTTTCCATCTAACTCGGTTTCCGACTCACTGTCACTACCGCTACTGCTTTCACTGCTGCTACTGAGTTCGATGACGGCGTCTGGAACGCCCGAAACGGTGGCGTTTTGTCGATTAGGTGAAGGTTCAAGAATCTCTTGCTTTACATTACCAATACCATCCATGATGATTAAAAATTAAACAGAGAACTTCAATAAAATCTTTTCGCAGTGGCTTTTCGCTTTGCATGAGATTTTTTAACAAAAAGAGAGAAAGAAAAGAAAGGAGTCTCTCTTTCCTACGGCAGAATGTGAAGCGTTGGAGAGAAATAAACAGCCAGCCGTATCGTTTTCCTCTTTTGGTTTGTTGTTGTCGTTTTGTATTCGATTGATTTGGCAGGGTCCATGAATCGAAGTTTTTTTTCATATTTATATTTTATTAATTAAATAAAAATATATATTATTTATCAAAATTTAAAAATTCAACAGTATTAATTATAGTATTATTTATTACTTAATAATATATATATACACAAATATATGTTAAATAATAAGATTATAAATATTATATCTAAGTTTTGAATTTAAAAAATAAATGAAACTTTATTCCTATTGATATATGATAAGTTTAAAACAATTTTAGAAGGAGATAAAAAAATAAAGCAATTTACTTAAGATAAAATAATGTACATCAGTATGTTAAAATTACCAAAAAAAACACTTAAAAAAATAAATTTAATATTTTTAAAAATAAAAAATACTTTTAAAAATATTAAAAAAAAAGTTGTGCCAAACACTCATAGGAGTGTAATTTTATAGCAACTATTTTTTTTTCTTTTAAGTTTCTATTTTTTAAAATTCCAGATAATTGATGTCTAATAATTAATTTGTTAGCCACCGTTTTGCGGTGGTTGAACAAGCATGGCCACTAGGTTTACCCTCATAAAGTAGGCAGGCGACCTAATTTGTTGACTTTAACATCATCTTCACCTCCCTCTTTTTTCTGCCATGCAAGTTGAGGAAGAAATAAATGAAAAGGCCAAGGAGCTCTCTGCTATAGGCAAAGGTCAATTTTATCAGCTAGGAAGAGAGTCAAGAAACCCGACTCGTGAAAATTCTACACTTTCCTTTGTTCATGCTCCTTTGACGTCGTGGCTGAGTCAAATGCCTCGGGAGGAAATGAATAATTTTTAAAATGTATTTATTTTTTAAAAAATTTTATATATAAATACATCAAACTAATTTAAAAATACTATAAAAATTAATTTAAAATAAAAAAAATAAAAATTTTAACAAAAAAATAGGTTGAGTTTCACTTTCAAACGCCTCTTAAATCTTGTTGAATTTGTTCAGTATTGTAGCAGGGTTATTTTTTAAAATAATATTTTTTAAAATTTATTTATTATATTAATACATTAAAATGATTTGAAAATATAAAAAAATTATTAAAAAAATATTTTTAAAATACAAAATTAAACAGCATAAAAATTTGAATTGATGGAGATATCAAAGGCGGCAAAGAACATGTTTTACAACTAATGGATACCATCACGCAAACATTGTTTGAGCCACAATGTTAGCGAACTTGGACCCGATAATTGACCCGATCCCTCCATCAAATCAGGTTACCGAGTCAGTGGATTATGGGGTGGATTTACCGGTCCACAGTATCTTAAATACAACGGTATTGTCTAAATTACATTATCATTTTCATAAATTAATTCAATGACCTGTACATGGCAAGGAAAAAGGTTTCTGCAAGTAAAAGGTTATGCTTCTAATTCGCTGCTTCAAAGGAAGATTCTAGAAAATACTTATATCATCGTCATTTGTAATGGCCTCACCTGTAGCTTGTTGGCTTTGAGATCATTCACCAAAACAATGAATTTCTTTTTTCAAAAAAATTAGCTTATTTTTTTTAATTTCACTCTAGCTATTTGATTTTTCTTGATATTATTAAATTTATTTTATTAAAATCTTTTTAATTATATTAAAAATATTATCATCAAAGTTTTGATGCATTTTCAAAAATCATGCTTTCTTTTCTATCTCTCCTGCTGGTTATTGTGACACCTCATTTGTTATTGAAACCAATGTTGAATGCCTGTTTGGTATTGAGATTGTAGCTGAGGTTCATGTTCAGCCACAAATATTAACATTTGGTTTTAAATTGTGGCTGAGACCGCTGTTTAACAAAAACAAAATTTCTATATTTTTGTTACACTGTTCACATGAATTAATTCAGCTACTACACTGTTCACGTGAACAATAAAGAGGTGGAGAGTGAATTATAATTCATTTTCCACACGGTGGAGAAGTGGATAGTGAATTACTCTCTACTGTTCATGTGAACAGTGGAGAGCGTATCCACTGTTCATGACCCGAACGGGTTCCAGCCCCAACTTAAAAACATTGAACTGGGTCCGACCCTATAAATAAAAAAAATCCAACAAAATTTTTAATGCATTGTCTTTTATTTGAAAAACTAGTGTCTATGATGACGCAATATTTTCAGAATTTAATCACAATCACAATTTTACTCCTAATGATATTTTACCTGATATTGTTGCACGTTCAGGAAGCCATGAAAAACATTCTTAACCAAACACATTAAACTACTTTTTGTTCAACCACAATTTTAACAAAACATATATTTTTTCAAACCAACCCCAACTAAAAGTACTTTTTATAAAACAACTTTTTTCAAACTACAACCACAACCACAATACCAAACAATCAAACATATATTTTTCAAAACCAACCTCAACTAAAAGTATTTTTTATAAAATATTTTTTTTCAAACCACAACCATAATATCAAACACATCCTAACAAGGAAAACACCCAAAACAATTGGTTGTCTGAAGGGTTATTTGTTTTTGCGTTTTAAATGAAATTTTAGAAAAATATAATTTTTTTATTTTTTCCCTGTTTCAATTTTTTTTTTTTTTAGATTATTTTGATGTACAAATATAAAAATAATTTAAAAAAACAAAAAAAATATTATATTAATATATTTTCAAATAAAAAACATCTAATATATTTTTAAACAGTGTTATGGTTGCAGAGTAGTTGTTGTAAACTTGTAATTATTATAACATGGATTAATTTATTTCATTGAATTGCCGTTAAGGAAAAGGGCAAAAAGAAAAAGTTTCTCCAGCCTATTCCACCCTGTTGAGCCCATTTATGTTCATTAATGGAGCAAGCAGCTCATTCTTGGAGGCCCAGAGCTTATGACTGTCACTGGATCATTGAAGCTTGACCAGAACATGAACACGTCAGCCTCCATTTACCAACACGAAAATAGACAACGCTTCCAGATTCCTGATTATTTTTTTCCACTTAATATACCTATTTCATTAGTTTTTTTTCGACATTATCCACATTTTTTTTCTGCATTCGAATTAGGTGACAGCTGGGGTTGTGGTCAAATATTTTGGGTTTTTATAAAAAACGTACCATTACATGATGCAATATATAAAAAATATTGTAATGTCAATGAACTCTTAAAATATAAAATAAGTACCTTTTCCAATGTGCATAGATTAAAAAAAAACTTATAATATTAATAAAATTTATTTTTTTTAGTTTAATGTAGGTGTCCAAGCCAACTTGCACGCACCTCGACTAAAATTTAGCCCAACTTTTTTTTCCGTTGGGTTGCATAAAACTGGACAATTTTTTGATAGCCCAATCAAGCCCAAACAAATCACAAGTAAATTTTACATGTGCTTAGCATTGACGCACACCACAAAGCAATGTTATGCAACACCTAAATTTCTCGTCAATAGTCATAACATGCCTACATGTCTCTCCAGTAGCTACCAATCATGAACATGTAATATAATACAAGATAGAAGAAATATTAAAAACAAATAATGAAAATACAGTATAGAAGAAATACATGATCTAATATGGATGGCAATAGTTACCCACAATATTTTTTTTAAAATTTTTTTTGGCCACTTGACTTTTTTATTTCCAATCTAATTCTCTCATAATAAACTGAATATGAGGCTACTATAATGCTAAGAATAAGTTTTGACTTTGAATTAATATTCAATTTGATAAAAATAAAATTCAGTTTTATTAATTCAAATCAATTAAAACTTTCGGGGTCTAATTTAAACTGAAACAAATATCCAACATATTTTTTTTAAAAAATAACATTTTTATAATTTCCCACTCAATCTTTAATTATATTCAACAATTTTGTTATGATTTACTAGTACATATAATTTTCATTCTAATGAATTAAACACACTATAAAATTTAAAAAATATTCTTAATAAAAAAATATTAACAACCTCCACACTTTTTTTGAAGTTAAGAAAAAAAAAATACTTCATCTGTTACCTGTTAATATTAAACTAATTGAACAAAAGAAAAACCCCATTTCTCAGCCATAAAAACCCAAAATGAAACATAAAAGGCCCATAGGCCCAGTTTACAAGCCCGGATATCATTTCTCACTCCATCACTCTCTCCATTTTCGTTTCTGCTTGTTCATCAAACCCAAGCTCCACACAAACAGTGATTAAAAAAAAATGGCAACCCGGAGGTTTGATTGGGCTGTCAATGGTCAATGGTAAGTACAACGAGGTTTCATGACCCAAAATTAAAAATTAACACTAATATAAAAATTAACCACCCCTTTAAAATAATAAATCATATATACATATGCATATCATCCCAAAATAGCATAGTTATTAGACCCGGCCCGGGGGTTGACCCGGTCAAGGGGCCGGGTCCCGGGTTTCGAGGGGTCAACCCGGGTCAACTCGGGTCAACCCGGATTAACCCGGAAAAATTAAAAAAAAAATAAAATTTTAATATTTCATATGAAAAAATCCATGTAAATATAGATTATACATATTATGAAGTTTAAAAGAATATTTTAAAAAGTTTTTTATCCCACATTAAAAAGATATTATGTTAAACTTTTAAGTTAAAGTATTTAAACTAAAAAAGTTTTTTATCCCACATTGAAAAAACACAACTTTTTCCTTGGAAACATAGAGTATATATACTAATGGGTTTCAAATCCCACATTGAAAAAACATAACTTTTTTCATGGGAACATGGAGTATATATATAAAAGGGCTTCAAATCCCACATTGAAAAGATATTATGTTATCCTTTTAAGTTGAAGTATTTAAACCAAAAGGTTTTTTATCCCACATTGAAAAGACATGGTTTTTTTCATGGGAAAATAGTGTATATATATGAAAGGGGTTCAAATCCCACATTGAAAAAATACTATGTTATCCTTTTAAGTTGAAGTATTTAAACTAAAAGGTTTTTTATCCCACATTGAAAAGACATGGTTTTTTTCATGGGAACATAGTGTATATATATGAAAGGGGTTCAAATCCCACATTGAAAAAATACTATGTTATCCTTTTAAGTTGAAGTATTTAAACCAAAAGGTTTTTTATCCCACATTGAAAAAACATGACTTTTTTCTTGGGAACATAGAGTATATATACTAATGTGTTTCAAATCCCACATTTGAAAAAAAAAAAAAAAAACCGGGTCTCGTCCGGTCTCGTCCGGGTTCGCCCGGGTCACCCGGGTCCCGGGTCGACCCACCGGGTCGCCCGGGTTTGGCCGGGCTGTTGCCACAGCCGGTCTTTTGTTAAACCCGGACCGGTCCAGCCACCGGGTCGACCCGCCAGGCCGGGCCGGGTTTAATAACTGTGCAAAATAGTACGAACTGTTGTAATTGTGGAGTTTAAGCCGTACACAACATCATAAATTATGTTCACAAAATGAGAAAGCCCACACGAAGGAATGTTGGACATACCAACTTAGGGTACAAACAATAACCCCTTCCTAATAAGTTGCCCTCAACTAACACATTCTATACACCTGAAAATATTGAATGGTAAAATGACGAGTTTCCACAGCTCAATGAATAAATAATATCAAACATACTACAAGTAAGAGACTAGGTCATAACATGATTAATTCACTAGGTCCATATATGATAAGGTATAATAAGTAAATCAAAAACATATATAAACATAGTTCCAGTTATGTTACTATTTTAGAGTGGTACAAGTCAGAAAATATGGTGTAAAAATACGAGGGTGAAGAAAATGTGTTTGCGGCGCATGTCCTAGCAAAAAAACCCATGACGGGTAGAGCAACGTAACAAATATATGTGATGGCCTTTCACATATGGTAGTGTCACTCTTAACTAGCTTGGGTATGTGTATATAGACTAATATTTTACTCTTAGTATAGGTATTTTAACTTGTATAACTCTGCAATCCATTTTATATTAATATCTCAAAATCACACTAATCATATCTAATTAAAAAATAATGTGATCCATGTTTATGATTATACATATATTAGTATTATTCCACGATGATTAAAAAAAATTGAGATAAATATTAACATTCACTAGTCACAAGGGAGGAATATATAAGGCTTTCAAAGTACCTAAACACAAATCAATAAAAAGTGGAATTAATTTTTAATTCAAAAACAAACCGTAAAACTTGATAATAAACCACCAACAAATCTCTATTATTTAATTTATTGAAACCCATCTTAATTATTTTTTTTTCTAGAATCCAGTGGCAAAATCATCATTTTCCATGATTAAGGACTAAATTATAATTTCATTCATCTTCAACCTCCACACAAATTTTCTAGCATGCAATACTAATTTTTTCTACATAATGCTTCCATATTTTCCTATTTTCTTTCTAATATTAAGGTTCTACCCAAAATACATCAAAGTATATCAATTAAAAAAAATACATCTTAATTCATTCATACTCTATTTAAATTTATATTCATGTGCATATAATATTCCATACATGAATCAATTCAAATAAAATCACTAACATATCAATTAACATTACAAAAAACCAAACTTTTTAACAAGTTTATTGTAAAGGAAAGGACTCAAAGCAATGTCATAAACCAACTATAAAAGGAATAAGAAAACTTAGGGATTTTTTTACGCATATATTCCTCTAATTCCTAAGTTGCTTCTTTGATAGAATGACCTCTCTAAATTATTTTCACTAATACAATCTTTTATAATAAAGTTTTCGCATTTGACGGTCCACAATCCTATCAAGTTGAACTTTGTGGGACATGTCATCTTGATGTTCAACTACTCAAGCTTTTAATATGTGAGATGGATCAAGAAGATATTGCTGAATAATAGAAACATGGAAAACGAGAGGAATATTAGAGAAAAATCAGCAGATAAAGCAATATATGTGAGCAGATTACTCATCACCATTACTCATCATCAGGATCGATCTTTCTCAAGTAGCCTTGACCAGAAAAGGCCTCCAAGTAAAGCTAAGTCCAACTGGTGAAACTTGTTCTGCAAATAGACAGATGAGAATGCTTAACCATTTGAGTTCCAGCTGGTGCAACATTCTCCGATGTGTACATATCGGAAGACACCGATTAGAGTAGCCATTGTACTTTTATTCTTATTTCAATAGATTTGGCAGAAAGCATGATACATAGAACCCATTCGAACCAATAGGGACAGCTGCGACATAAAATCAAATTCAAAGCTAAGAGTTGCGTGTTATCGAGGTTTTAAACTTACGACATCCAGCATGATGCCTCAGACACGTGCATGTGAAAAATAACAGAGGAAGCAAGGAAGATGAACTTGCAGTTCATCTGCCATTTCATCCAGACCTAGATTGAATTACTTTGCTAGGGGTTTTTCTTCCCCCGCTTAGATATTATATCATAGCCATGTAAAGTGCATCTCTTGGCAAGAAAAGAAAAAAAAAACACATAATCAACTTCAAGAAATAGAAGTCAGGGAGACTTCTCTACGATACGAGCTTTGGATGAATCTTTTGATGCTCAAATCTGCATTAGTTCTTCAAATATCTTCATGGAAGAAGCTGGCAGGCCTACGAGAACGTTTATGTTTTTCCTCTCATTCCCATGAGAAAGGAAAAGAATTACTTCCTTCTCTGGTAGAGCCACAGGCCCTGAAAAAATAGGCACCCCCCATCCGAAGTCTGTTGTGTGGAAAGATAGCCTAGACCAAGTTGTGATTAGAAGAGTTGCAGTCAGAGATGGCCTGGCTCTTGTAACTTCAAAATAATCTATCGCTGATCTCATATAACTGTCATCAACCATTTTAACTGCCTCCTGAACTAGCCTTACTGCAAAGGACAACTGGTTTTCCATTATCTCTCCTGCTGTGCACAGAGAATTTGTTAACACGATCGCATTGCCAAAGTATCCTTCAGGAATTGGTGGCTCAAATCTAGACCGTCCATCTGCAGCAAACAGGAGCTTTATCTGTTGATCAGGCACCATCCTCAATGCCTGGCATCGAGCTCTCCACACAAAGGCTGAGAGAACTTGAAATGTCGTGCACTTGGCTATAACTCCGTCTTCCATAGCTTTTTCCTTGAGTTGATCAAGTTTCTCGGGGTCAAAACAGAAAGATCTATAGAGCATTTCCTCTTCATAAAGCTTGCTGGTATTTGACACATCTTCAATGTCATCAAATTCATGGTGTGGAAACTCTATCTTATGCGGGATTCGAGCTTTGAGTATGCTTCTATCTAGAAATGGAGGTACATCAAGAGCCAAACCCCTAGCAGTAGCTCCCCATGAATTCACAAACTCCATAGCACCAATTCCATCGAACATACAATGGTTCGTGCATAGCCCAAGAACAAATCCTCCACATTTGAATTTAGTCACCTGGAAAACAATAACAAATTTTTGTACGAAAATGAGATTTTTTGTTCTTTTAGGCTTACTTTCGAAAAGGATTTAACTTCCCTACAGTAGTACAACTATATAGAACCTGCAAGGTTAACTAACATAAATAGTCAAAGATTCTTCAAACCTGAGCCGTTACAGGAGGCATCTGAAGTATGTTTTGTGCACCAGGAATTTCATAAACCAACTTCCCAAGAGTCACAGGATCAGGCTTTGTTATGTCTCCAAGCTCGGCTATTTCACAATCCGTTTCAGCCTCAACAAAAACAGCACCTTCCCCGGTGCAATCCACTATCAGCTTTCCTTTTGAGCTAATTGTTAGCCGCCCAGCTATTGGATAGTAGTGCACAAGAATTTTTGACAAGGCATTCTTAATGACTTCCACAGCATCCTCATTTCCTTTCACGTCAGACTTAAAGCAGTAAATCGTACGAACTATGACTGCGATATTTTGATCAAGGTTTGAGAGAAAGTACAGGCCCTTCTTTGTCTCCTCTGCAGGAGGAACCAGAGTCGGTTCTCCTTGCTTAACAGTAAGTTTTAAAGCATCGTTACTACCATCTGCCATCAGGTAAGACTCCTTAAAAAACAAAACCTGGCTCAAAAAAACAAAGAAAGATGCTTCAAAAAAACAAGCAATGAAAAAAACCTATGATCTGTTCAAGAAACGCACACATGCTCCTTGAACATCACAGATTACAGACCATACAATTCATGAACAGTAAGAAGAAATTAAATACATACCTGCAATGCTAGAGTATGGAGCGGGCCGGGAACAACTGGATATCTACGTGTATAATAATGTTGAAGTTATATAGGATGCAATGGACCTGGTGAGCATTGAATACATTTTTTTTGGTTGATAAAAACGTGGTAGGGACAGGTGATGGGGATTCTTGGTATCGCAAAAATTGTACGTAAGGTTGTGTAAATGGAGGAACCCTACAATAAGAAATTGAAAACTGCAACCCTTTTGAGTATTCTTTTGGACATCGTCACAATGTCCTTGTTGCAGATTATGGAGAGGTCACATATGGGGTTGTGGTAGGCTACTGGCCAAAGAACCAAAACATTACCAGCTACCAAAATTGGCGTGAGAAAGAAGAGTCATCCTGGGGTTGGTTGGTGGGGTTGGCGTCCAAGATTTGCTTACTTCGATTTTATTTATTAGATTTCTTGTAAACAAAATTGTTCCTTTGTCTACAGCTTTTACAGATAAAATTATGTGCTGAATACCTGCAACCCACTTTGATTTGATTTTTTGATGGTAAAGAGATACAAGTTATGGACCCATGAGCCGGCTGATTATTCAATACACAAATAAGATGCTCCATAATGCAGTACAATAGTCAATGCAAATTGATTGTTTAATGGGTCGATGGTGTCCCGAATTGGTGTATGTCCTTTGCTCTGGAGCCCAGTCTCTTTTATGATCCTCGACATTAGCTTGGCATCAGCCTAAGCAAGAAAGCTTAAAATACCTTTGATTGGTAGCTTGTCGGTTGAAACATTTCAATCAAACTTTTTTAGCTGAGGGGCCAAAATCCATTTGCAAATCCTGTCTCGTGCGAAACTTGGAAGATCCCACGGGACAATAGCTTATTCATAAAACTCAGAGTTATAGCACAGTGTGAAATGATCGCCACTTGCATGGGTTTGAACACCCCCCATTATCGAGTTCAAGTAACGAAAAAGACTTGAATTTCAAAGATAAAGATGGATACCAACTCAGAGCCCAGTATTAACCCACAGATATGCAAGTTCAAGTTGGGAAAAAGACGGATAGAGATGGATACCAGATCAGAGCCCAGTATTAACGTATTAATAATACCAACTCCATAAAGAAAAAGACCGTCTACAAATCAAAGTATGGACACCAATTCGGAGCCAGCATTCAAAGCCCGAGGCAACGCCATTGATAAAGATATAGACCTTAGCTTAATTGGTTTTAGGTATCTAAACCTGTCAATCGAATGGAAATACCAGGGAGAACCTTCAGGAAAACCATCACCTGCATCAGGTAATTAGAGCCCTTTGCTAACTTTTATTTGCATCAGCCCAGACTGGACAGGAATTCCTCTCAAAGCTTACAGCCGAATAAATCCATTCTCAAAAGCTCATGCAGGCTTCAATTTCACACTTCAAAACACAAATTTCATCTACCAATCAACCCTAGTAAATCAACCAATGCTAGTACGCAGAACAAACACTTCATCCATCAACCTATTGACAAACAACTTTTACCAAGGAAGCTTTATTAGCAAAGCAACTATGGCATGTACAACATTCTGGTAGGCTGGAAACATTGATTGAAGGTTCTTGGTGCTATGGGCATTGTAATACCAAAAACACCCCCAAAAAGCATCCGGTTGGCAACTTTTCAGCCCAAAAACACTTTGGAAAAGCACCTTTCACTGCAATACCAACACTAAAAAATGTGTGACAATTGCTGGTAAGCCGAGCAAGTACCTTACTCTCAAAGAAACATTATCTTTAAGTTTCAAATCATGAAGGCCATTAAATTGCATTCCAGATAAATTTAAGTTAAACAGAAACTATCACCTGTGACAGTTAATTTGCAAAGCATTCAACTTACATTGTTCATAAATTATAAGCACCCGTAAGGACCACATGAGAATGCGGTTCAAATCTCTACTCCTTTGCAGGGAAAAGTCAACAAATACACCTAAAAGCCAAGTCTAAATGGAAAGGGACGTTGGGGGTGGAGGCAGGGATGGAGAAATAAAACTACCAAGAATTTAAGTTCAGCTCAGCACTACTTGTAAGAGCAAAATGTACTAAAGCATATGATACAAAACAAACCCGGTTGGGTGCCTTCATCTAGAAATGGTAACAAGATCCAAATTGCAACAGTGGTGCATCATCAGTATCTGTTGTTGAAGCCCCTCCAGTGGGGGGTGATATCTGGAGAATACACCACATACCTCATGTTCTACAAGAGTCAAGTAAAGCATTTGTAATAAAATGAACTAATCATCATCCTCGTCAGCATCTTTATCTGCATCATCATCACCCTCAGCATTATCCTCCGCGTCCTCCCCTTCACCTTCTTCTTCATCATCAGACATGCTATTTATCACATCTGTAATAATATCCTTCACTTCCGCTTTTCTATGCATTAGATCTATGCCAAAGTGGGTACCTAATATAACCAAAATTATATGTATGATGTGCAAAGTTGAAATGGAAATATGCCAACATCTAAGTAATAGAAGAAAGATAAACCATACATACCAAGCTGTCTGAGAATATCTGATAGAGTTGCCTGCACATCACCAGAAACAGATTCTTAAGGATGGTATAACTAGCAAGACAAACTGTCCTAACTATGCAAATTACAACGCTAAATCACAGGCAAGACTTACAGTATTGAAATCCACTTCCTTCAGAATATTTACTACAACTGCATGCATCTCTTGTCTGGTGGGTTCTGCCTTGGCCCTTTTGTTAGACTTGACTTTACCTAATTTTCAGACATAAAAATCATAAGGCAGGTGAACAAATTCTCTAACAACAAAATTTAAACAAATGGAGATCCTGTCACCCTGTTTATTGTTTAACAAATATCTCCCAAGCACAACAGGTTAAATCCAGGAAGATGTAATAGACAACATCTATTATATGGGCATCAAAATCTTTTCTTCATGCCATATATACAAGCACTCTATGAATGTTATTGTTTCTCCAAAATAACATCTTTTACTTTATCCTATTTCTCTCCCCGCAACTTGTGACAATGACATCATCTCACTCTTCATTTTATTTCTCCAAAATAACATCTTTTACTTCATTGACAATGACACCATCTCACTCTTCATTTTAATTCTCCAAAATGACATCTTTTACTTCATCGATCCTATTTTTAACTGCAATTGAAGAGCTAACACATATCAATTTTAAAAAGAATTTATGCTTGTATAGTTTTGTCCTTTCTCCAAAACTCTGCAACATTCAAAAGATGTCCTTTTATGATTCACCACTAAACTTGTGCACTCATTCTTTTTTGAAAGATAAAACTGGACCTAGTTTTTTCCTTGGCTTCAAAAAGGATATTGATACAGACACTTTTAAGGAGGTTTTTGGAAGCAGGTGAAAGGGAGTGAAAAATCACCCATGCAAACTACCTCCTCGAATAATTGTTCAGTAAGACAAATTGTTAAGTTAATAAATCAGAAGGGTAACATTTCAAACGCTACTCGCCAACCACAAGGGGAGGCAAACACTCTTTGTAATTTGTTCTCAAAACTAACACTCCCTGTCCAGCCAAGACAATTATCTATGGATCTCTCAAATACAATTCCAACCACATTTCTTGGATATTCTTTAACAACACAAACCTTATAATCACATTATAATTATTGCTCCATCCTAGCCCTGTCTCCCATAACAAACCACTGTCACTTAGCATGTTTCAATGTCCTTCAACAGTGATAAACTTCCACTGAGCTCAAGCTTCCTATTTGACATGATTGTGCTCGCAGCAAAAAAATTATAAGGGGGAATAATCCAAGTTCTGTTCATTTTGAAGAGTGCAAAAGAAACTGGAAGAAAGAGAAGTGGTGTTTAAGGAACAACAACAGTAACTACAAAATCAATAAATTATTGAAGCAAGTGGATATGTGAATCCTACTAAATGCAATCAATATTTACAACTTCAACAAATTTCCCCCCCTTAAAATTTACACATTAACACTTGCATAATATTTTACCCCTACTTTTTCACCTGACAAAAGACTCACCATAAAACACATAATCACCAAAATATAGGTACATAAATGAGTGTTGCATAGACAAAATGCAAAACAAATCAATTACTTGCTCAAAACAGTCACAATTTCAAACTGAAAGCTTTAAACATCAGGAATAGAAGGAAAATCATTCACCTTGATCTTTTGCAGTATCCTTTGATGGGGACTTAGTTGACTGCTTCTTGCCAGTGACCTTGTCCTTGGACGAAGCGCTTCGGTCCTTAGGGTTTTCCTTTTCAACCTTAAGTTTCTTAGATGCAGATCCCTTTGATTTAGAAACAGAACTGGAACTTCCATCAGTATCTTTAGCGCCCCTTTTTGATGATGAGCCAGAAGTATTTTTGGTAGATTTTACTGGACTTTTGACAGGCTTTGCAGGGGTGCTCTTTTTGCTAGGAGTAACTTTCTCTGCACCTTTAACCGCTGAACTCTGCTTTGCAGATTTTTTTGATATCTTCTTAGGTGGCGTCTGCTCCTTTGGCTCATCTTCCTCTTCCTCTGATTTGCTCTCCTCATGATCACTCTCTTCTTTCTTTTCTGCCTCATTTTCATCATCCTCTTCTGAATCATCTTTAGCAACTGGTGATTCAACTTTATCTTCATCATCATCTTCCTCATCTTTGGATGAACGCTTTCGCTTTTGTCCACTTTGGGGTGTTTGTTTTTGTTTCTGTTGAACAATGAAGTACAGAATTCATAACCAGCTCAGCATAAAAGCAGGAAAAACAAAACAAGCAGTGGCAAAGGATATGCATCATGTTATATTGAAGACAAAAATTTTAAGACAAGTGATGGGTAAGAGCACTATCTTTCCCTATTTACACCATCTGCAAAGAACTGTGTCATAAGACAGCCTTCTGCAGAACATGTGCAGGCTAGAAAATTGATCCTGAAGGCTTAGGCAAGGTCCAATTAGCTGATCAAAACATTTGAGAAATAACAAAAATGTATGGAAGATGAAAAACAAGAAAATAATATATCGAATATATGATCAATGGTTCACGTTGTCAATTATAAGGATATCCTGTGTATGTCTGTTTGGAATTTATGGATGATTAAACCCAACACAGAATAATGAAGCAGATGAAAAACAAAATAAATAGGTCATCTAAGCATTCCTGATGTATACATGTGTCTGTGCTAGCACCGGGCTAGTATGTGCCCTGCATGGGATTAGGTGAGGGTGTGCGTGTTTGTCTATGAGAGAGAGAGACTTGAGGTAAGATGAACATTTAAATTGTCTTACTTTTTATATGGAAATCAGGAACGTCACATTATGCAGCTTCACATAATGTCATCCATAATCACAACAGTTGGGATCAGTTAAAGGCATTTTGCTTCTCTAGAATAGAAGAACATAATAACTTGCACACACCTAAAAGCAATGTCAGTTTAAAATGTACCAATTCCATACTACTAGAAAATGCAGAGACTGTTCTCATTTCTGCTTTTAATATTTCATGATTTCACATCTAAAAATCAGCGCTGCAAAAAAATTATTAATGATTAAGCAAACTTAGCAGTTGTAAGAGGTGCATTATGACACAGCCAACATGACATTCAAATATCATCAGAAGCAGCATAAAGAAGTCTTGAAAAAAAAACAGAGCACTGTCTATTGGTGTGCACCAAGAAAACACATCCATCCAAAGATTTTATTAAAGAAAAGCTCTATAAAATGTTTTATACAGAAATGATGCTGCGAACAACAAACCTTTGCTGGTGTAGTTGATGCTTCTACAGGACTTGCATTTTTTCCGGTTGAGACCTTACGCTTCTTACCTTTCTGAAACCAAAATAAGCAGCAAGTATCAGCGACTCTAAAATTGACAGTGAAAGGCTACCTAACAATCTGCAATGGGTAAATATTTAAAGAATAGATAACCTGTTCCTTGTCAGCAAGCAGAACATCAGTGGTGGCATGAGGGGATTCCAAGAATTCCAATATTTTTACAGTGAGTTCCTCCTGGAAACAAGGCCCAACCAAGTGACTAATCAAATGGGTTTTAGATGGATTTGAATAACAAGAAAATAAAACATTTAACATAGTTGATACAAACCTTTTTCACAGCAGACCTATTTATAGGGACATTGAGCACATCACAAAAATCCATCAACTTCTCTTTGACGCACTTGTCAAGCTTTTCCCTTACTTTTGCTTTCTGCTTATCCTGATAAGATGTGAGGAAACCAATCAAAACAGTTTCAAGGCACTCACAATCGCTAAACATATTGTGCCTTTCATGAATGAATCATGGATACAATCTTATTTTTACCTGAGCACAGGCTTGTGCAACAACATATGCAATACAAGAATGTGTGGACAAACATGCAGCAACAAATATAAGGCAAGAACTTCAGTACCTCATTCTCAACCCACACATAGCCTGAAAACTGGCCTATGTTTTTCTTTAGATTGTATGCCTAAAAAAATCACATTAACATAATTTAGAATGGTCATAAACATTAAGGAATCAATCAGCAATGATAAACTAATTAACCAAGACAGCAATGATAAACTAATTAACAAAACAAAATGAATTAAAACAACCATTTCCAAAGACTATATCAGACAAGCACCTTTCCTTTCTTTCCAAACAGAATCATATGAAGCATCTGTAGATTGTCATCAGGTTTTCTCTTGGACAACTTGAAAGCCACTGAAAAGTTCACAATATCAGACAAAAAAACAGGCCAGTCTGTTGTAATGACAAAGTTGAAAAAAGGTAAGATAAAGCATGTGCAAGCCAACAAGATAAGAAAATCTGTTCCCACTTATGTACAGGAAATCTCCTATATTATGGAAATTCAGTATTCCTGAATAATAAAACCCAGATCCAAAGAATTTATCTCCCTTCCTACAGGATAATTGTGCATCCTTTGACACTAATAACAAAAATGATAGTATGATAAAAATGCCAGAAACAATACAAAGAGAATGCCAGGAAACAAGAAGGGAAGTCAATCAAAATATTAGATCAAGTCTCAAACACATGGACAATGTTCAGAGAGTTCAAACCAACTATCAAGCATTTCTTGTCTGCAAAACCTTTAAAACTACATGCATTCACATTCCTAGCAGACTTTTAACACCAATGAAAATGGAAGGCATCCTCTACTTTCAGGATAATGTTCCCAGAACAGTTAGAACCTAGCACCATTAAGCAAGCACTTTGAGCAGTAAAACCCATTGAGGGTAAAACCACACATGTTTATGCAAGTTCAAAGCTTTTGTTTATGTTTCAAAGTTCTATACAAAGAATGTTCAAATTTTATAGATAACTAGTGCCACAATTTTGTTCAACCATAAATTTAATGGAAAAGAAAAGAGGAAAAGAGTGATTCATGAAAACAATGACAGTTAGCTCAGAAACCGGTCTTAATTGGATGTGTTTTCCTCCAAGGTGAACAAGTGTGCAGAAGGAAGAGCTGAAAAAGAGAATCTTCTCCTTTGATGAATGGATTTGCTCTCATTTAAAACAATTGGCAGGCAAGCCTGCAAATGCGACGCAATGTAACAACTTTTAAAACTCACAACAAAGCTAGAACCCAATTCCTACTACACAATCACCTTCCTCTAATACTGCATACCTACCAAAATTTTTCTTCTCTCTCCCTCTCTCTCTCTTTCATAAGTAGCTACACATTGTACAACAGGCTCCATGCTAGCACTTCAGAAGCAAGTAACCAGTAATACATTTCCCTGCTAAACAGTTAACTTTTCTCAGCAATGTAAGTTAGTTATGAAACATTGATGAATTCCCACAGTATTCACGAGAAACCCACAATATCAAAACATATAGATGGTACTTTCACCAACTTACCAGTACCAAAATTAAGATTAAACCTATTTGATTGCATACCCATGCTACATAAAATTAAAAAATAATCTCATTTCACACAAAATCACATCATATAGATATGCATCAACCATAAATGTATTAAAACTTGTCGTCGTTGCTTAGTTGCAATTACCCTTAACGTTTTCTACTCCATTCTTTCGTGATAACTTCAGAGCATTTAAAAAGCATAGTTACTAAATAGCAAACAAAACAGTACACACCATATAAACACAAACACCAACAACAGCATGGGATCCACAAACAAATCACACATACCATTAGGAATATCCTTTAGTGGTGTTCCTCGTCCCTGCAACCAAAAAAAAAGTTATCTCAAAACTCCAAATCCAGAAACCATTTTCTTTTCCAAGGAAACAAGATCGTTTTTTTGTGTAAGATTTGAGTATTACCTTTTCAATAGACAAAGGCTTGGTCGCTGACCGTCCAGGCTCAGGAGCAGAGTACCTTTCCACCATCTTCCTCTCTCTGGCAGGCCTCTCACTACCTGGAGTCACCGGCTCCTTCTCCTTCTTCTCAGTCAAATCTTTACTCGATTTCTTGCTTCCTCGCTTAGTTTTCTTTCTCTCTACCTCTTCCTCTTCTTTCGTTTCTTCTTCGTTCTCCTCATTTCCAAAAGACTCCTCCTTTTCAGCTCCCTCCTTCTCAATCTTCTCTACTTCTTTCACTTCCTCGTTGTCAGCCTCCTTCGCTTCATTCTCTGTACCCTCCTTCGGTCCTTCGCTTTCAGTTTGCTCCTTTTGTGCATCTGGTTTTGAATCCTCAGCAGGAGGAGCTTCCTGCCCTGGTTTCTTCTCTTCTAGGGTTTCACTCGCCATGGAAACAAAACAGAACACTAAAACCCTAAAAAGTTAGGGTTTTGACAGAGATCACAAGAAGGTGAGATTTTCCGTACACAACAAAGAGAACGAGAGAGAGAGAGAGAGAGACGGAGAGACGGAGAGATGGAACTTAGGGATTAGGAGATTTTGAGAGGGCGGGCTGATTTGATTGAGAAAAAAAGGAGGAAGGCGGGGGTTCAAAAATTTTTGATGCCACAAAATGAGAGCGGGCTTTGGGGCTTTCGTTTTTTTCACTCTAAAAAAAGTGGAGGCAAAATTAGGGGATTTTGTTTTCTTATATATCCCATAAAAAAAATACAAAATACAAAATATGAAATAAATTCTTTTCTTAAACAGCTTTGTAATGAATTCAATATTCTCTCTATCCGAAGATTATGTTTTGTATTACAGTGGAGGCCTCTTTTTTAATATTTTTTAATTAAAAATAATTTAAAATGATTTTTTAAAAAGTTTTTTTTATTTTTTATATTAAAATTCAAAACTATTATAAAATATCAATTTAATAATTTTTAAATAAAAAAATGTGAAAAATACTAAACTATTACAATTACAATAAATAAAAGTTATTTTAATATTATTTTTTATTAGTATTGTTATTATTATTATTATTATTATTGATTTTAATGCACAGCAGTAGCCAGTAGACGACTGTGTACTGCTCTGAACTAGCTAGCTGTCTTTTTATTGGGCGCACACACACACCACTCGCAATTTGTACTTGCTGGCTTTACGGGATAAAAAAGGTCATTAATCCATGTGGATTTGCATGGCATTTCCTTATGTTGCTTATCAGCTGTTGCTCTGTCTTGTCGTTATGGTGAGTCTGCATGGAGTATGTGACGGTTAAAAAATATTTTTTAAAAAATATATATTAAAATAATATTTTTTTTATTTTTTAAAAATTATTTCCAGATACAAGCATCAAAATAATATAAACAAATATTTTAAAATTAAAAAATTTAAATTTATAAAAAACATGATTTCAACTACATTTTCAAACACTACCTTATAGCCTATTTATTTTTATGTTCTAAAAGCTCTTTTAAAAAAATTTAAAATTTGTTTATTTGTTTTAAATTAAAAAAAATATATATTTTCATATTATTTTGATTAACAAAATTTGATGTATTGGTGTCAAAATAATTTTAAAGAAATATATAAAAAAAATAATTTAATACATTTTCAAGTAAAAAAAATTTAAAAAGCAACCGCTACCACATTTTCAAATACCATTTAAATATGTTGTGTTTGTTTTTGTTATTAAAAAATATTTTTTAAAATTTTTTTTGTCTTAAATAAGTTTTTTATGTATTAATATTAAAAATAAATGTAAAAAAAATATTATTTTAATATATTTAAAAAAACATATTCGTACACTTACTTATAATTATCCTATTTTTACTGGTGGTCAGAGGGGGTGGTACTGCTATTGGTTTGCATTTTGATTTGATGATTGGAACTTGAAAATGGATTTATGTTTGGATTCCCACCAATAACGAATTTGTAGCTGTCTAGGCATGATTTGTCCTTGTGTGCTGATCATTTTGATATGGGTCACCTGTGATTTAGATTTAAAAAAAAATCATTAGACATCATAATTACAGGATAATGCAAGTCGTTGCTCGTATACAGTTATTTAATATATATGTTAATTAATCGGTTATGGTGTTTATATATATATATAAAAAGATATTGGTACGAGAACTTGAGTTGGATAGTTGTTTGTTTTTTATTTGATGATTGGAACTTGAAGAGGATTTGTTTTTGCAATGTTATTATGTTTTTTTTAAAGAATTAAATTTTATTTTATTTTCAAATTGTTTTGATGCATTAATATTAAAAACATAAAAATATTATTTTATTATTTAAAAAAAACGCTTTAAAAAAACCACTATATAAAATCTTGAAAGGAAAACATATTTTGAAACTTAAAAACAAAGAGAATTGAGGTGTTATTCCTTATCAACATTTAAAGTAATAGATCATTATCAGTTTATTTGTCTCAAATATTATGAATGAATAACAAAATATTTATTTTCAACATGGTTTAAAAAAAAGAAGTTTTCAAAAGGAATTTTGAAATACGGGCTCAAACCCTTCATAGATTTTGTAATCAAGATATGAATATGCATGCATAATGGTGAAAATATTTGTTATGTTATTTGAATAACAATGTGAATATGTCTCTCATGAAAAAAAAAATTGATACTAAAACATTTCAGATGAAAATGACATTACTACCAACACATAAAATAGTAAGATGTAATTAAAGAAATTAAATCAAAATACAAACATAAATACCAACTCTACAGTAAAAAGTATTCAACGAAAAACCTTATCAATACACATTAAAATCAACCATAAAATCAAAATAATCATTCCAAATATGTTTGGGATTCGAAATAAACCTTATGGAGGAGCTAGCTAAGGTGGATGGGAATTGAAGAAGTTGAAACAGTTGCTAGAACAATGGCAATAATGACGTCACATGCAAGCCACGCATTGAAGAGGATTGTCATGGTTGACATGTCATTTTGCTAGTCACCAGAGTCTAACTGGCGTGCGGAAGTCTTCACCTAGTGCACCACTCCATGTTTTTCCTTTCGGTGTTGATGGTGTCATCCACCACTATCATATGAGGGAGATTAGAGGTGTTGAAGCCTTATTTTTCTTGTTTTTCACTTTAATCTTTATTCTATTCTTTATTTTGATTTTCTTGTATTTTAGTTTTTTTTTCTCTAAAAAACAACGCTAATCTCAATTTGATTAAAAAAAAACAATTAAAAAGTATGAAATGTACATATTAATAATTGAAATGTGTCGAAAATATATTTTTAAATTCTGATTTTTTAAAAAAATATTGAAAATTACAAAATATGCGCAAATGCTTTAAAATATATTTTTAAATTTTTAGTTTTTCCAAAAAGTCATCAACAAGATAAAAATATTGAAAAATTATAAAATGAACGTGTGAATGGAATATAAATATATTTTTTATATTTATATTATTATAAAAAAATGCTTTGAATTTTTTTCTTTGATTTTTTTATTAATATATAGATATATTACTTTTTACTAAATAATAAATAATAAATATAAAATAAATACTCAGATATCTGAAACCGATAAATAGAATATAAATATATAAATCTTTTATCAGCAAGGATGATAAGGTATGAATATAAAAAAACCTATCCTTAAATACCCGTTGACATTCCAAAACATGAACGAAGGCCCAATTCATCATTCGGCACCTATTAACTTATTACAATGCCTGGTTGATCATGCATCAATGCTTAATTAATGCATCCCTTATTCAAGAGCAAGAAAGCAGACATGGACATTTTTTCTTCTCTCGTGACTTCTGCACAAATTTTTGTTGACGATGAAAAACTAAAAATATCATCGGACGATTGTCTGCACGCAACGAGGACGAAGCCATACAATACAATAATTATATCCCCCAAGTACATCCAGGTTATTCAAGCCCAGTTGAATCAAGCCGCCCAATGGACTTTTTAGCTGCACAATTAACACAGCACACATTCCTTTGTTTTTCATTTACAGATGACAGCGCAATCAGGCAGCTAGAAGATGTTGAGAATTTTTCTCGCCTTCAAATCCATGCTTCTTCGAATTATCAGCAGACCAAATAAAAATACCTCCCAACTTTTCTTTGCCTTTTAATTCCTTGCAAGCTTCAAAAAATCCACCGTCAGGATCCAGACCCCCTTCACTCTCATCATCAGTGCTGAGGCTAGCCAAGATTTGACCACCTCCATAATCAGAGGCTTGTTCATCAAAATGCTTGACAAACTGAGACACGCTTGATTTCTCGTAGGCATAAAATTGGAAGTTTACATGATCAATTGCATGCCCGTATTTTTTCCACAGGGCCAAGTAATGGCTTTGGACCTCCCCGTCATCGTAAGGGGCAATTGAAGCAAATGATATGGTCCTACTTTTCTTTAGAGTCGTTATCAGCCTTCCTACGCACTCGGCAAATGTATGAGGATCTGACTTGAAGTGCTCATAATCAATGTCAATTCCATCCAAGTTGTATTGTTTTATCATACTGGTTAGTGAAGATATGGCATTTTGGACCCAAGAATCTATAGATTTTGGTGCGAAAAATGCCTTCTTGCTTCCAACACTATCTCCACCCAAGCTAACAGCAACCTTGACATTAGAATGCTTGTCTTTTACTGATGCAATTTCTTCCGGGGTCACATGGCTGGATGCCCAAAAAGCGTTGAACTTTCCATTGGTTGGTGATGGATTTTCAAGGCCTGTGTAGTCGATTGCAAATGCAATGATGAAATGGAATTCGACATTAGAACTTACAGGCACGTCAGAGAGCTTGATCGAGCTAGACATGGCACCAATGTACTCCCTAAACAGCTTGGAGTTGGCAGCTACAAGGAACAACCAAAAGAACTGTCAGTAACATTTATAGTCAACTTCACCGATACTAATCCATGGAGGACATCTGATTAAATAAAAAATCAATGCAGCAACTAATTAAACTTACCATTGCCTATGGTGAAGAAAAGGATTAAGATGCTGGTGATCAAGAGGGCTTTGCAGAATCCCATTATTGTTTTTGGTGCTGTGAAGGTGGATCTTCAGTTCATTAGTGATGAATATTTATAGAAGAACCGAGACAAAATGTAGCAGTAGCAACAGTCAGGGTAGGAAGCGGCTCTTGTTATAACCGTAAATAAAAAGAAGAAGAAGAAGATTAGATGGAATCGTTTAGGGAAGATGGTGATGCACACGACCAATCAAATGTGGGGTTGCTTAGACTTGCCCATGAAGTATCTTGACAGTCACCTGTCTGTTCTTGTCGTCAAGGTATCTTGCTTAATTTATTCTGTTTGTTTTCTTGTTCAACATGAATAATCAAATTTCTGATTAAATCGAAGTTGGGTTCGTGTGAGCTGTAAGAAATTGAGTTGTTTTTGCTCAACTTTTTTAGTTTTTGGAATATTAGAAACCTCAAAAACGGCTTCCGTACAACCCAAGAATCCAGTGCTGATTCTCCAAGGATCATGGGTGCCTTACCTGTGATTATGGCACAGTCAACTCCATGATGATCGTTACAGGTTGGCAGCTGTCGGATATTTGTTGTGATTTTGAAGATGGTCCCTTAATTAAATATATATGAACAAAATTAATGTTTTGTATAATCAATTGATTAACTATAAAAAATATACACTAATACTAAAGTTATAAATGATATAAGAACTCTATTCTGATATATTTTGAAATTAATTTTTAAAATTATTATGAAAAATAACTTATAAATAGTTTAAATAAGTGTTTAATCGACCAAGTTAAAAAAGAAAAAAAACCCTTTAATAATAAGAAAAAAAATTGAAATATCTTTTGGGTATAATTTAGACATTCAAAATACGTAAGTTTATTATAAGTTTATTACAACTAATTAATTTATTATAGAATCGAACTGATTAATGTAGAAACAAAAATGAGTTTATTAATTATTTAAACACACAAGCCAACAACCACAAGGCCACAACCAAGATTCAGAGGCACCACAGGCTGAACAAATATTTGAGCCAGAAAAGGAAGAAGTTCGATCCTCACAGACAAAATATCGTGTGCTTGGCGGACGTCTACTGAAATAATACTGAACAAGCAGTCCAGCATTCAACCGAGCAAAAAAGCTACATCAACATTAATAAAAGAACCGAATCTGAAATGTAATTAGTATTACATACATAGAAGAAAATCATGGAGTGGTAAATGACCATATGGAGTTTAATTCATTACATATAGTAATTAAGCTAATTAACAACGCTAGTGATGAATTGCTAGTAGGGCTTGCGACTGCTTTTCGTAGCGGAAACCCTCGGCCTTAGAGTCATCTGCTGACCAAACGAAAATCCCCTGGAGTTGCTTCTGACTCTTAAGCTTACTGCAGGCTGTAAAGAAGCCATCTGATGGAGATAGCCCGCCGCTTCCATCACTGATAAAGCTCACCAAGACTTTACCACCATTGTAGTTAGAAGTCTGGGTTTTGAAGTAATCCAGAAACTGGGATACTGAGGTACCCTGATCATATGCATAAAATTGGAAGTTGACATAGTCTATTTGATGCCCATATTTCCTCCATAAGGCCAGGTAATGGTTTTGAACTTGGTCATCATCGAAAGGAGCTATAGAGGCAAATGAGATGACCCCGTTCCTCTTAAGGGCTGCAATGAGTTGTCCTATGCACTCTGCAAATGTCTCAGGATGAGCTTGAAAGTGCTCGTAATCAATATCAATCCCATCCAAATTATACTGCTTAATGATCCGTGTGAGTGAAGAAACAGCATTAGATACCCATGAATTAACCGAGGAAGGATTAAAGTAAGCATAGCCATTCTCTACGCTATCCCCTCCAAGACTCAAGGCAACTTTGACATTGGAATGGCGGTTCTTGATAGAAGAAACCTGAGAAGGGCTTAGACTATCGGAGTCCCAAAAGATGTTGAATTTTCCATTGGTGGACGAAGGAGAATTCGAGGTGTCATGGTCTATGGCAAAAGAAAGGATGAAATGGAATTCAACATCTGGGCTGATAGGAACGTCGGTGAATCTGACATTATTGGACTCGGCTCCAATGTATTCACGGAAGAGGTTTGAGTTTGCAGGGGCTGCTTGGATTGATGCATGAGAGGGGAAAATAGCTTGGAGAACAACAAGGGTGGTGATGAGCAACATTGAAAACTCCATTTCTTGTTTGCTGATCAAGAGGTGTGTTTTGCTGGGTGCATGTGCTCGACGTTGTCTATACACACACACACAGAGTACTGTCAAGCTGGCAATGAATTCAACAAAGCTGGATAGTATTGAAATTTTCAGATTGCAGATAATTTCTTCTTGATTCATCATGTAATATTGAAAGACAACATATTTTTCTACCATCTTGTAAATGAAGGGAAACAAGTTAATTTGTTTTATTGGGAAGGATATTGCGACGACCGCGCTTGTTTGAAACTAAATTTTTTTTTTTCTATAATCTAAATCCTTCAAACTTTTTTGGATATTTCTTCTTATTTTCGCATGATTATGATTGACTTTCAAAATAATTCCTTATCTTCGTTATTTTCTTCGCTCCATATTTATATTTGTTTATTTTTATGTTTTAAAAATATTTTAAAAAAAAATTAAATTTTTTTATTTTTTTATTTACTTCAAATTAATATGTTTTTAATATTTTCAAATTATTTTGATATGCTGATGTCAAAAATAATTTTTAAAAAATAAAAAAAATTATTGACATGTATTTTGGCATGAAAAGCTATTTGAAAAGCAACCACAACTATACTGCCAAACAAGATTTAAAATACTTACATGTTTATCTATATTTTATTTTTACAAATAATATTAATTTTTTATTTTAGTATTCACAGCTCATTTTATAATTTATTTGGTTATATTTTTTATAATTTATTATATTAAACAAACACATAATCTTTTTATGATACTCAATTAATAAATTTCATGATATCATAAAACACACCTATTACTTACATCTTCTTTCAATATCTAGGATGTACTAAAATATATTTATTTAGTGATAAAATTATTTTTTTTATTAACATGGATGTCCGGGTCAGTTTACACGTACCTCGACTAATTCCACGGGTCCTGAAGTTAATAACCATGTAAGTCTCTAGTGACTCTAAGATAAAATTAATCTGTTTTAAAAAATAGAGAAGTGAAAGGTGGTTCATTTTGCAGTTTAATGTTATTCTTGAAATTTAAATTTCATTATACATTTACATTGCTTTTGTATTAATTAATGTTTTATATCATCCATTATAATACACGTATTAAAATCTCATGATTAGCAAAAGGCCACGTCAATGCAATTAGAAAAATGCTTCAACTTCGGAGCTCCATGAATACATTTAGAAATGTTTAGAAGAGGTGGTAATTATTTTTAAAATATTTTTTATTTAAAAATATATTAAAATAATATTATTTTAGAATTATTTTTTTATATTAGCACATCAAAATAATTTTTTTTTTAAAAATTAAACAAAAAATATTCAAATTTTAATAAAACACGCAACTCCAAAAAACAGGGACATGATTTCAATCTCAAAATTTGTTCAGAAACTATTTGCCTATGATTGAATTATTTCAAGATTAATTATTCTTTGACCGGGCGATGTAAATAAAAAATCTCGTCACGGCCCAACTAGACAGGCCTTTCTTAACAGGGCCCAAACCGACTTGACAGGCCTTTCTCAACAGGGCCCAACCCGACAGGACTCGACATTTCTCTCCAGGACATGAGTTTATGAGAAATTTTGTAGGGCACAAATCTATAATTACTGAATATAATGTATAAAAGAGATAGAAAATGCCATCAAACCTGCTAAAAAGTGATAATAATTCAATCAATTATTTAAAAACTATGCTATAAATAACCAGAAGTCACAACTTCACCGTCATAGAATTTATAAGAATTTTCCATCTTGTTTATTGATTTATTTATTAGATGAATTTATATAAAAGGTCTCAATTGAAAAGTTTTAGGAAGTTTGGATCCTAGATCGAGATCCATTGCACAACTGCGGATTTTCCAAAAGAAATCCTCAATAATCCTCCACTTTTCGAACCCCTACTGGTCAGTTACGCAACCAACCACCACCTCCTGTCACCGAAACACCCAAATCCCAATCTCCCGAAATTAAAAATCTCACAAATTTATAAAAACCAAACACAAAACCACTCATGTCCAAAATTATGGAGCCAACAACACACTCCGACCCGAATCTAAACCCGATCCGACCAAACGAACCAGAGCTCGACCTCTACACCATCCCCAGCTATTCAAGTAAGTCGTCTCTTCTCTGTGTTACAAAACCCTAACTCTCTGTTTGTTTCCCGTAAAAAAAAACTTTCCCAGAAAATCTACAAAATCTTCTTTTCTTTTCTTTGTGTTTTTCTCAGGTTGGTTTTCATGGCACGATATTCACGAGACAGAGAGAGTCGCTTTAAGAGAATTCTTCGATGGGAGCTCAATAACGAGAACTCCAAAAATCTACAAAGAATACAGAGACTTTATAATCAACAAGTACCGTGAAGATCCTTCTAGAAGGTTAACATTCACGGAGATTCGAAAGTCACTGGTTGGTGACGTTAGTTTATTGAATAAAGTTTTTCTGTTTTTGAATAATTGGGGATTGATTAATTTTAGTTGTGAAAAGAATGAGGAAATTGGTTTGGGTTCGGGTAATGTTGATGTTCGGGTTGAAGATGGGGCTCCGAACGGAGTTCGGATTGTGGAGATGCCTGATAAGTTGAAACCAATTTCGGTGGGGTCGGGGCAAAGTAGCGCAGAGGGTAGTGGTGGTGGTGGGAGTGGGAGTGGGTTGAAGTTGCCGCCGTTGGCGTCCTATTCGGATGTTTTTGGCGAGTTAATTGGGAAGAAGAAAGAGGTTGTTTGTGGAAATTGTGGTGGAAGTTGTGATTCCGGCCAATACGAGTATAGTAAGGTAATTGAAATTCGGGTTTGATTGCAGTGGCATTTGATTTTATGTTGGTTTATTGCGTTCGGGTTGTTTATCTTTTGGGGTCTTAGTTGTGAATTCATTATCACATTGTATGCTAAAATTTTGTTTGTGCACTTTTTTGCCATGGAATATTTCGGTTCATCATTCGATTGTAGGTTCATTTGTGTTGTTCAATTTGTTAAGATATAGTGGTTGGTTTGGTGCGTTGACTGTTTTTCATATTGTAATGTGACTGTAATTTTGAGAATATATGCTAGGTTAGGACTTCAGACCATCGACTCAGTAGATTTTACCTTTTTGAATTGTCTGGTGTTCTGTGTCTAGGCTAGTTAAAGAGAAGAGTGGCTAAACAACTGTGTTTAGGTATGCTAGGAGATAATCTTGGTCACCTAGAAAGCAGCTTTATTTACCCTGACAGAGTGGTGCATGTTTGGACTTAACACAGCCTGTTCTCTTGTCCCTGCCATTAAGTTAGGTGATATGAACTTTGCGGCATTGTGGATTTGTTAGATGCGTTGTGAGACTGCAGATAATTCTCTTCTTAAATATCTGGAATCATTCACTTCAATTAGGCATTTACCAACCAGTGCTTCTGTGCAACCCTATCCATTTTTGCTATTTTTATATTTGGGAATGATCTCTCTCTATTTCCTTCTGTGGGAGTGCTGATTTTATTTTCTTGTTCTAACGGTTGAATTTGCAGGGTGATTACTTAATCTGTCAAAAATGCTTTAATGATGGAACTTATGGCGAGAACAAGTCTAAGGATGATTTCAAGCTTAAGGATAGTGCTGAAAACAATGGTAGCAATGCAGCTGTGTGGACTGAGGAGGAGACTTTGCGTCTTTTAGAATCTGTTTCGAGGCATGGGAATGACTGGGACCTGGTTGCTCAAAATGTTAAGACCAAGACTAAACTTGATTGTATTTCTAAGCTCATTGAGCTGCCATTTGGGGATCTTATATTGAGTTCTACATATGGAAAGGGCAATTCTAGTGGGCAGATTGGGAGCACAAACAACTCAAAACAAGTTCCTGCAGCTCCATCTGAGCATCAAGATGATACCAAACATGAAGATCAATTGCATGAGCAGATGAATGCAAATGAGGAGAAGGGAGATGTCATGGATGATGGTCCCCTTTTGAAAAGAAGACGCATCACTTCTGTTTCAGATGCTGGTGGCTCTCTGATGAAACAGGTAGAATTCACTGCTACAAAATCCTACTACTTTTAACTTCTTACCAGACTTTATTGTTGACACACCTTCAATAGGTTTATCTGATTTTGTTAATTAGGATATGTTTCAATTGTAGTGTTTTTCATCTTAGCTTATGTTTTACCATGCAATTGGTGATTTTTTTCATTAGGTAGCTCTCATCTCAACCATGGTTGGCCCAGATATCACAGCTGCTGCAGCTGAGGCTGCTGTTGCAGCACTTTGTGATGAAACTGCATGTCCAAGAGAGATATTTGATGGCGAGGAGGGTTTTCCATCTAATGGGTTTTCTTCTCCCTCCTTCCATTCCAAGTCTAAGAGGTTGTTTATTTATGTGGTTTTTATCCTCTGCTGTTCCTGTGATTATTGTTTTGCCCCTGCCTTATTGATACATGTTAAAGTTTTCTGTTCATTTTTCTGTTTTAGAGTTGACGAGGTTGATGCCTCAGAGGTGAAGCAAATACCCACTCAGTCAGGTAATTGATACAATGCAACTGTGCAAAAAATCGACTGGATGATATCCAAAGAACTTTGTTGGAGGGGTATCTGCCTGTTCTTAATGTTATCATATGCTTCTTTATGTTTTGTTCACTTGTTGATTTCAGTTTCATTTGCTCAACATGCTTGTTTAGGTACATTTGCCATTTTTCTTGTGAATGTTCGCATGTGGTTTTGTGGGGAGAGGTGGGGGCATATCCACTTTGCTACATGCATGATAGTATGGCATTCTAGTCTGCTAATAGTTTAGCTTGCAATAGACCCTACGTGTAACTTGCTAGTAATCCACATCAACCATATCACAAAGTATGGCATTCTAGACTGGTAATAGTTTCGCTTGCACTAGACCCTATATGCAACTTGCTAATAATCCACATCAACCAAATCACTTCTTTATGTTGGCCAGCTTTCTCCTATTGTTTATATAGTGAATATATATTTACCAATCCTTTGGTCCCTTCACATGTCTATCTTCGACAGGAACCGAGGAGGCATCTGCATGGCAGAATGACATACCTCTATCTTTGCGTCTTAGAGCTGCTGTTGCAACAACACTTGGGGCAGCTGCTGCTCATGCTAAATTACTGGCAGATCAGGAAGACCGAGAAGTTGAGAATTTAATGGCAACCATAGTTGAGACACAGGTAGGTCAGGTTGTCTATCTCTGTATCCATTCTATACATTTTATACTGAAGAAATTTCCAGTTTAGAGGATGCAGCTCTTAATATTCTTTTATTAAATGAATGCAACATTAGTTGAAGAAACTGCACCACAAAATCAAGCACTTTGATGATCTGGAGCTGATAATTGAGAAGGAATACGCTGAATTAGATGAACTAACAGAGTCCTTGACCGAGGAGCGGATTGATGTCTTGCAAAGGGCAATTCGTGCAGGCATATCTAAATCAAGGGATCATGCTCCCATAAAATTTCACATGTCAAATGTAGTTTGAAGGAGTTGTAGATCAATTTAGCATAAAAAAGTGGCAGAATGCACGTGATTTAAGCTTCACCTGTTCCAGTTTACACCTTAGATTTCCAATATATTTAGCGATCACTTCTTTTAGCTAACTGTAATTGAATTTGCAATTGGGGCAGCTGAACATAAACTTGCGCGTCACTGATTGCTTGTAGCCTTTTGGAATGCTAATAGTTCAGTTTAGTTTAGAACACATTTTATTTGCATCCTGCCAGGTTATCTCGTTGTGCACTATTTGTTATCAGCGTCATAATTGTCTTATTGATATTGCAAGAATCCTTGAGATGGGTTGGATGAGGAAGCATGATCATGGCAGCTTAGGGGATTTCTTAACCTGTATAATGATCGAGTTTTATTTGAAAAATCTAGTTCCCATTACTAGCGTCAATTGTTTCAAGGTTGGTAGCTATGTGGGAGGCGTTCCTTTATCCTGAAAAGAAAGAGGAGAAAATCCTGTTGGAGCTTAGAAGAAGGAATCGATGAATGGGATATTAAAGTCTGTTCAATAGATGCACCTTAACAGGGCAACAGAGCCCTACCTTGGTGCAGCTTAGGGAAACAGTTCATAGAATATGAAGGCATGATTCTTGTTCAAACGAGTTGAAGCTAGCAAGATGTCGATTGAGCTAGTGCTGTGTGAAAAAAAATCATGGCAAAAACATACTTGCCTCTTTTCAGAAAAGATCTTTCATCTGTACAGTCATTTTCTCTCACAATTACAAACCAATATCAATCTGTACACTAGCTGTACACAAACCATGAAAAATAACAATAAGCTTTCAAGTGTATTTTGCTGTGTTCTATTGCTTCAAGTCACTTATGGTCCCACTGAACTGGAGTCGAACAGTTTGTTGTGTCGTTTTTGCAACGTTAACAAACGATAAGCATATCACGAGTGGGATTTAGTTGAGTCCAAAATTCTGGAAACTTGGGCATCTGAAAAAGGCCCCAAAGAGGAAACTTCTTGGTGTCTCCCGGGGAAATTTCGGTGGCATGCTCAAATTCCCCTTCACCTGTAACACGGTTTGTCCCATTTGCTGGTGAATCAGAAGGATAGTTTTGGGGTCAACAGGGTTACCAGACACATCTGTGACAATATAACTATGTTTTGCTTTCCCATTCGTTGTCGAGATTTCTGCACTTTTGGGCCACAAACCGTTTTCACGAAGTATCCTTGTAATATAAGAGAGAAGTCCAAAATGGTCATCTGTGAATAGCTCTAGTGGTAGACCCTGCAAGATATCAAACAACCTGTGAAAATGTGCTACATGGACTGGGAAAATAGAACTCACAACAGGAGGTAGAGCAATACCTCTGATGCTCGCCTTTCAATGGCTGCCTGAATACATTCTATGACACGTTGTCGCTCAGCTTCTGAGCTTGTAGGGAATCCATCCACATGTCTGATATAGTATTCCTGCAATCATATAATTAACTGTTGTCAAGATTCAGTTTTACACAAAACCCTCACGCTTAGGCACTAAAGAAGTCCACTAATAGGCAGAGAGTAGATACCTGATAAGCTTTCTTGCTATCTGTGATGACAGTGCCATGGAACACCAGATACTGCATGTCTGTTAGAGTGCACACGGTATCAAACACTAACTTTGGCCGGTCGATGGATGTTGCTGTAACAACAGTGTAATCTCTATCAGGACAGTCGAACACAGTCACGTAGGGCCTTACACTGTTGTCGTTCTCGCTGCCAGGCCTTTCAAAATCCCTAGCAGCAAACATCATCTGGTGCAACCTTCTCCCTATATGTATTTCCCCAGGGGAAGAAATGGAAACTATTGGTGTCCTAAAATCGCCATGACCTTTTAGGACATTATAAAGAAGTTCCTTTATCAAGGAAAGCTTCCTTGGGTCTTCGATTGCAGTTCCAGTTGACTGGTCTGCAATGTGAATGACTGCTGCTGCTCTAGCATTGTGTGCCCAAATCTCCGCATTGACAACATTGCACCTCAGGTCGGTCAGCACGGCACATACTTCTGACAACAAACCAGGCCGGTCAGTGCCGGTTAGTTCAATTAATGTGTGCTCTTTAGAAGGCAGCATCTTCCCCGTTGACTTAACCATGCAAGCATCAGTCTCAAGAGCCTGCAAAATCAAGCAAAATAGTTGTAAAGATTATTCTCATACAAAACCGGCCAAATTGAGAACTTAGTAGTGAAAAACCGAGCCAAAGAAAACCGAAATACTTCGGTAATTTTCAAAACCAATTTGATTGCATGGTGAATAGAGAATAAGCAAAAAATTGAATACCTTCTCTATGCAATTGAAGATGCCTTCATCTCTGATTTTGTTTCCATGGTCATCAGTCACATAAAACACTGAAAATTGAAATAAACAGTCAAATTAAGGGAGCAAAGAGGAGTAAATTTCTTCATTTATTTAAGAAGGTTTTCAATTAATTATACCGTTCATGAACCACACTCCATCAGAAGACATGTATGCTTTTGTCATTACAAGGTTTAGGTCTGTGAGAACTTGAACAACTTCAAGTAGAGCACCTTGCCTTTTGACAGTATCCACCTAAAAAACAAATTAAAAAGTATGAACAAGAAACAACTGGATAACAAAAAAGAAAAAGAAAGAGAAAATTCTAGATGGATAAACCTCACCATCAGACAATCCTACATCCTTACAACATGAAAGTTCCAAGGTGATTTACCTGAATGACTGTTGCATGCTCACAGGCATCATTGTCAACCACAACTCTGCAACCACAAAGTAGGTGTCAGGTAAGGACTATACTTTCTCCCACAAATGAACAAGTGGGACTTGGGAGAGAGATGAAATACCTTGGAGAGTTCACTCTCCTTAAAAGCTTAGCATATGCATCATCATCATGGTCATCCATTTCTGGGTTTCTTTGATCTTCAGTAGAAATTAAAGATCAACCCACCAAAACTCTCACAGTGGCCTAAATCCAAAGTGAGAAACAGAGTGGAGTGTTGTAGCCATTTATAGACAGAAACCTCGAAGAATACCAACGACAAGCAAACTAGTTGGTTACATGTAAAAACAGTCAAGGTTGGTTACCTATAAAATAAGTAAAGATTCCACATCCATCGAAAATGGAAAATGAAAAAAAAAAAAAAAAAAGAGAGAGGAGAAGAAATTTCTTAGATTCCAAAGAGCGTCTTGTTCTCGGATTCTATAGCCGTACCATAATTGGACTTTAGGACATAGGTAGCTTAGCATTCTTGAAATGTTGCCTCGTGACAGATTTAACAACTTAAAGTTGATTTATTCTCCATTAAAATAAGGGATAATTACAAAAACTATCCTTTAGTTTTCTCTTTATTTACACATCTTAAAATTTATGTCTATAAAAATTTACATTCTCATGCTGAGTTGCTGACTCTTAGCTAACAAAAAATATTGAATTATATTTATTATATTTCATTTAATGTCTAATAAACCCTTACAATATTAATATTAATACTTTGTCATTGAACTAAAAAACCATAACCATTAAATAATAAATTTAATTCAAAAACTTAAATTATTAGATAAGATTTTAAAATATAATTTATATTAATTTTTAATATATTTTTTAAGTGAAAATTCTTTAAATTTAAAAAATATAATTGAGGAATTTAATTAATTTATTGGATTTAGTAATCGTGAGAAGCATAATTGAGAGTTTTAGCTGGGATGAGAAGAGAAATAAGAGATTCTTTCAGTGTGATTTTGTGGAGATTTCTAGCGTGTTTTATTGTTCGATTGAAAGTGGGAAACGTGTGGAATATTGAAAATTGTTGTTGGGTTTTTAGTTTGTGAAGTGAATATGAGTGGATTTGGAGGGCTACGAAAGTTCAAAGTGGTGTAGATGGAAGAAGTAAGCAAGCATTTCTCCAATGGATTCTAACAGAACAGGCGAGGGCATTCCCCAGAAACATTGTTTGAACGAGATTTGAAATTTGGCAGCATCGGCCGTGGAATCCAAGATTGAGGGTGACCGACACCACTAGATCTGTCGATCGAGACTTGATCTTCTTGCAGTGCTGCAGCCTTTTGACTTTGTGGGTTTCAAATTTGTCCCTCGACTATCTCTAAAGACTTTTCTGGTGATCAAGATTCCTTAACTGTGGGGTGTATGATCATGGAAGAAGGGTTTCGAACAACATGCGCTTTGACGTGGACGGCCTAAAAGTTTTTTTCAATGCAAAAAAGAAAAAGAATGTTCATGCGTTTACATGTTTTCTGAAACCCAAAAAAAAAAAAAAAAAAAAAAAAAAATAAAAATCTTTATTCATATATTTAATTAAATAAATCAACAACAATTTGTAATAATAAAAGAAAAAAAATAATACAGGCGATAACTAATAACTAAATTGAAAAATTAAAAGATAAATGCGTATTAAAATATACAATGAATCAGTTATATTTAATAACTTTATTTTTTTGAATTGATATTTTACTAAATTGGATAATAATAAAACAAACAGGCAAAAGAAAAAACATAGGAGTTGGATTAATCTTTTTTTAAACACAAAAAATTACTCAAACATCATTAATGTGTTCTATAAGAGAAAATTTTTTTATGAGTTCTAGGTTTGACACGCATTGAAAGATTTTTTTATATATATAAAAATATTAAGCTAACAACATATTAGATTGACTTGAATAAACTCGACTTAATCAATTAAATTTGCGACTTATGTCATGAGACTGTAATAATTCTATAAAACAACAAACCAAAACAAATTATGATGTTTAATTCCCAATTAATTCGATGTTGTAAAATAAAATTGAGAATATAAATATTCAATTAAAAAAGACTCGTGTTCCAGTGACCAAAGGATTGCCGAAAGACAGCGTCGTAGTTTTTTTTTGCCTAAAATTTGATTTTCAACCTATTATTTTACCTAAAATACCTAGAAAACACTCTAGACATCTTAATAATCCCTTCTATAACATTAAATAACCCAAAAATTTGTTCAAAATCCCAAAATCAAATCAAAATAATAAAAAAAACCCTTCCTATGGTAAAATTTACCATTCGAGGTAAGGGGAAGGACAAAAAACACCCATGTGAAGCTTTTCTAATTAAATAAAACTCGTTGACACTAAAATTAATTTTTTTATGATTGAAATCAATGCTGATGTTTTCTCTCTCTTACACCATAATCCAGCAAACTCGCTCTCTCTTCTCTTCTAAATCAAGAACTGAAAAATAAAAATTATGAAGTTGTGTATCAATATAAACATTTCACGATAATTTTGAAATTACCATCTATTTGCCTCTCGGGTTTTACTTTAAGCCTATATCTTTTAATTCGGGTATTTTTTAACAAATCAGGAACAATGGAGTACTATTTTGGCAATTAAATGATCAATTCAAAGAGAAAAAAGATCGATGACAAAATAGAAAACATCTTTGCCCTTTTATTTTGTGTGTAATTGTTATTGTAATGTCCTGCTTTCTGCTGTGTAGACCAGCGCCGAAAATCCACCATTAAACTCCAAGCATGGACATAATATAGCCCGAGGCTAATAATCAAACACATAGCCTCCGCGAGTAAAGTGGTTAGAACAATAAATATTCCTTCCAATTAACCATTTGCAAAATCAGAGCTACGTGACATTGTTGTAGATTTGACATTCATTTCATCAGGTTGCCAATCCTTATCACTTGATCAGCTCCTGCTGAGATGAAGTTATACGGCAACAAACTTCAAGGCACCGATGCCTAAGAATATCTGGACTGAGATTTTTTGAAGCAAAATGAAAATCTTGAGGAAAAATCATTGTTGTAAATCTGATGCAGGTTAATCCAAAACAGCAATCGTGTCACGGATTAAACGAGTTAACCTGATATTTTCACAAAAAAATCAGAACTCTGTTCTGAAAAAAAAATCAAAAGATTTTAGTCTGGTGATCATTTTAGATTTTAACCGAGACACTGAGTTAACTTCTCCTATTTTTCTGCGAAACCCAGCTGGAGTTAGGTGATCACAGCTCACTCTAGCATGTCGGGGAAGATAGCGATGGGCCAAGGCAAAACTTTATGGTATTGTTTGCTCAATTACTCTGTACATCAATTCTTAATTTCTAAGAACGTAAAGCCACGCTGTGCTGTGGCCTTCTAGAAGATATCGAGCAGGAAAAACAGGTCTTGTAAAAATGGGACAGGATAAGAACTTGTCACCACATATTTCAATTACGAGAAAGATTGCCATAATGCATACAGAACATGCAAAAAAAATCATAAAAATCATAAGGGATACGTAAAATATTATTATTTTGATATATTTTCAAGTTATAAATATTTTAAAAAATAACTCTATTAATGTCATCCCAAACACTCAATCGTTGCCTTCCACCACAAACCACCCAAGTCCCTGATCAGAACTCATTAAAGCTTTTAGATTCAAGCATTAAACCAACTCTAGTGCCCTTCTTTAACGCCAGCTCCAACCATCAAAATGGACTCCATGAATAACAGCCAGACAAGTGACGTGGACCAAAAAGGATGGTTCGTGATTTCCCATATTGGTAGTTGGTGTATTCAGCTCTCACAGTTATTTGTCAAACATTGAATGTTGCAGCCAAAAATGGAGGTGCGTTTGTTGAAGTTTCATACTTCATAGGTATCTCTATATGAACAGCACACCTTCATGCATTGCAGCATTTAAGAATTCGCGTTTCTCGAGGTGAGAAGTTGCCGCAGATTTCATGCCACTCCGCTTAAAACACCATTATAAAACTCGATCCGACCACCTGACAGGTTGACGTGTTAACTCGGTTACTCGGAATTTTTAAAATGAAGGTGAGAACTGAAGAATTAATTTGGGATTTTCTACGTTTAGACAAGCTAAAATTGAGTCACACTAACCAACTATGAGCGACATATCTCAACTGATTAGGTTCTAAATTTACTTTTTAATTTAAGTGTTATAAATCTCAGGGTAACTGAAGATTTACATGATTATTAAATTTAGGGTCTCGAAGGATTAGTTAAGGTACATATAAATTAGTCCGGATATTTATAATTAAAAAATAAAATTGAGTCACACTATCCATATTCACAATCATCTAATAGGTAGCCCGATGGTAAGAGCTTGAGACTAAGAGGTTTGCTCCCCTTGTGGTCTCAGGTTTGAGCCCTGTGATTGCTAATATGATGACCATTAAAATCTTACATGGTCGTTAACTTCAAGACTTGTGAGACTAGTCGAGATGCGCGTAAACTGACCCACACACCTACGTTAATAATAATAATAAAAAAAGTTGGATTCACATGCTACCAAAATATATAAAAAAAGATTGACTGATGAATTAGAAAAAATTAGAAAGAGGGTGGATGGCTTGGGAAGGAGACAACACATTTCATGGAACGAAACATGGTGATAAAAGCTTCATTTCAATCAGCTATTGAGCAACAAAACTAAAAAGTATTGCAGAGGCCTCTCTAGATTGAAAATGATGGTTTGTCCATATTAGCCCATGCAACTGCTAGTGCAGATTCTTGCCACGTTGACTGTTTCGCAGTCACTAGTTGAAATCAAATTGAAAAGAGAATGGTAGGTATGGCAGTGATCGTTTCCGAATCATATATAGTGGTATTTTGATAAAATTATATAAAAACCTTCTAAATTATCATAAAATTATAGTGACTCCTGAAGTCTGAAGGTATTATAAAAACCCCTAAGCCTTCTCTTGTTTTAAAACATAACCTGAATATTTCTGAACAATTTTCGTAAAATTAAAGGCGTTTTGGATATGAAAGGGGATTTTTTGTAGTATTTTAAAACTCTTCGGTGATTCATATACTCATAGTTTTTAGACTCGATCCGGTTCAAGACCTGGATTTCGGGTTTTGATCGGGTCATCGAAGTCGTCCGGGTTAAATTTTTTTTTTTTAAAAAATCAAAATGACATCGTTTTAGTAAAAAATAAAAGTCAATAGGTTGCAATCGGGTTTTTTCAGGTCAACTCGCCGGGTCACACCGAGTTTTTTCTTTTTTTATTTTTTCTTCAACTCTGCCTGGCTTCAGCCTCGGATCCCAGATCAACCCGCCAAGCCGGGTTTTAAAATTATGGTTATAATTTCATATATAATACATCAGGGCTTATTATAATTTACCAAAAAAAAGAAAAAAAGAAGACAAATTTCCTTGAAAAGTGTTTTTCCATGTCATTAGTGTCACGTTAACAAAAACCTAAAACTTTTCATGAAATTACTGAGCATCTACTATTCATTGTAAATTGTAACTATAATGATGAATTTTCTCTTTAATGATAAAACCTTTGAATCATGTCTGGATGTAATTTGGTCTCTACACTGTGATGATGCACTTGTCATTTTTGAATCTTGGGGGGATAGTTTTGTATTTTACATTTTTTCACAATAAATGACTTAATTACTTTTTTTTTATATAAAAAAAACTTTTTATTCATAATTTTAGTCTTTATAAATTTTTTTAACATAAAAAACTCATAAAAAGCAAAGGCCACTGAACTTTGTTTGAGGGGCTTCTTTTTTATCTTTTTATCTTATTTTTTTGGTTATTAGTAGGTAAATTATGGGGTATTTTAATATTTAAATAAATATCAATATTATTAAAAAAATTATTGAATGTATGAGCAGACCTGGTGCCCTTTTAGACGACTCGTGCAGGATAGTTCAATTATCAAACATTGCCTTATACAGTGATATTTTAGTTGTCTCAATATCCTCTCTGTGATGGGGTGGCACATGTGTTCAATGCGCTTTTAGTTTGTCGTCGACTGTTTTTTTTATCCTTTCTCTTTTTAAAATCTGATATGATTTGTTAAGACTTGGTCAAAAACCCGGTTTTAATTCGTTAATTTTGATTTAAAAAAATTTAATCCGAACGACCCGGTGACCCGGTTAAAATCCAAAACTTGGATTTTAGATCAGGCCGGATCTGAAAATTATGGCTAAAAGTTACCTCGATAATATATCATGTATGTTAGGTGGATCAGTGTCAGGCCCAATATCCACCTGTTAATTAGATTTGTGTAAGGCCCATAACCCATTTTCCTGTCTGTCAAGGACCTTAAATTTATAGGAAAAGTGCAATTTCACCCCACTCCTCCTCCACTTTCCCACCTTGACAAAACAAAAATAAAAAATAAAAAAATTATATCACAAATCTGGAGGGAAACCCCAAACGGCCAAAAAAACAAGAAAAAAAACCCCTCACTGGCTCACTCCTTCTCTCAGTAAAAATGACAAGACGACGCCTCAGACTCAGCTCTTACTCCGACGACGACGACGAAGAACAGCAAAACCAACAACAAGATTATCAAATGGAATCTCACCAATTACCAAACCCTAACCCTAACCTCCCTGAACAACCAGTGCCACTTCCAATCTCCTCCGACGATGCTGAATTCGCCGACGCCTCCGATAACCTCACTCCACCGTCTCCTCCGTCGGTGGCTCCACCCTTATCCGGTTGTCCTATTGGGGATTTTCTACTGAGAACGGGACTTAGTTTAAAAAGAGAGTGGCTTGATTCCTGTCTTCGCCAAATTGACAACTCGCTTGACATGGCGTCAAAGGCAAAACTTTGCTTCGGTCAGTTTTTGATTTCAGATATGAATCACTGCGGTGCTGGTGTGCTTCCTCCAAATGTGGACTCTATGCACCTTGCTGATCTCCCCGGACCGTTTGTGTTGCAGGTGGCCTATTTCGATTTGATTACAAATTCTGTTAAATTAAATAGATAAATTTATAATACGTGATTGTTTATCTACGATGAATTTTATTTTTTTAGGTGGATGAGATTGTTAACATTAGTTGTCCACTTAAAGGAAGGTATCAGGATGCGAATGCGGGAGTGAAGAGGTGCCTTAAGCTGTCTATGACGGATGGTGTCCAACGTGTTTTTGGCATGGAATATAGGCCTATCAAGGATCTTAAAGTTTTAGCTCCTCCAGGATTCAAGGTTTTATTATTATTTTTTTCCTGATGATTTATGGTTTATTGAATTGGAGTATCTTTTTGTCATTGTCTTTTGTCATAAATAGTGATGATAATATGGAAGGTCTGAGATGTGTATTTAGTAATCTGCATTGGTAATTGTGAGGATGGTTTAGAAATATGGCAAAATACTGATGGATTCTGTTAAAGGTTTTTGAGTGTGGCGTGACTATAGTTGTTGACCTGGATATAAGGTGTTTCATGTTTGAATGGCTAGCTAAAGAGAAAATAAGCTGATACATTAATTTTGTTGTGCAAATGTTATTCTCATGTTTATGCATCAGTGCTAGTTTCGTCAGAAAATTTCGAAACATAATTCTTTTGTATTGTAGGTTGCCATCTGTAATGTACATATACGGCGTGGGCTTTTAATGTTGGTTCCTGAAGCTTTAGAAATTTTAGGAGGAGTGGTTGAAGAGTTGGATGCAGCACGTCAACGTCTTGCTGATGAGATAAATAAACCACCAAGGGGAAGAAGGTATGCTTTAGGTGTCTAGGATGTATTGAGCTTTCTGAAGATTTACAGCATTGTGCCTTTCTTATTACTTTGCTTTTCACTTTTTTATTTCTGTCCCTCAAAAAGGAAAATCTGCTTTTAAATGTTATTGTATAGTGAAGTTCTCTGCATGTCTTTGCCTGACCATGCTCTTATTGCATAATTAGCTGTACCTTTGGAGAGTGGTTTATGGTTGAGATATTGGATTACCCACTGCAAGGCTTTGCATATGAAAGACTTCTTTAAGCAGAGGCATGTGCAAAAAAATAAACTAGGACTAATTCTTGATTTCATAGCATTCCTGGATGTGAAAATTTGGAGGTTATAGTAAAAAGTTTTCCAGAGATGATCATTAATAGAGTTGATGATTGAGTTACACTGAGAGACTTTTTTTTTGGGTTTTAGAATGGTTGTTTTCAAGTGTAGGCTTTTGATCTTGCTGGTTATTTTAGTTTCAATTCTTTTTAATTGGCCTGTTAGGTGAATTGAGTTCTGATCTTCAAGGGATCACTTGAGATCCAACTGTTTGTCTCCTTTAAATGCAACTGATTTGCACTATTGTTATGCAGATCAAGGACTGGAGAGGTTCCTCCTTTAGCAACTAGAGCAACTCAGGCTGCATGGCCCCCTAATGGAGTCAATATTCCCAGTAGCACCAATAACTCAGGTAATGTTCCTGGGCATACAAATACCTCAGCGGATGATCTTCAGAACACCAATGGTTCTGGTAATGCCCTGGGACGCATCAATAGTTCTGTCAAAGTTGTTCAACATACTGATAGATCCACATTACAAGTTGCAACTCCCTTTCAGGAAGATGGACGAGGTTGGCCTGCTTTCTTTCTTCTTCTTGGAGTTTTGAGTTACTTTAACACGTAAATGATGATATAGCAAACTTTTGGGAGAATGTCAAGAGTAAATTACACTGTACATGAAGTAATCTTGTGTTTTCGTTTTACTGTCTTCAAATATATAAATAAACTCGTGAATTAACTATTACTTTCATGCTTGAGGATATAATTACCAAAAGGTTCACATTTTGGCGGATTACAAGCCTGTTAATAGCTTTTATTGTATGCTGGAGTTTACATAATGTTCGTCTAATAAGAAGAATGGTTTTTTTTTTTCCCCATGTTTTCTAGGTGCCAATTTGGTTGTATCTGGCACTGATACTAGTCAAAGGACTGTGGAAGAATGTGCTGTTCCAATGAGTGCAGAAACCACTATGTGTAATCTATCATCTAGTATTGTTTCTGATGTTGGGGAGATGCATATCAATGCTCCTATAAGTGGGGTGAATTCTGTGTCTAACCAACACTCTAATGGTACTTTGGAGCAAGAGGATGTCTGCATGATTGATGAATTTGAACACCCCCTCATATTATCTAGAGACCGAGAAATCCCATTCACATACTTGGCTAGTTTGTCAGCTAAATGGGCAGCAATGAAGGAGAAAGAACCTTCTGTTAGAGGAAAGATCAAGGTGTGTAGTATCTCTCTTTTTGAGCATGTGTGCAAGTGTGTTACTCATCTGGTGCTTATATTTGCACATTGGCATTATGTGCTCTCCTAAAACAGGTTGTGATATGGATTTTGACTGGCTTCATTTATTGCTCAACTGAATTTGGTGCAAGTCGCAGAAGTCTTAACTTCAGTATTCTGGGTTGGGTGCAAAGAATAGTATGTATAGCTTAGATATTATGGAAAACAAAATATTGTTTAAAAAGACAAACAGAATGAATGATGTGTTTTTTTTTTGTAGTTTCTTACTATTATTTTCAAAATAATACTAACTTCTATTGCTGCCACTTAATTTCTAAGAAACATTTATCAAGAAAACCAACTAGCTGAGCTTTGTTAATGATTGATAACTATTTTATAAATGAATAGCTTTGCTCTTAAAAATAAAAATAAAAATAAAAATAAGTAGCTTTGTAGTTTAGAAGGTATCCAAAGAGCAACTCCCAGTAGGCTCTCAGTTCCAACCTAAGGTTTTGGATTATGTATAAATTCTTGTATAACTTTTTCTATGCCCGTGAAAAAGGACAATGATTCACATGCTGAATACTTTAAAAAATATACTTGAATATGCTTTCATTTTTATGTTGATGAATGATGGAGGAACATGGTAAGGATGGTGTAACTCCTCTGCAGCCTACTGGTTTATTGTTTTATTTCATGCTTATAGTTTCCTGACTTTCAGGGGCCTTCTCTTGCTGTAATGGTAAATACTTGCACTTTGTAACCACAATGATACGAGTTTTAAGAACTATTTCACATGAATACCAAAGTGTGAGACTCTCAAAGCTGAGACTCTGGATCTCATTTTGGTGGGACTATATTTAAATAGTAACCATAATAGTTTCAACACCTTTATTATGTTGCACGGAAATGTGAATTATTCTATTTCCATTAACCGAAGAAACTTTTTTATGGTGGTGCAGTCTTACATATCTGAATAAATTCCCATGAAAACAATATATAAGTTTTCTTTTTGATGTTATTTGAGCATATAATTGAAAGTACATATCAAACCCGTATAGTATCTGTACTTTCTACTGTTTCAGTGCTTTCTAATATGTTAACATAAAATTTTGCAGTGCTTCTTGACTGGTGTAAAGGGATTCCAATATAAGCAGAGGACGACATATGAGCTTCAGGTTTATGTTGATGATGGCAGCCTCATTTCTGAGATCCTAATTGATCACAATGTGAGTTCCAAGTTGGAGTTTTACCTTTCGATGATACGAGGTTAATTTTTTTATAGTTTTACCAGTCATTTGTACTTTCAGGTAGTGCTGAAAGGAATAGGTTGTTCTCCTGTGGAGGTTACCACTGCTCTTTCTTCGTCAGATAAAAAGAGAGCTGGTGAAATGAAGGAGACCCTGAGACAGTTTCAGATGTTCTTAGTGAATTTTGAGGTATCATATGTTAAACCTTTAATTATTTATGAATTTGAGCTTCATTGAAGAATCAGTCAAGTTCTTTTCATAGGAAGACTTCAATGTTCTTTGAATGTCGTGCTGTTGAATTTTTAAGCACAGTTTATTTTAGTTTCACTCAATCTGGAAATACTTTGGTCCAGGGAACAATGCTCATAGAGATAAATGGAGCCTCTAAACTTCCTGTTGCTCTTGAGATGAACCAAGGCTGTCCTCCTTCTGATGCATGGTTGCTTATGAGAAGACTGAAGTCCTTTTCTTCTTCCCTAACACCACAGCATTCCTCCATGGGACCTATTGATATATCACCGTAATGGCTGCACATGCGATGATGCTTAAAGGGAAATGAAAGTTGATCATGATCGAATTTTTTTGCTGCCTTTTCTGGTTAAAGGAGGAACCTTCTCTCAGCATGGTTATGCAGATTCCTAGATCATATTCGTGCTCACTCACCAGGCACCTATAAGATAGCCTGAAATTTTTTGCAGCGACTGGGAAAATCATGGTCTCGCCTGATATCATCGATTGAGATTATTTGCCACATGTATATATGGCTGAGAAGGTGAATGTTGCTGACACTTTACCAGGCATGATATTGCATCCTGTGGTTTTCATGAGACTTGTGTGTTGCTGCTGATCTTCTCAAAGATGGTCATCACATTAAGTCATTTGTTTATGAATGGGTGAAACTATGAACTGGAGATTTGCCAATTGTGCCCAGAAGAGATGTACATGAAATCTCATCTTTGTAAAAATGCAAAGCCACTCATATCTAAGGGAGGGGAGAGGATTATCCGAATATTAACGAGACAAGGAGAAGCCACTGTTTGCTTCATTAACTTTTAGTCGAGGTACACTCACGCAACTCCATTAACTTTCCTTTTGCTCTTATTTTCTAAGGCTCTCGGATTTCTTTTTGGGTTTTCTTAGCATAACTCCTCACATTCTCTGTAACATGCCATATTTATAAGTGGATATAAATTTCTGTAAAATTATCATAGATTTCCAGTAAAGTTCAACCGTTGCTCTAAAATAAATCATTCATGATATCCCCATAAATTTATCACTTATTTCTTGAGACAGATACATAATTTCTAGACTGGCATTATGCAATACAAGACTAGTTAAGGAAACTTCTATGATACAACCATACATGATGCAAGAAGCTTCCTTTATGGATTCAGGGCATAAGGTTAAAATGTTATAGATGCAAGACCGACCTTCATTTAGTTACTAGATGGAGGATCTTCTCAGCACTTCTCTCAACTCCTATCTGTTGTAGATTGATCTTGTCAAGATTAAAAATAAACGGTTGCTCCACTCTACTATATCAGGGAAAAAGTACCTGAAATAAATTATGGAACGGTACCAAGCTGGTTCAACCAGGTATTTCTCTCCTCGGCATGCACCATCTACAATTGCTTTGGCACACTCTGTGGTAGACTCCGCTGGCATCGGATTTATCATTGCCTAACAAGCAATTCAATCCTGTTATAAGTGGAAGCATAAAGTTGAAGACGACTTTTAACTACATAATTGTATCATGGGTATGGAAATTTACCCTTCACATTTCTTCATCTAATTCCAATTTGCCTTGCTGGTTTAGGAATTTTTCTTGTGTCATTTCTGACTTGATCAATCCAGGAATAACAATTGTTATTCCGATCTCTGATCCTAATTCTACCCTCTGTCTCATTCATGCTATACACTGCTTTACTTGCCTATAAACATTGTGAAAACAGAATGGATATTAATTGAAGTAACAGACACAGATTTGAAAGATGTAGATGGAAAATCTTACATTATAGAAGCTTAGTCTTGGGATAGGTAGAAATGCGGCAACTGAAGCAATTACTACGATCCTTCCATTTTTCCTTTTTAAGTGTGGAATTGCAAAGTAGGTACAATACACTGAGCCCCAGAAGTTTATGTCCTCTACGAAATGAAAAATTAGCATAGAAATTGCATGGAGACATGAGTTTTGATGGGATCCCATTCCTTGTTCATCTGAAAAATGGGAGGGTCGTTTTAAGGGTTTGTACTTTGTATGCCATGGCTGGTGCAAAAGGAGTGACATCATGGGCGTCTTCGAACACGCCCACTGTTGCAACCCCAGCGTTGGCCACCAGATGATCCACTGTTAGCAAAGAAAACCCATCAAGAGTTTATCATTTTAGTGCATTTGAGTTCCCAAAGCGAATCGGAAATCGATTGATACTGCTAGCTCAGATCATCTTGGATGGTCTACTAACAGTGACCAAAGTGCTTCACTGTTGCATCTATAAATCTTTCACAATCTTCGTCCTTGGTAACATCTCCAGGGATAAAAATAGCTTCAGGTGATCCAATCAGCTCAGCCATGGCAGCGACTTGTATCAGACGTTCCTTTCTTCTTGCAACAAGGGCTATACAAGCTCCTCTCCCAGCATACTCAAATGCTATGCTAGAGACTTCCATCTAGTAGCAGATTATATGGACTTGATGTAGGTTTGATTTGGAGGAACTTTGATCATGGAGTGATCATGAAAGTGCTGATATGCAGGAGCTGTAATTTGATTAACATTTCCGACTAGATGGGAGAGGTCCAAAACTCAAGCTTTTGGTTTTCTTTTTTGACTGTATGACAAGCTACAGTATTGGAAGCAGGAATTATTATCGCAAGAGAGAAAGGAGGTTTACTTATAAAGCAAAAAAATATTGTTATCGTGTTTCGAACTCCCTTCGAGTTTCTCCTCAAAGATTGACAGCCTTATTAAAGCTGGTTTTGGTGGGACAAATCACTGGAGGATAGGGAGATATATCGAAAGAGTTGGAGTGTCCTTACCAAGTCCAAGCAAGAAGGTAGCATGTTTCATGGAAATGGAGTCTTTAAACAACACACCATTTGATCCTGTCACAAGCTTTATTCATAGTCTAGCTTCTTTTTACTCGAAACAGAACAAACAAAGTAGTAAACGTGGAATATCTCGGCAGAAATTTGAGTGAAAAATTCAAAATAACCTGAGATGCGAGATGAAATTTATTCCATTATATTCTGTTGTTTTTTTTATATGATATGAGATATACCGGTTATTCTAACCGGAATAGAATGAAATTATCAAACATTCTGAATTTTCAGAGGAATAAAAAAATGAAACAGAGTCACTGCTTGAGATCTGGAATTAAAGCTGAAATGCGCAAGGCATATTTGACGCCTGTTAAGTGAGATACAGAAGCTCATGCTAGTTGCTCTTCTTGGAACTCTTAGCAACGAATATCCTGTGGAACCACCACTCCAGCACTTCAGGGCAAAGGACTTTCATCAGAAACGTAATCCTTGCCCAAGACGGCTCTACCAAGTACCTGTCTCCTCGACATGCACTGTCCACGATTGCTTTAGCACACCTTTCGGTCGACTCGGCCAGAACAAAGTCCATTTGACCCTGTTTAAAAAAATTGTTAGAAAATCAAATTGTGCGGACGAATTAATGTAGGTAAAACTTGGACCTATTTTATATATATATATATATCACATGTTTTTTCCTAGATTGAATTCATGGTGAAATTCCATTACCAAAAAAAAAAAAAAAACATCATGCAAGGATTCAGAAGTACACAGAGGAGCATTCGTATGTTATTTGTCCGTTTAGTTCCTTCGGAAATACCTTTGATAAAAAATCGCCTCGGGTCATTTCTGACTCAACTACACCAGGAGTGACGATTGTTATTCTAATATCCGAACCAAATTCAGCACGTAGTGTCTCATAAAAACTTGTTATGGCTGCTTTGCTTGCCTGATGCCATTATAATATTGATTAGTTACTCTAAAAATGAATGACTGGGTGCAACATATTAATTTCAAGGACATTTCTTACAGAATAGAAGCTCATCCTAGGCACTGAGCACCATCCAGCAATTGAAGAAATCCCTACAATCCTCCCTTTACTTTTTCTTAGGTGTGGAATAGCGAAATGGGAGGCGTATACGGAACCCCAGAAATTTGTGTTCTGCAAAAGGCACCAAAATGGATCCTTTCAGAAAATATTCTGGCATGGAAAAATGTCGAAACATGAATAGCTTTGAACCTTTAAGTTGGTAAGAAAGTAATTCCCAGATTACACCCTACTTTAAAATTTTAGAGGTATACTAAATTTTCCTATTTCTAAATGACCTTATATTTTAGTTGCAGTTGTGTAACGGCGCATGTTAGGAACCAAGAAATGTCAACGGTTGCGGTAAAAAAAACATACCATAATTGTTGCAAAATCTGATATTTGCTTGCAATCCTCAAACAAGTCAATTTGAGCAACACCAGCATTGTTCACCAGATGATCCACTATTGCAAAAACCCCGTGAGTCATAGTAAAACAACGACTTCTATGAAAAACCTTGCACGTAAACTCAATCTGAAAGAAGATAAAAGATCCTTACACTTGCCAAAATGATTCATTGCCTCATTAACAAACCGCTCACAGTCTTCAACCTTCGAAATGTCAGTGGCGATGACTATAACATCCGGTGACCCCAGCTCCCGGGCCTTATCAGCTACTGCTCGAAGACGCTCCTCTCTTCTAGCAGAGAGGGCTAAACAGGCTCCTCTCCTAGCATACTCGTATGCAAGATACTTACAAAAACCACAAAATACAGTTAGAGCATTAAACAAGCAGTATCCCAGTAATAAAGGTAACAATATTCCAAATCTTTAGTCTGCAAAATATGATAGACATTTACTTCTGTGCAGAGAACGTATACCAACCTCGCCAATGCCTGAAGATGCACCGGTGATTAGAACTACTTTTCCTGCCACCTTTTCGCTATTTATTGATCTTTTTATGCGACTTATAAACTTGGAAACAAGAAAATACGGAAAGAAGAGAAGTAGCAGAATCAATGCTATAGGAGGAAGTACAATGTTCAGGACCTTGTGAATCAAATCCATGCTGTGGTTCGGTAAGGTCGGAGAGAAAAGACCAAAACACAGTAATTTCTGTTTCTTGTGTAGCTGAGCTCAGGTTCACGAAAATATTCGTCCTGGCCGTGGTTGCTCTGTATAAATATATAATAACAACATTTCCCTTCAAAATAATAAGCATATATCCCCAAATGATTTTAAAAAAGGCAAGAGGAATTTAATGCCGATCCCAAAATTTGAATTCAAACCTCCTGTTCAGATATCAATAATATAATTTCCTAACATCGCTGATATTTGTCAAAAATGTAGCAGTTGCCTATCTATCTATCTATAAAAGCGCGCTCCTCCATATCTAGGAAAAGCAATAAAAATAAAAGCAAATTGCCCTATAGAAATGATTTGATATTGCGATAATAATTGTATTTTATTTAAAAATATATTATTTTATTTAAATTTATTTTTGATATCAACATATTAAAACATATTAAGACAATCCAAAAATACAAAAAAATAAGTATATCTCCTAAATAATGTTAAAAAAGGCAAGGGATTTGATGTAGATCCCAACCTCCTGGGAATGTTGAAAACTCAAGTTTTTATTCTTTCATATTCAACATTTTTAAATTTTGCATACAAGGCTCTTATAATCCAACAAGGATTCTAAACATCTGAGCTTCATAAACGACTCTAATTTGATGGTATCTTCTTCTATATTTTCTTTGCAAAGGATATATTGGTTTTCAAAATCCTACACTTGTATATAACTTGAAATATATTTTTAAATTGATTTTAATTCAATAATCTATGAATTACTGAAACCAGATCTTCTGAGACAAATTTTGCTACGCAGAGAATTTCTTGCTTTTGCTGGTAAGAGGTCAAAATATTAGCAAATACTTTTTTTAATCTTCTTTCATGCGCGAAGTAAAGTTTATAAACTATATATATATATATATTTTTTCTTCGTGAGAATACATTTTATTGTTGGCTAAAATACTTATGGTTTCAATTCCTCATTGCGTCCATCTTTATTTCTCCAACTAAGATATTTTTTAAGCAAATTAGAGTCTATTTTTCCCCGCGAACAAATAGTAAACTAATTTTTTGTAGCTTTCCCAGATAATTTTTAGATATCAGACAATCGATCATGCTTGCAAACAATGGTAACCTTACTGTTGCAGCTATGGCGTCTAGAGGATTAAAACTAGTCCAAAGCTACATATGACTTCCAAAGCTATAAAATCATGGTCTTAAGCACCATGTAGTAGAAAACCAAATCCTTCAACAAAAGCAAAGGGTCAAACAGAGGTTGGAGGAAGTGGTTGTTCTCATTGTGGAAACTTGAAGCATACTCGTGAAACTTGAAGCATGCTCATGAAAATTAGATGCTTACATCTACCAAAATAATTCACTGTTTCCTCAACCATTTTTCTACAACCATCCACCCTCTGAACATCTACAAGGATCACGATGACATCAGGAGAGCCGACCTACCGGGTTGTTTCTGCAACTTCAGTGAGGCTTCTCTCTCTCATGGCTATGAGAGCTAAGCAGGCTCCTCTACTAGCATACCCACAAGCCAAATGATGCAGCAAAAAGAAATATCCTATTCTTAAAAAAAAAATCCCAATAAACGTTTCTTATTAGTAAATTCTATAGAAGTTAAACTATCAAAATAAATACCCACAATATCCAACCTTGCAAGAGAACGAAGAGAACAGAGTAGAAGAGAGAGGAGAGAAACGAGTCACGACAATTGTCAAGAGAGAGGAATTACATGAATCACATGAAATAATTTTTAGTTTTCTTGGCAAGTCATTTGTTTTTGATCCCGTCTTGAAAACCAAGGACACTAGAAACATGTACTCCGTTGATTGCTACACTTCCTTCGATTACCTCCTGGTTACGAATTAGTATCTATTTTCCTACTGCTCATTCTTCCTGGCTAGCACCACCTCTCGATTCAATCAAAATCAATTTTGATGGCGCATTTAATTAGGCTGCAAATCAGGGTGCTTTAGGCTTGGTGTTGAAGGTACCTTTTCAGCTCATGCAAATGACCCTGCTGTTTTATGATCTCTTGCTTTGAGAACTGCAGTTCATATGGCCTTAAGTTAACATGAAGAGAGAACATTCATTGAAGGAGATGCTAAATCTTTCGTTGACACCATTCTCCCAAGTTCTTTCCATAATACTTCCAGCTAATTTAATCCTCCAAGACGCTGCTGCCGCTTTAGGAGGACCGCGAACAATCGTTTTTTATTTTGTCAAAAGATGTTGTGTTGTCCATGCTAAGTTAAGCATAAAAAGATCCAATCCTGATGTGCAAAGTTGAGCAGACCTATGAAAAACATCAATGATGTTTTGATTTATTTGCAATATTATGAGATGAAGATGGTTGATGAGTTAGAAAAATGCAAGATGGATGTCTATGCAAAATCCATCTTTAGTATTCAGAGGAATAAGAAATGAAACAGAACCACTGCTTGAGATCTGGAATTAAAGCTGAAACGCCACAGGCATGTCTCGATGCCTGTTAATTGAGATACAGAAGCTCATGCTAGTTACTTTTCTTTGAACTCTTAGCAACCAATACCATGTGGAACAACCACTCCAGCACTTCAGGACAAAGGACTTTCAGCAGAAACGTCATTCTTGCCCAAGACGGCTCTATTAAGTATCTATCTCCTCGGCAAGCGCTGTCCACGATTGCTTTAGCACACCTCTCGGTCGACTCGGCCGGGACAAAGTCTATCTGGGCCTGCAGAAAATACCATTTAGAGAATTGTTAGAAAATCAAGTTGTGTTGATCAATTTTGGTAAAACTTGTATCCAAAGGAAATGTCCTACTTATACTTGAGGAGATGAGACAAGTTTTATAGATTAATGAACATTTGTTTAAAAGATCAAATATTGGTTTCTCTCTCGACTTTTCAACCATAAAAGTCGGAGTGGTAAGTAGCTATGAACAGAACAACAGGGAGAGAAAAAAAATGTCCTTTTTGTTTTGAAAGTAATTTACTTCAAAATTATTTTTCAACAAAACATATAAATTTGTCTTTTTATCATGAAAAATTATGTGATATATATCTATAAATCTTTGTTTTTTCAACAAAAAAAACACCTTTTCACTATTTTTTCTATCTTGAAACATTAATTAAATGCAACTTAAATAAAAAACATGGGATTGCTAACTATCATGTATATCACATAATTTTTTCCCAAATCCCATAACCCCCCCCCCCCCCCGCCCCCCCCCCCCCAAAAAAAAAAAAAAAAGAGTAAATAAAGGGACATTCATATGTTATTTCTCCATTTAGTTCCTTCATAAATACCTTTGACAAAAAATCGCCTTGGCTCATTTCTGACTCGACTACACCAGGAGTGACGATTGTTATTCCAATATCCGAACCAACTTCAGCACGTAGCGTCTCATAAAAACTTGTTATGGCTGCTTTGCTTGCCTGATGCCATTATAATATTGATTAGTCACTCTAAAATGGCTGAATGCAGCATATTTCAAGGACATTTCTTACGCAATAGAAGCTCATCCTAGGCACTGTGAACCATCCAGCAATTGAAGAAATCCCTACAATCCTCCCTTTACTTTGTCTTAGGTGTGGAATAGCGAAATGGGTGGTGTAAACGGAACCCCAGAAATTTGTGTTCTGCCAAAGGCAACAAAATGGATCCTTTTAGAAAATATTCTGGCATGGAAAAATGTCAGAAACATGAATAGGTTTGAGCTTTTAAGTTGGTAAGTAATTCCCAGGTCACAGCAGAGAGTCACCCTACTTTAAAGAGAGATGAGAAGTGAGCTCAAAACTCTAGCTGTCAAGGAATATCAAATGCATTTACTTAAGTTTAACAGCTTGTGATGGAAAATTCAGAGTTATACTTAATTTTCCTATATCTAAATGACCTTATATTTAGTGGCAGTTGTTTAACAGAGCATCGTCAGAACCTAGAAGTATCAACTGTTGCACCAAAAAGCATACCGTAAGTGTTGCAAAATCTGATATTTGCTTGCAATCCTCAAACATGTCAATTTGAACAACACCAGCATTGTTCACCAGATGATCCACTATTGCATAAACACCACGAGTCATGGTAAAACAACTTCTTTTATGAAAAAATCTTGCACATAAATTGAAATTGAAAGAAGATAGAAGGAGATCCTTACACTTGCCAAAATGATTCACTGCTTCGTTAATAAACCTCTCAGAGTCTTCAACCTTCGAAATGTCAGTGGGGATGACTATAATATCTGGTGAACCCAGCGCCCTTGCCTTATCAGCAACTGCTCGAAGACGCTCCTGTCTTCTAGCAGCAAGGGCTAAACATGCTCCTCTCCTAGCATACTCATATGCAAGATACTTACAGAAATCACAAAATACAGTTAGAGCATTAAACAAGTAGTATCCCAGTAATAATTGTAACAAGATTCCAAATCATAATATGATAGACATTTACATCTGTGCAGAGAATGTATACCAACCTCGCCAATGCCTGAGGATGCACCGGTGATTAGAACTACTTTTCCTGCCACCTTTTCGCTATTTATTGATCTTTTTATACGACTTATGAACTTGGAAACAAGAAACGACGGCAAGAAGAGAAGTAGCAGAATCAATGTTATAGGAGGAAGTACAATGTTCAGGACTTTGTGGATCAAATCCATGCTGTGCTTCAGTAATTAAGGTCGGAGAGAAAAGACCAAAACACAGCAATTTCTATTTCTTGTGTTGTTGAGCTCAAATTCTCGAAAAGATTTGTTGCCGATTTAAAAACTTCAGCTTGAAAGGTTCTCCTGCAGTAGTTGAACGTGATTAACAATGAACTAAAATCAGGTTTCTCGAGATTCCCGGATCAAAATATAAAATAATAACAGTCTGGACAAACAAATATTTGATACCCTATAAAACTATAATCTGAACTTTGACCCTTATGCTCCACATTCATGCAAATGTGTTCAATTGAGCAATGCAATAATTGAAAAAAGAAAGAAAGAACAAATCCTAAATGAAACTTAAATGGACAATCGTTAATATGGCATATAAATATAATCCAATAGTGACATAGCTCTTGGATAAGAACCGACAATAAAACAGAGATAGTGCAAGAGTGAGAGAGCGCATACCAGGAAGCGGAAAACCGCTCTTCTATCAGTTCCTCTGTATTTGGGAAAAAGCGATAAAAAATAAATTCAATATTTTTTTTCTCATCCTGGCCTTGGTTGCCCTGTATAAATATACAATAACAATATTTCCCTTAAAAATAATAAATATTATTATTAACAAAACACCAAAGGGCAACACACTAAACAGTATTGTTGAATCATTATAGCGTGTTCACAAAATACTATTTATTAAAATAGTGTTTTGTGTTTTTATTTTTTTATTTTTTATTTAATTGTTTTTTTTTTAATTTTACCCTTTGAAAACCTATTTTGGATTTTGTTTATATATATATATATATATATATATGGAGGTTGTCTAAAATGTACTCCGTGAATAACAGCCAGACAAGTGACGGAACCAAAAAGGCTGGTTCTTGTGTTAAATTCAATCATAAAACTTAATTTTTTTCTTTTTTTTTTAGATTTTTTTGATGAGTCTTATAAACAAAACTCAATCTCGACCACAAAAACAAAAACACCCTAAATGTTGCAGCAAAAAATGAGGGTGTGTTTGTTGAAGTTTCTTACTTCAGGGATATCTCTATATGAGCAGCACACCTTCATGCATTGCAGCATTTAAGAATTCACGTTTCTGGAGGTGAGAAGTTGCCGCAGATTTCATGCCACTCCGCTTAGAAACACCATTTTAAAACTCGATCCGACCACCCGCCTGGTTGATGTGTTGACTCGGTTACTTGAATTCTTAAAATGGAGGTGAGCACTGGAGAATTAATTTGGGATTTTCTATTTTTTAGAACTGCACAAAAGTTGCTATGCACAACAGAATTCAAATAATTTTATATGAAATGAATTATTATTTTTTTTGTAAGATAAAATTTTTTCGTGGGCATAACTCACAGCATGTCAGTCTACTACTATCCTCTAATTTATAGTCAATGTCGTACAATCATGAAAATGTTAGCATTGACTTGTTGTCATATTAGATGAATAACACATGTCAATGTTGTTTGTATTTCTAAGTAATATATTAAGAAAAATAAATAATAATTAAGAAATAAAAAAAATGTTAACCCTCCGGCCCAACATCGTCCCTTGAATTAAGAAAAATAAAATAATATATAATTAATTAAGAAGGAGATTATAATTTTAAATAAATTTTTTTTTTTATTATTATGTGGATGTCTGGGTAAACTTGCGTGTATCTCAACTCATTTCACGGATCCTAAAGTTAACAACCATGTAAACTTCTAGTGGTCTTGAGATTTGTGAGACTCGAACTAGTGATTTTTAGAAAGTAAATCCAAAGTTTAACCAGTTAAGATATATTTTTTGAGGTTATTAAATGAATTTATTGACTCGAGGAATAATGTGTGGTTTTTACTTTTTTTGAGAATTTTAAAATTACTACATTTCTCTTAAATAATTCAGGAAAAAAGATATAATGTTTCTAAGCACTTTTCTTTTGCAAATTGAAGAGCAAATCAAATTCAATCAACATGGAGTTGGGTCAAACATTGAGCTTGAGTTTTAATACCGTCATGATGGAGGATCCTTTTTCCTAATTCCAGTGTTAATACCTCATAGTGATAAACTCGGTCAGTAGTTAATCTTAAAAACTCACCACTCTGATTTAATTTAGATTTCAAATAAAACTAAATTTTTTTAATAAAAAAAATTAAAAGTACATGGTTTATTAAAAAAAAGATATAAATTTAAGTTTACCTAATAACTTGTGAGTTCACAGCCCACCAACCTCAACTCTTTTTCATGTCAGAACGTGAAGTGGATCTGACAACAATCTTTATTTATAATATAGCGATTAGGGTTAAGGACTTAAGTTAATCAAACTATCATGGTACAGTTATAACGCTTGTAATTAACTCTTTGGATGGGTTGGATGACGAGTCGTCTCTCTGAAGAACAGAGAAATTGAACAGTGAATCCTCTTTGTGGCTTTGAACGAACGGAAAGCAGAGGGTTTCTTCACCAATAGACAATAACCGACCTGGTTGCCATGATTGACCAAGGTCCATTTTTTTTCTTCTTTAATGGCTATTTCTCCTCAACGTTTTCTTTTCAAATCATGTTTCCGTCAGCAAAGCAGGTTTAAGTTAAGACTTAATTGTACAATGGTTCAAGGTCCTCATTTAATAAAAAAAAACTTTAAAAACAAATAAGATATATTTATCAATTATAATTTATAAAATGATAATTGCCCTCACTTGACAAAAAATTTCATAGATAACCTGTCAGGAATAGTCCTGATCAGGAAAGACCATCTGAGACTTTATTCAGGGTAGAACTCGGAGGCAGAGTCCATCCTTGCTACCTTAACAACCAACGAGAAAAGGGGAAAAAAACCTGCCATTTTAAAGATTGAATCAAGTGAATTACTTCAGTTACATAAATTTTCAGCTAAGTTCAATCATGGGTTTTTTTAACACATGACGATCAGCGCATAATCTTTTGATTTCTGGTGGAAGGCATAGAAGGAAGATAGGATATTTTGAGGAGTCCATTCATGAAAATATTTCAGGGATGATTATACATGTTGGGATTCTGTGAAATCTGGTTCCTGTGTTCAACATTTGTAGCATCAAGTGATCCAATCCGTTTCCCACGGATGACTTGTTGGTATTCGTTTCAAAGTTTGTCAGAAGCAAGCTCATATAATGGTGAAAGATAGACTGTGTATTCTATCTTGTCCGAAACCATGAATTTTACATGGTATTTATGTACTAGGATAATTACATAGAGGAATCTTCACTTCAAGCTAAGATTCTAGTTCAATTGAGGGTCATGTACAGGACCATCTATTAGTTTAAACTCACCCAGATTTAATCCACAAAAACCAAACTACTAGCTAGTTCATGCCACTAATTTACTTGGTTTTATTAACTATAGCATACTAATAGCCTAGCTTCAAGCATCCTTTGTCTGTTGACTCTTGCAATGAAATCATCAGCCCTTTTTTTCAATTCCTCTGTCGGCAAACTGAACTCTTCTTCTCCTTCTAAATCCTTACGTTCCTTGTGTGCTTTCAAGTTTCCCTCACACAATCCTTTCCCTCCATTGTTTTCTCCGCTTTCGCAAGTTTTGCTTTGTTTTTCTTTGAAAGATTCCTCCATTTTTACCTCCTTTTTCTCTTCCACGCTAGCTGAAGTTGTTTGAAGGCTCTTTTTCTGGTCAATGTACTCATCATAGTAAACATCAGTCGCTGATGGAGGGTTTGAAGTAAAGTACTTGGACTCACCAACAAGGACAAAGATTATGAGGTTGCCAACAATGAAAATAAACTTGGGGCTGAGTAAAATAGAACTTAGTTTTGGAAGAGAGACGAAGAGAAAGAGCTTCATGGAATGAAATAGGGAGGGAAACCAGAAAGGGCTAGAACAGAAAAGAGTACAGGACAACACAGTGAAAGAATACAGGAAAAAATTGTCAAGAGGTTGATGCTTCTTGGACTTGTTAATCGCATGAATCTCTCTCAGCTTAATGAGATCCATTTCTTGATTTTGTATAGAAGAGGGGTTAGCTGGGGCTTTAAGATAAGTTTAGAATCTCACTCTATCCTTTAGGAAAGGAATAGAAACAACTCTGGGAAATAATTCAGAGGCAAATCTTAAAAGACATTAGAGAGAACTGCCATTTGACTGGACAAAAGGCATTGTAAACATGGAGTTATATAGAAGGGCAAAAGGAGGTTAATTTGGTAAAACTAACACATGCTACTCTACTTTACTTTGAATGGTTATATGACTTTATGAAAAGCTATGGGAGATTGATTAGTGCTTATTGGCTACTTTTCTCTTTTGGCTACCAGCTTTCCTGTAGTTGATGTTATGTCGATTAATATAGTAACAAACTATCTGAATAATTATTAAGGTAATCTGTAAACATTCTCCTTTCCTTTCTATTTACATGCATGAAATAGTGAAAATGTCTCCTTACATAGTTTTTTTTGCCTGGCATCAACTGACAAACTTTAGCTTAGTGGTTTTGATTTGGAGGGATAGGGGAAGTGCTTAATGTTTCATGAATATCAGAGATAGAAAACCAAGAATGTTTGCTTAGGATCAAGGAAGCGCAGTGTACCTTAAGATTAACAAAGTGAAAGAGGAAAATTATACTGATTATGTGTCTCTTGTTGTCTTAGGAGATTTGCTTCAATAACTACGTACATAGTCATGGTGAGGCTTCATAGTGCTGGGAACCATGGAATTTTTATTTTTCGGAATTTTGAGAGAGTAATACTAAGCATATTAATTTAGGAACTCCACTGATAAAAGCATCGGATTTGTTTCTTTCCTGGAAGAGAAGTGCGGGTTTCTTAAAGCAGTTGCTAAACTTTTCCTTGCATAATTCTACCGGTAGAAGGCACGTTGTTGAGTGGAACGAAAAAGGGAAGCTGGTATAGTTCCTGGGAAGTGGGGTATTTTCAAAAGTTATTGGCAGAAGAGAGGCTTTTATGGATATAATCAGAATGCCTAGACATCCACACACAACAAATAAGCTTACTTAATGAAATTAAAGACTTGGTTTGTGTTATATGACTTGTATTATAGATATCATATACAAACCCATTATAGTGGTTCTAGGGCATAGAAATTAATAGAGGGTGGGTGGTGCTTTTTGGATAACAACTATAGGATATCAAGAAATGTGCTCTCTGTTTATGCATCTTCATTTTTCATGTAAAATAAACTTGAAAATACACAAGCAAGATATCGGCTGCTGGCTAGCTAGCAACAGTTTGTTTTTGTCTGCTGATAAACAAATTGCAATACTCTAGCAGCCTCTTGCGCGCGCGCACTTCTCTAGCTTCTCGGCCATTGAACAGTGCAAAAGAATTGCATGCTTGGTCTTGGTAAACTTGCTAAGATCCACAATAGATTTAGAAATAAGTATAATATACATCTCTCGTTTTAAGATACCTTTATTATTGGTATTCTAAGCTTAGTTGAATAATGAACGTATCCTCTACAGATTTACATGTTGAAAGCAGAAAAAGTCGAGCAAAAAAAGGGGAACAATTACTTTAATCGAAGATTTTAACATATTTATCTCCTTGTGTCTAATGTGGTTTTTCTTTTTGCTTAGCAACAGCAGTATTGAGGTATTGGGGATCGCCATCGACCTGTCTACTTGTACTGATATCTCGCAGCAAAAAGAAAACACCTTCCCAAGATACCTACAAGCCAGCCAGTGATTGATGATGGTTAAACAATTGTTATATTGCATGAATGCGTGCGGTGTATCAAGCAAACATTTTTTAAGCAAACATGTGTGCAATCTTACCTCAAAGTTTAGTCATTCAATTACCTTTATTAGGTAGAAAAAAGCTCCAAGAACCCTTTAGATGCATCTAGAGGAGCTATTTTTGCAATTGCTTTCGGTGAGGTAACTAAGCATTATTGATTTTCTCTAGAGAGATGTTCCATTCTTTGAAACTCGAAAGTAGATGTTGCCTTCCTTTAGTTTTTCATCGAGGGCACATACTGTGGAGTTTCCCTTGTTTTTTTCTTTTTTTTTTGAGATTTTTTGTGGACGTGTAAAGATTGAAAGGACAGGCATGCTTTTGCTAAAGGTAATTATATCTCCTGATTTCACCCGAAGGATTCAAATCATTTAAGATTTGAGTTTCTGTATGTTCAAGTGCGGGAGAAAAGGAGGGAATGGCCCATCTGTGCAGTAGAATCTCAAAGTATTTTAAGGTCATTGGTTTACTTTCCTTTACATGTTTTCCTATTTTAATTTAAAAGACATCAAGAACATTACATGCCTAAACCATGTATCTATCAACTATTAGTGGACACGAGGTACAAATGGAGCATGTAAAAGTAGCTTTTATTCAATCAATATTAATAGAGCATATGAAGATTTATGCAGATACTAACCTTGGTGACTCAGCTAGGTTGTCGGTTTGGATATTTTTTTGTGGGTAAATAATAATGTTCAGGTACTAAATGAGATGGAAAAAAATATATAAAAAACTGGTTATGACAAGCCTGTAAGCATGCTAATTAGAGCGGAGTTAACTTGAGATATTCTGCTAAATCCACGGTTTAGATTATGTGATTTGAATAATCTAATTAAAAAAATAAATAGAATTAGAAAGTTGTTTTTTTAAAAAACTGTGTTAAATTTTTAAACCTGTAATCTAAGTCATTAGAATTAAAGCACTCAATCTGGAAAAACCATGAAGTCTAATTCTCATTCAATTAAATATTGAAGGATGAAATTGAAAAAAAAATTTAATTATATAATTTTTTTTTTTAAAAATAGCAATTAAAAGAACGATATTAAAATTATAAAAAATATATTTTATATTTAATTGAAGGATGAGATTGAAAAAAAATCAATTTAGTAAAAGGTCAAGAAAATTAAAAAGAATAAGGATCATAATTGACATAAAAATAAAAAAATAATAAGGATCAAATAGAAAACATAATACCATTAAAAAAACTAAAAATAAAACAAAATATTATTCTAATTAATAGATTTTTTATGGGTATGACTGCAATGATTTAGCCACACCCATTAGTGTTTTGTTAATAAATAACCCAATGGAAAGATAATTAAAAAATAAATTATGAAATATAATTTTTAAAAAGAAAAAGTTGAAAAAAAAAATTAAGTTGTTTAAATGTTAAATTGAAAAAAAAAACTAAAAACAAAACAAAACATTATTATTAATACGAATGTTTCTGCCTTCATAGATGTGTGAAAGAAAGAAAAATGTAAATGTATAAATGCGTGCGTGCGTGAGAGAAAGAAAGATATTGAGTGGTGTGAGTGAGGAGTGTAAATACAAACACTTTACCTTGTGGTGTAGTATCATAGAATGTGTCCAAGAGTTGTTATTATAATAAGATTCTAATGCTTTGTTAGGCTGTCCTAAATCCTACAAGTTGCTCGAACATTCAATATCTTAGCTCTTTCCCGAATCTAACCTAACAAGGGTTGGTAAAGCAGAGATTCTGCCCGAACTTGGAGCCTTAATGCTTAAACAAAGAAAGAAAAAACCTAAAGTGCCTGAGCACATGGTCGTCTTACACTGATCATAAAGAGAAGAACAACTGGGGATGAAGCTTTCTTGGCCATTGACAAATATCAGAAACCTTCTTTTAGAAAGCATGGGTGGTACTGTTATATACGGCCTGCATGTACTCCACGGTACAATCAATGGTATGTATACCTTCTTTTGAGGGAAATCTAATTAATTAAACAAACATGGCATAGGCGATAGAGCTAGCTAGGGGGGGATATGCCACAGTTTCAAGGCCATTATTGCTGTTTAAAGTTAAAGAAGCCGACGACCCTGAGCTCGTTTTTCTGCATATAGAAGAATCTTTGATGCCATTTGGCACACAAGGAGCCAAAAGAAATGCGGATTCGCATGCTGCTTCTTTCACGATTTGCTTGTTAGAGAAGGCAAGGAGACAAAGGAAATGCGAATCCGCATATCTGCTTGCGGGCTTTCACGATTTCCTTATTAGTGAAGGCATTTTCCAAGGGAAGGCTTGTTATTATTATTATTATCATTATTTTAAATTTATTTTTTTTTGTTTTTTTTTATGGTTTTGAAGTATTGATATTAAAAATAATTTTAGTATTTATCACTTGTGAATATATTAAAATAATATTTTTTTTTAAAAAAATATTACTTTAATGCATTTACAAAAGTAAAAATATTACTTTAATGCATTTACAAATGATATACTTTGAAAAGTAACCGTTATCACAATATCAAACACTATCTTAATAAAAAATAAAAATTTAAATCATGTGAAAAAAACATTTGGATAGTAGTTTTTTCATTTTGCCTTTCTCCATGCAAATATAAATGTTAGCAAATGAGGTATAATGATCTTCTTACAAGGACACATATGTCTTTTAAAAATTTATTGAGGGCACAAAGATATTTTTGCTTTTTATTTGAATAGTTAAATTACCAAGATCACAATCACTTGATTCAAAAATTAAAATGGATTGACTTTGGTTCTTTTTAAATCCTTTTTTAAAAATGAATTTTTTTTTAATTACATCTTTCAATATTTTTTTTGAATTAATTTGTGTTTTTTTCACTTTTTTTTTTTTTGTAGAGCTATCTCAATCTTGTGCCCATGATAATAAGGGTAGCGGTTTTATTAAATTCGGTTTTATTATAAGTGATTATTACTATAGTTTTAAAATCTATCTCAATGGTCGACCTGAGATAAGACCTAGGTCACGTGTCAGGAGGGTAAAATTGGGTTGATCCAAGTCAATTTTAAATAAAAGTGGTTATTATTATAGTTTTAAAAGCTGACTTGGATGTCGACTTGGATAAGGCCCGGGTCATGGGTTGAGAGGGTCACATGGGTTAACCCGAGTTGATATATGGATAAAAATGGTTATTCTAATAGTTTTAAAATTTGACTTGGGAATCGACCTGAGACAAGGTTCAAATCATTGGTTGGGAGGGTCAACTCGTATAACCCATTTTTTTTTAATAACCAAAGCAACCTTATTTTGACCAAGTTTTTTTTAAAGGTCAACAGGTTTTTAACTCGTGTTTTATCCTGGGTTGACTTGGATTTTAAACCAGGTTAGGTCGAGTCAATCCTCCCTCTATTTTTTCTTAAACTTGGACCAATCAAGGCCCTAGGCCAACCTGTCAAGTCAGTTGTGGTTTCATAATTAAAGCTATTATGATATTATTAATTTCAACACTCAGTATAAACTAAAGTGTACATATATAAGTTTGATGATAGTAAAATAAACGTTTTCATATTTTATTCTATCTTATCTATTATAATCAAATATAATATAAAAATAATTATTTTATCTTGTACATCACTCTAACATAATTTATCTTTATTTTTAATTTATTATCTTTTATTTTTTATTCTAAGACGCTAACCAAATGCTATCGTGGTCTATTTCTGATCCGAAAACAACGACAACAATAATCTTCATTGGGTTGTGGATTTTATCTCCCTGGATTTAGAAATTGAATTTAGTGAGTTACTGGGCTGATAAGAGAGTCCAAATCCATAGCAATCAAAGTTTGCCCGAAGCTCAACCAGCTGAACTCGTACCCATCTTCTATACCTCCGCAACGGTCATTTCGGGAGCCCATTACTCTAGCCCAGTTAGCGTAAAATTAGAGATTGCAAAATTACCCGATGGGGACCCCACCAAATTAGATACATATGGGAGCTATTTTTCTCCAATAAACAAACAAATAAATAGGATGAATAATTTATCCTCATCCTGTAAAAAACCCAAACTTATTGTATTCAACACATTTCTTGAAAAATGGATCCTTTAAAATAATTTTTTTTATATAATTAAAATTACCTTTATATTATTTATATTGAACTATCCATTAGATTTATATATTTACATGGACTTAATATTAATTTTTTTCATTGTAAATTAATTATTAAATATTTTATAGTAATTAAAATAATCTATTTTCTTTTTATTATTAATGGAGAATATCTGAACCCACCTAAAATTGATGAAAATTCTTCCCCACCCTTAATCTAATAAAAATGGATAGGGATGAGGAGGTAAAACTCGTCCTATTACCATTTGAAGTAAAATTGTTTCTCATGAGTTAAGAGTTTTAGACAACTTGATTACCCAGATGGGTCCTGAACCTCCCATTAAATCAATGAAAAAAATAATTTCGATTTCGAGAGAGACAAATGTTTATATTTAGGCATCATAAAAAAATCAACCATTAAGCTCTCAGATTATAAACACCCACAACATAATTAAGATGATCGATATACACGTAAGATTGAAGAAAAATCAGTCAGAGCATGGATCATCGTCAAGGGGACAGACGTTCAAATCTTCCATCATAGATTTTCAACATAGCTCATTAACCTAAGCATATGAAAGGAAAGTCACAACATTCGAACTTGTACATGGGTTAAAGATTTACAACCAACAAAGTGTAAAGGGGAAAAGCAAAGAGGTGAAGAGAAGAAGATCCACACAAAAGCAAGCTGCCGATCATGTCTTTACTTGTCTTCTCTTCTAGCTAACCTTTCTTCCCTCTTCAGGAAACCTCATGTTCTCCCTGAGCACGCAAAGTATATTCATGCCAAATTATAAGAATGCGTGCCATCAAAAAGATCACGAGGAACTAGTTAAAAGAGCCTAAAATATTGTGGCTTAATTATGCAAAAGTAATGATAGGTAGATTGATTTGTTTGCTTACTTTATTGGGGGATATGAAGTGAACGAACTTGTTCTTGCCTTTGCCGCCACCGCCACCACCACTACCACTGGCAGTGGTAGACTTGTGATGGGGATGATCTTTTTCCCCTATAAATTTCCTGATATGCTCTCTCACAAACCTTTCATAAATGAAAGCTGCACCTTTGAACTGTGGTAAAACCAACCATGCAGCCACCACCAATTTCAAAGAGTACCATATAGGAATCCTACAATAATATAATAATCTGAACCCCATTAACATAAAGTATTATGATAACTAATAGCCCAAAAAAGAAAATTTCGAAAATGATTTTCTTAATTACCACTCTAAAATGGATTGGAGCAGCATCTCTGTAAGAGTTAGAAATGAATATAAGATCCAATAAGCAAGCCACTGCTCATCATCCTCCCTTGATGGACTCTCTATAGCAATTACTGATGCATACCTAGTGATCATAAAAAAGAAGAGAAATTGATTGCTTAATAGATCATTCGGTGCGCACATTTCACGCACTCTAAATGAAAGCAAAATACACAAAGACAACAAAAAAGATTGGAACTTTTGGAAAATATGGTTCAGGTTCTTACAAGGGGTAGAGCAACATCATGACTGGCCTGCATGTTGTTAAACAAACATCAATCAGATCATTAACCAAAAATCAAAGAAAGAAAGAAATCATCTTGGGATCACTCAAAAACTACCCAGATAGTGTGTGAACATGAGTGAGAAAAGTCCAAAAACGACCCATATTTGCTGATCCTGCTCTTCCTGTTTTCTCAGTGGCAACAAAAATCAAAGAAACCGAGTAAACTGAAACTGAAAGAAGGGTGAAGTTGAAACCACTCAATGAGACTGAGAAAACTGTTTAGAGGATGTAACGACAAGTGGACAAAGACTTGAAGGTGAAGGGCTACTTATACGGTGTTCTTGAAGACACTTGGCAGGAAGGGAGTAAGCATCAGATTCTGCCTTAAACGTGTCGAACTAGATTTAGCACCGTCCAGATTGGCATTAATCAATAAATAAGCTCGGGTGCTTGCAGGGCCAGGTTGCATTTTAATCTTAAAAATCACAATCCTTTACTTTAATCACATATTTTTTTTCATTTACAAATATTTTGGGAAAAACCTAAAAACAATGCCTTAACTACGTACTTTATCTTGTTCAAGTTGTTAAACAATGTTTTGTCTCAATTGGATCCTCGAGCTCGAAGTACTTTGAGGGATTCTCAATTAAGTTTTTGATGCTTGCAGAAAAGTTAGTATAAAAAGACAGAGTACTAGTTAAAATAGAGTTACCACAGCATCTCTCTATGTCACAATTTTATTTTTGAAATAAAATCTAATAAGTTCGGTTTATAATATTAACCTAGTAATAAAATTAAAATCCTAAAGTCAAAAGGAAAGAAAATGAAAAAACTAAAAAAAATACATAAAATCCAATAAATTAAAGGAAAAATATCAAGTCAAACTTCTTATAAAACCAAACCTCGGGCATCTCTTGAAAAAATTTGAGGTCGATAAAATAATTAGATCTAAAATTATAAACTTTTAATGCTACTTTATTGGCCTAACTTGGTCAAAATTTATTTTTTTACTTTCTTCTACCTTAATGATCCATAAATGCATATATTAGACTACTTATATAATTTATTGGTAACGTATTTTTAGCTAACCAAGTTAGATCCTCACCCGAATATTTAGAATACTCATATTTTACTTGCTCAACATATTAGTTTCTCCATCAAAACTCTTTTATTTCTTATAAAATAACTTGTTTTATCATTAAATAATAATAATAATAATAATATGGATGGAATTCCTGTACAAAAAATGAATGAAGATACTCAATTGAGAATTAACATTAGAGAACTCCAGTTGATCATATGAAAAAATGTTTGGGGACTCAATCAAGACAGTTCAGGAACTTCTTCAAAGGTCTGCCCAAGATATTAATGGGGTTGTCCCTTTCCCAAGCAAAAGCCACGTGCTCATGTTTTTGAGGTATGAGGTCGGTGACACTTGCCATCAGGCATAGGGTTCGTCTATATGAGGACAAGTTCCTACTTTTATAATATTTTCATGGGCGGATGGATCAAGACAAATGTTGGAAGCTTTGTGCAGGCTAATTATAATTTTTGAAGTTCCAAAAACTGGCCGGTTAAATGGTGTTGGGCCAAGAACATGAGGATACATTGATCCAGGATAAGATAAATGGGATCAAGCCCAATAAAAAGATTCTGGGCAGAGAGAGAAGGCCCAGTTCTTGCTCTTCCGAATTGTCGAATTGTAGCACATCCTCTATGAAATCATTTTGTCAAGTGTCACTGTCATCGACGCTTGTTTTCCGATCCTGTGGTTGAACAATGAATCACTCAACCGAAAGTAAATCATTTAACTGATGTCTACAAGTTATCAATCTTGTGAAATTTCGTAATTTCTGCCGAAGAAGCTTCAACCACCCCACCAATCTTCTTGGAATAATAATTTTTGTTTGGTGGATCTCTAATCAAAATCTTTAATAATATATTTATATTGTTCTTGAAAGTATTTTTTAAAATGCTTTAATTTTTTTTTATTCGAATTCCCTTTTTTATTATATAGGCCAGAAACCATAGAAACATGGATCAAATGCGATTAATTATTATGATTGAAGGTGTCCCTTTTTTCTTTTTCTTTTTCCTTTTTTCTAGCTCAAAGGAAACAAATTAGTGGTCTAAGTAATTATTGATGATTACCACAACATCCAGAAAAAAAAAAAACTATCAGAGCCCTTAAAAGCAGGCAAACAACACCGTTCAAATCCCTATACATTTGCGTGTAAGCTAACAATGGAGACCATTTCAAATACTTAAAGTAGTTGAGCTGCTTAACAATCTCATTTTCCTATTTTACTAATGCTTTTCTCCTTCTAATTGAAGTGAAGAACTATAGTTTTTCCAATATTTTGGTTTAGGCTTCTTGTTTAAATCTTTTGTAGATAAGTATGTAGTTAGACCAACAAAAACTTTGAAAATTTTCTCTTCTAGGAAGTGACCAATCTAAGCTAGAAGCTTCACCCTCTTCCTTTTTCAAACTTGAAAATTTTATGGGGCTATAATGTGCTTGTGTGTTCAATGAATGATCACTTAGCAATGGCATCAGTGGCGACAAAGGGTGCATCTGGATTATATTTTCCAGGGAATTTGTGCAAGGTAGAGGAAAGGAATAATATGACAATATTGGCCATGGGCAGGGCAGGATCTTCTTGTTCTTGGCGCATGATCACCCCGAAAAAACGAAGCTTTTACGCAATAGCAAGCGCCGGTAATCCACCAAGCTTGGACGTGAAAAATGGGAAGAAGGTGAATGGGATTCATGTAAAGGAGACTCCGTCTCCGTATATAGGCAATACAAATCCCAGTGGGTTGGCAATCGATAGCAATGCTGGTGAACCTCACACATATTTGCTTGGGAGGTTTGTGGAGGATAGGTTTGTTTATAGGCAGACATTCAGTATCAGGTCTTATGAGATTGGACCTGACAAAACTGCCACCATGGAAACATGGATGAATCTCCTTCAGGTTAGTTAGTTAACTTTGTCATCCTATCATGGCTCATGGCATTTATCCTTTTCCTGCAAAGCTTTTAGACAACCTGTGTAACATTCCTTCTCAATTCCAAACGTCTGTGGCCTATAATGCAAGTGCCAATTAATCAAGTTCTTATGATTAATTAATGTATCACACAGTGAGTGGACTCTATCTAAATGCATTTACTTTAGGAAACTGCTCTAAACCATGTGACAAGCTCTGGACTAGCTGGAAACGGCTTTGGTGCCACACGAGAGATGAGCCTCAGGAAGCTTATTTGGGTAGTCACTCGCATTCACGTTCAAGTACAGCGATACAGCTGCTGGTATGTTATCTTCTTGTAGTCCAGAATTCTTCTTAAATAATGTTGCGAAGATAGACTGGACGACAGGACAAGAAAAAATTGCAAATACACTAACTTCTGAATTGTTTCAACATGTTCTATAGTCTACATATATAGACGTTCTAAATTATATTCTTTACATTACTAACATTTGTGGTTTGAACATACTGTTTCTGGACAATTCAATGTGACAGGGGAGACGTTGTTGAGATTGATACTTGGGTTGATGCAACAGGGAAGAATGGTATGCGCAGGGACTGGATAATTCGAGACTACAACACCGAAGAGATTATAACAAGAGCAACAAGGTTCTGCACATCCATCTTAAAACTGCGAGTGAATGATTTCTATCTATTGAGAGTAGTACTTTAACTCCTATTATTAATCATCTCAATGCAGCACATGGGTGATCATGAATAGAGAAACAAGAAAGCTATCCAAAATCCCAGGTGAAGTCAGGGAAGAATTGCAACCATTCTACATAAACAGGCTTGCAATTCCCGCTGAACACAACGATGTTGAAAAAATTGATAAGCTCACTGATGAAACAGCAGGCAGAATTCAATCCGGTTTAGCTGTAAGCGGAGATAACTAAGATTTGCAGTTTGTCTTTATTACCAATCTACTTTGTTTCCAAATAGTTTTGTTTATTAATTCCTGGAATCTTGTGTTCATGCAGCCAAGATGGAGTGACATGGATGCCAATCAACATGTAAACAATGTCAAATACATTGGATGGATTTTGGAGGTAATTAAGATTTTTAAAAAAATCCCTCACCGCTCATAAATTCAACAGTTCAAGCACAATTTTCATTAAATGAGCAGCAACAAGATTACTATTTATTATATCTTATTTTGATGTTATGTTCATAGAGCGTGCCAATGCATGTCCTGGAACATTACAACCTGACAAGCATGACCCTTGAGTATCGACGAGAGTGTCGGCAATCAAACCTGCTCGAATCTTTAACAAGCACGAGCGAAGATTCAAACAGCAATTCCAGTAATCGCAAAGCAGACATGGAACACACACATCTGCTGCGTATGCAAGCTGACAAGGCAGAGATAGTTCGTGCAAGAACAGAATGGAAATCTAAACTAAAGCACGAGTGATGCGATTTCATATATCTTCAACCACAGCTCATGCTCTATTTTGCTTTTTTGTTTTTCTATTTATTTTGCTTCCTTCTTTTGTATATTAACCGTTGTTGCTTTAAATGTTGTTACAAGCACATGTTATTGATTGTGCAACCATTTACTGGTTTATATGCAGAGCATAAACTATAGAGTATCATCTGGCAAACTTTCATGTATCGAGACTATATTTATCTTTTCAGTCTAAGATGGTCTATTCAAGATTAGAAGGATTCTTGAGAATTTTTAATTCTTATAATGCATGATGATTGAACTATTGGGTTTCTCGAAACACACACACATATATATATATATCACAAATAATAACTTTAAAATTTTTCGAGAATCTCAAAGATCTTATTATATGAATTTAGAATTGTTTATAGTCGATGTGAAAATTACATGAAAATCAAATGTTCTTTTCGACTTTGAATATTTGCTTAAAGGCATGACTTGTCGTAAACTACAAACCATCAAAATATTCGGTCTCTAACAATAATCCACACGAACTACCAGTAAAAAAACTCTTAAACCCTTTCAGAAGAGAGATATTGTTATACTTTAAAATGTTAGCTATTTTCTTTTGTATTTTAGGTGTTTCTATATTGTGCTCTATCTACCCACCTTAGAAAATATAAGGCATAACATTCTATTTATAAGAAAACCTAAAAATTCTATAAGTAATAAAATATCAATTTACCCCTTAAATAATATAGCATATATTATCTTATAATAATTTTAGAAATTTATTCAAACAAGTCCATACTCGATTTTTTCTAGGTCTAAAATTATAATTCTCTGTATTAATTACATTATAGTCCTTAATTTTTAAAATTTATTTACAATTAAGTCACACTTGATTAATCTGATAACCCAAAAACACTCAACGAAACCAGCATAATAGAAAGACTTGGGGGAGATTAGGTGATACAGGTTGAAGTTAATAAAACAACAACAACATGGATAATTTAATGAGTAAAAAATAATTGTAAGTATAAACTCTAAATTTATAATTTCATTCTCTAAAAGTTAAGTATATAGTGATTGTTTTTTCAAAAAACTTTTAAATAGATCAGAAAAATATATATATTTACTAGGAAACAAATAAAATTTAAAAGAATCAAGGAATTAAAACATAAATTCAAATTAAAATTGATTTGATGGGAGATTGGGTCACAGCAAACTAAAAATAAACTTATGTGTGAGGAAGCAAAGTGCTTGTTGGTCATATATATATATAATTTGATGGGTATTTTGGGTAATCACGACAAAATTAAAAGACTTTTATTGAATTGAAAGGATTTAATTGCAAACAATAGGACTCAATTGAATGGAATTAAAAGTTTCTTAGCAGATTCAAGGTAGCCTTAGCCTTAGCCTTAGCCTTAGCCTTCTAGGATTAACAGATTGTTCTTAACATTTTTCATACCTCTCATGCCTGCAATTGCTATTGAAAACAGATTTCACAGATCCTAGAGACTGAAGACCAAGTCTTTCCAAGCAAAACATTCACGTCTTCTCAAAATGATGGTGTATCCTTGTCTTCAAAATGCCATTGTTTACTTGCCAAACATAGCCATCCCTTCCAGTAGCTGACTCTCCTCTTCTAGTTGCCTCCCAACAGAATATGTTCATTGTCCTAGCAACAAAAACAACTGGCGGAGAATGGTTCATCTTCATCAGATCTTCCCAGGTCCATTACAATCCCTCCTCTTAGAAAATCTTTCCCCCAAGGTGTAGGTAATGTAAGGACTATGGACACCACTTATCTCCACATTGGTATGATATTGTCCACTTTAGGCCTAAGCCCTCATGGATTTGCTCTTGGGCTATACCCAAAAGGCCTCATACCAATGGAGATATTTGTCCATCCTTATATACCCATGATCCTCCCCATTTCTAGCCAATGTGGGACTTTGGTTGTATACCCAACAATCCTCCCCTCAAACAAAGGACCACCGAGCCTCCCCTTAAATCGATCATTCATCCGTCCACTCTCTACCAACCAGGATTCTTCATTCTCTACTTCACCGTGTTGGGGTCAGGACACGTCCATGAAGCATCCGGAGAGCACTACCTGACTTGATAGTTTTTGCTCTTTCTAGGTCAACTCCTCTTCACCGTGTTGGGACCAGGACACGTCCATGAAGCATCCGGAGCACACCGCCTATCCAATAGAGCCGATCCATGGACTACATCGTGATTGGGGGCCCACCACCTTTTGTTCGGCATTCCGAGGATTCATCCATCATGGCTAACTCTGGGGCCTGACTCTGATACCACTTGTAAGGACTATGGACACCACTTATCTCCACATTGGTATGATATTGTCCACTTTAGGCCTAAGCCCTCATGTATTTGCTCTTGGGCTATACCCAAAAGGCCTCATACCAATGGAGATATTTGTCCATCCTTATATACCCATGATCCTCCCCATTTCTAGCCAATGTGGGACTTTGGTTGTATACCCAACAGGTAAGTATTCCTAAGCCATGATTCTTCGATACATACATCTTCTTTTTGCTGTCCTTACCATCGGACCAGAAGTTCCCTCTTGGTTTTGCGTTTAGAGACTCGTTCTCTCCGATCTAGCACCTATGTTGGCTCCAACTATACCTTCTTCCCTTCCAAACCAAAAAGCGGTAGCTTGGGTTCTGGCTGCTGGTCCTTGTCGGTTCATCTTTTCATAAGAGAAACTTGGAAGGTACTGTGGTGGATATATTTTGGCCTTGTCATGTAATTCTAAACGATAAGCCACCTTCCCTATCCTTGCTTGTATTTTCAATGGTCTGTGGTATTTATAAGCTAACTTCTTATTTTTCTTCGGATGCAAGCTCAATAAACAATAATGTTGGAGCTTAAGCTACACCCAATCTCCCTTTAATTCCAGTTCCTTCCTTCCCTTGTTTGCCTGTGCTTTCTACCTATTCTGGGCCTTGCGTAAACTTGATTTGATATTTTATAATAACATTGCCCGATCTCTTAAGTGCTCCTCCACTGCCTGATTTTGTGTTGATCCTGGGATGCCATTGGTTGAAATGGCATTAGAAGGAGATTCTACTGGCCTCTTTCCTTGAGTTTTAAGAAGTTAATCTATTTTGGGTGACATGTGTTATAATTGTTGAACTAGTTCTTCTAAAATCCGTTGTTGTTTTATGCTGGTGATTGCTAACTATGACCCATACACTAAAAAAAATCCTTCCATAACAAGTTGGGATTATTTAACTATTATGTTTACATATGGACAAGGACGGGAGAAGTTGGGAAATATTCAAGTAACATGAGGTAGTCTAGGCCTCCTACCACGAACTAGATTGTTCTAAGCAAATTTTCATACCTCCCCTGCCTGCTGCATTTGTGCTATTAATAGACAAAACTAAGAATTTAAAATTTGCAAGTTGAAGTTTGAAAACACATTTCAAAAATCGTTGACTAACAAACCGAAAACCAAGTCATCCGAAGCAAAACGTTCACGTCTTCTTAAAATGTTGTCGTTTCCTTGTCTGCAAAATGCCATCGTTTCCTTAGCAAACGTTGTCGTCCATTTCAGCAGCTAACTTCTCTTCTGGTAGCTTCCCAACAAAATATGTTTATTGTCCCAACAACGGGCAGAGAATGGTTCATTTTCATCGGATCTTTCCAGGTTTAGAATTCAAAAAAATAAAAATAGAAAGAAATCCTGAACCTGAATGGTTTATGAGAATTGCTTAAAACCTACGAATTCAATTCAATTTTATAGAGTTCCAGAGAGTATGATCGTCTCCTAACAATTGACGTCAATTAGTAATTTAGTATCAGCATGTGTTACCAAAAAAAACAAAAACACTAGCGTGGTAAAATGGGTTAACCATCATTGGGCCATGTTTGGAATTGACAGAGATTATTGAAGTCTAAGGGCACGTCCACCATTGAATCACAAATAAGCCCATAGATTGGCCTAGTCTGAACTTAGAGAGCTAGGCTTGTGCCCTAATATAACTCCAACACTGGAGGTCCTCGTTAAGGTAAAACTGTCTGATCGCCTTCTTGTGAAGTAGACGTACAATGGAAGAAGAAGAAATATCTCCATGGGAGGAGTACGTTCTTTAACCACTGTTTTCTTTTGTTTCCCTTGTCTTCCTTTATGCTTCCAAGAACCGCAAAAAATATTTTTACGTGTATGTTTGATTTTGATGTGTATGTTTCAATTGACTCTCCACTAGCCATAAATTCCCTTAGTTTAATATATATCTGGATGGTACAAAAAAATCGAAAGGATCTTGACTATAAATTTTTTTTTAAAAAAAAAATGGAAGTGTATGATCAATGAGAAGGTTGAAATCTATGAGATGACAGTAACACGATAATATCATTTGCATAATTATATATCATATGATGACCTCAATCTTAACATGGGCAAATTCTATACTATTGTTGTATATGGGCGCGTGATGTCAAGGGTAAAGAAAATCATCATCTAGTTATTGGGTCCAGAATTATTAGAAAATTCAGGTATATAGATCTTATTAAAAATTCCAAGGGTAAATGACTAGTTATGGTTAGAAAATATATTAACACCCTTAACATTTTATTTAAGATAAGATACATTACATAGTTTAAATATGGTTTAAAGGTTTTGATGAGTTACTAACTAGTGGTCTGTTTATGTTTTAAGATGAAGATTTATTGTGAATAAATCTAACATTTCAAATTTATTATGGACTCATCCCAAATGAATTTTTATGGAAAAGATTTATATAGGTTCCCTAACATAGTTCACATATCTTGAGAGGTGAAAGGGTTTTTCAAACTCGTGTGTTGTGGTGAAAAATACTTCTAATTAAAATTGATGAATATTCAGAATAATTTTGAGAATTTTCTAGTCAATTCCTGATATTTAAATATCAGCTTACTTGTAGGTCCAACATTTATATCAGAATATTAACCATTAATTCTTATAAATTAAAATTTTATGAGTTATTGAAATATTTGTTAAATTTTCATTAAAAAAAATAAGACCTTGTTATTTTGGTTACCACGGTTAGTTGACTGCAATTCTGAAGGAGACAGGACATCATCAAACACAAGTATAAGCCTTCTTATGTCAATGGCCTTCCAGTTCTCGATGTTGTATTATCACAGCCATGGAAAAGCATATACTCCATTATTAACTCTGATTCGGCAACTTCAACTATCTTAAAGAATGAGTGTTATTTCAAGGTTGGTAATGGGGACACCATTAAATTCTGGAAAATAAATAGCTACAAGAAGATTCTTAGCAATCTTGTTTTCCCACCGCTTTATGAAGTATCAGCAACCAAAACAGCGTCACTGCTGGGAATGAGGGACTTCAAGGTAGATTCTTAGCACTGGAACTTTAGATGGAATCAGAGATTAAGATCTTCAGATCAGACACAACTTCAGCAGCTTGTTCTCCTATTAGATGGGGTCAGCTTGAATACACACAAAAAGTATTTGAGGTAATGAGCAGCTGAAAGCAGAGTATCCGGATACATTCACTTTCACTAAACTGTTATGGAAAGAACTTACTCCCCCTAATATTGAAATATTTTTGTAGCTTTTACTCTAACATCGAATCTGTACAAGGAATTTTCTCGTACGTAGGCGATTGCTTAATCTCAGTCAAACAGCTTGCCCTCGCTACAATATTGGCATAAAGAATGTGAATCACCCTTTTCTTCATTGCTACGCATTTTGGCGTCTTTGGCAGCGTTTCATGAATTGGTTGGGCATTAGTTGATGCATGCCAAAGTCTATCAATCAAGTTGTTTTGCAATGGAGCGTTCTAGTAAAAGGCCAATTCCAACGACGAGCACTTACAAAGCCTTCTTATGGGATTTTGTGGAACACTTGGAGTGTAAGAAACAAACAGATTTTTTAAGACATCATGCCAGTTTGGAATACAATGTTTGAACTTGTTCTTCATCATTTGTCTCTCTGGTTGTTAAAGGCTATCGATGGAAATTTTTCATATAACTACTTGTTTCCAGTGTGGTTGTTAAAGGCTATCGATGGAAATATATATATATATATATATATATATATATATATATATATATATATATAGACACACACACACCATTTCAAGTACAAAAATACTTAAATTAAAAAAAAAATGAAATTTTAATTTTATAATGCTGCACAAAAGTTCTTTTAATGTCTCATAATATTTGATAAAAAGCTTGGTTGAAGCATTTTAATTAATGTTTAATAGTTATATTTAAAAGTGTTTTTTATTTAGAAATATATTAAAATAATATTTTTTTATTTTTAAAATTTATTTTAACAACAAAACAATTTAAAAATATTTAAAAAAATAAATTTTAAGCCATCAGCGTTCTCTGTGCAATGTCAAACTCGTTTTATTTTAACAAAAACGTTTTCTTTTTCAGTGATGATAGCGTACAGTTGTAGGTTCTAGCTGCTGCTTTACAAGTACAACAAGTGGATATGCGTACGTATAAGTATATAGAAAGCAGTAAATTGAACGGAATACGATGCATCGGTGCCCTAAAGACGGCAGACAAAATGTACGAAAATGGTAAAGTAGAGAGAGTGGAAGTGGGGGCAGTCACGTGGGTTCGGCCGTAAATACCAAATGGACCCACCACGTGGGGCCAATGTAGTACCAACACATCATCAAGTTCAGGTATCTGCCCTCCCTCTGTTTCACTAGAAAACAGATAGAGATATATAAAAGGTGATTGCGTAATATTTGAAGGGAAAAAAAAAAGAATCACTCAAATCTTGAAGGCAGGAAGGAATCCGGGAAATATTCCCGCATAGCGAGAAAGGAGAGACGCGAGAGTTAAAGTGTAGTAGGCTGCTACTGTCGTAGTTGGAAGCTGGACGAGATGGCTAGGAATAGCTCATTTGTAATTATGATAATGGTTTAAAGTGATTTTTAAAAATATATTAAAATCTATTTTTTTTATTTTTAAAATATTATTTTTGATATCAACACATTAAAATGATATGAAAATATAATTTTTTTTATTTTAAATAAAAAAAATTTAGAATTTCTAAAAATATAATTTGCACCGTATTTCTAAACAAACTCTTACCTTCACACATTTAGGGTTTGAGGCATAGTTTTAAAACCCGGCCCGGCCCGGCGGGTCGACCCGGGCCTGGAACCGGGCCGGGTTAAAGAAAAAACCAACCTGAGATTTGGCCCAGTAAAACCCGGTCGACCCGGAACCCGGACGACTCGGGTAAACCCAGTTGAGACACGGCTGTTTTTTTTATAATATATATCAGTAAAACGACGTCGTTTTTTGTTGAATGTCATCCTCTCTCTCTCTGATTGAATGCCATCCTCTCTCTCTGTCTCCGACCCAAAATCTCCATGGATCTCGATCCTTGCTAGTTGCTTAAACTCTCTCTCCCAAAAGCTCACAAAAGGAAACCACATGGCAATGACATCTGTTCAAAATCTGGTCAAAGGAAAAAAATACCCTTTCATCTTTACTCTTGCTATCTTTCTCTTTTCCGCCACTATCTTCTGCTTATACTCAAACAATTTTCAATCTTACAGGAGAAGAAGAAGAAGCTGCAATCTAAACAAAGGGTTGCAGTTTTACTTTTGAGATAAATGAATAAAAGAAAGGATTTATTAAATGGAAGATGAGTGGAGTAACAGTGGCCTTTTCAGCAGCCACCGAGTTGCTTTTTTATGATCTTGTTTTGTTTTGTCTTGTTGGAGAAAGAGGGGAGGTTTTATGTCTGGTATTGAAAAAGAGAAGATGGTTATTATGGTTCATTAATGGCATGTGATGTTTTGTTGATTTAATCAACTTGATTATCAAAAGTGGAGTAACGGTGGCCCTTTCAGTAGCCATTGTTTTTTTTTTAGGTTGACCCGGGTTAACCCATATGACCCGGGTTAATTCATCTGACCCGGGTTAACCCGGGTCAACCCATCTGACCCGTGACCCGATCATCATACCAAGTCGACCAGCGAGTCGGATTTAAAAACTATGGTTTAATGCTTGTAAATGAGGTGCTTATGTGGCGAGTGGGAGATACCATACCACAACCAATTACTTGGGGATTGGAGGGATGATATCACTTCTATTGTATCTACGAGGACATTAATGTCTTAGTATAATTGTATTCAACATCTCAAAATAAGAAAAGTGATAGATTTTTATTTCCTGAGCTTAGACATATATAAGTTTGGTGGCAATCAAGAATTGAGCCTATACATAAATAGATCTGACGAACCACCAGACTCATTATCTCCAGGCTCAACTAGACGTCTAACCCAAACATGTGTGGGTCTAATGAACCGTTAAATCCATCAATCAGAGATATTTTACTTTGATAAGTCAGAGATATTTTATTTATAGTCATATATATTTTATGCCAGAGATATTTTTCTTATTAATACTATCAGAACAATATTACATCTTTAATCATCCCCTCTCAATAAAGAAACTCATAGGTTATATATAGGTCAGGAATCCTTTAGCGACAGGGGATCCATTATCGACTGTATATTTTATTTTTAATATATCTCTATATAAAATTATTATATTTTCTTTTAAAAAATTACTAATTTAATTATTGAAAAGTCCTCAAATTAATGAACAACAACCACCTCAAAAGATAAAATAAATCAAATTTCTAGAATTAAAAAAGTCAATTAATTATCCAAAATATATACCAAGCAATTTGAGTATTTTGAAACTCATTAAAAAGAAAAGGGCTCAATAATTGTATCCTTCTTCCTAATCACATGTGTGTGTATGGAGTTGGGTCCGCAGGATTCAATCCGTATGTGTAATTTCCAGTTACGTACAAAGGGAAGGAAGGCAGTGAACTGTGACGTAGATGTGATAAGCATGAATAAAGACAGTGCAGTTCCTTCCATACGCACTACCTGCACATTTCCACACGAAACTCTGCTACTGTTTAGATTAAACATATATAATTCTGTTTCAATTTGTAATTTTATATAAATAGATATGGAATCTAATTTCTCTTAAAAAAATAAAAATAGATATAACAAACTAAAAAATTAATTATTTAATCTCTACGAATACTAAAAAAAATATCCCTTCTCAGAAAAGAAAAAAAGAAAGTGAACTTTAAAAATATACTGCATGCAAGCATTTGCGGCGTATACACATAATAACATAAAATCATCACCACTGCCCATAAGCAGTTAAAAAGAGCGGAAAAAATTAAAAAAGAGTGGTACAGAGAAATGTAGAAAAACTGCATAAAAATGCGAGCTTAAGCTGATCAGTGGCAGGACCGTTCACCACCCCCACCACCCACCAGCACTGATTTTCTTCACTCACTCATAAGTGACTGACCGAAAAATGAGACCGTAGTGTGTTGTCGGCCGAATTTAGTAGAGAATCAGCTGTCTCAGGTAATAAATGCGATGTCTACATGGGGCAGGCTGTGGGAGAGTGCCTGAGCTTGGAGTATTGTTGCCTGGACAGTAGGTGGCTAGATTAATGGCGGAACTTAAGCAATGAAGATGATTTAACAGCTAGCAAAAATGCTAGCATGCAAACAAAAGCTGGGAGTTTCTGAGTAGAGTTAACCTCAAGCTGACATGAACCGCTCAGGTGGTTCCGGTTAACCAGTTGTTGAATCAGCTCGTTCAGGCGTAGGGCTGGTTTTTTTTTTCTTTCTATTTTTAGCCATGCGAGTAAAACATTAGCTAGTGATTGGATGATTGGGTTAATCAGTTTTAACTGGATCAGTGGTTTTGTTTGATTTAATTATAAAAATTGAGTGTAATTCTTAAACCAAAGTTGAGACATCACTCGCTCGGTTGATTCAAGTTGATACACGTAAGGCTAGTTTTTATTTTTTAATAAAATTGGTTAAAGTCAATTTATTTCCTATATTTACCCATATGAGTAAAAGACTGTATCAGTGGTTTTGTTTGATTTAATCGCATGTTACAAGGTATCTGTGGGTCATTATAGTTAAGATTTGATTACATAAAATCAAATCAATCTTTTTACCATCAAATCTATAATATTGGGGATTTCTTATGCTACTTCACTGTTTATATTTTTTCTAGCTTCTTTTTTCAAACTTTTATTTCTTTTAATTGAGGCTTTAAATAACCTAAATTAGTTTACACGCCATGTCACGCTATGTCTCAAATACAAAAAAATCATATTATAAAAAATTATTTAATATTATTATTAAATCCAACACGGGTCTCCCTTGAAACTCTTAACTCGTTTCATTGTCTAACTCAGGTTTAAAATTAAATTATGAATAAATTATCTTAACGTGATTGGTCATTTTATTTGATTAAAAAATAACCTGAATGATTAATAAACAATTGTTATCAATACCTTCCCTTTTCTGTTTATATTTTTTAGTTTACATTAATTATTTATTTAAATTTAAATTAATTCTTTAAAACTTGTTATTTTTTGAACTATTTTATTTCTTTTTTAAAATAGCAGCTATTTTTTATTAATTTTTAAAGAGATTATTGCAATTTATTCTTTATTCTTTTATATTTTTTTATTTGTATGATGTATTTAAATAAAAAGTTGTTTGTTCTTGATGAGAAAAAATCACCTCTAAACAAATTATCAATTCAAAAGAAAAACAGGTGTTAAGTATTTGCATAATTATGTAAATAATATTGATATTCTTTTACAGTTGATCAATTTAACTATTTTTAAATTTATTTTATGAAATATAAATAGCCTTTTCTCATTCCTTAATTTTTTTTAAAAAAAAACATGCAATAAAACGCATTCATGACATCCGCTGCTCATCATATCAATTTTGATAATGAGAAATGCGAAGAACACTCGCAAGCATTGTTACTTTAAACCAAGAATTGGTAACGTATTATATACACGGTAACTATACCACCAAAATCGAAAAATATTGAATTAATTAATTATTAAAATAAACATGAAATAAATTACTACAATGTTAAATTAAAATACGTCCATGGTCGGGAGGGATTATTGTAATAGAGAAATAGGATGGGGTTAAAAACCTTGCATCATTATTAAGCTATAAAAAATGGATTGCGATCATCTTATGTTACTTTATCTCACATTCATTAAATCATAATCATTAAATTTAAATTGAATGGACATTAATTAGTGTATGATAAAAATTACAATAACTTAATTTATTATTATTTTATTTCTCTCGTCTAGCTAATCCAAATCAGTGAATCTGAAATTAAGGATAAGATCTCGATCATTACTAATAATGCTTGACACGACCAAAAGATTGATGTCTTCTCCCAAGTGCAGGAGTGTCGAAGTAATAAATAACCCGGTAAGACCGGGGTCGAACCACATGGAGGTTAATTGTATAAATTATAAATAACAACAAAGCAACAATAACAACAACAACAACAATAATAGTAATAATAGAGAGAGCTTTGAGATGTGATATTAATGTAAGGATTAAACAATGATAAGAACAATTGTCAAGGTTAGAGGATCCACTAATGGTATTTCAAACAAGTATAGTATAAACTCTTATTATTCAATTGGAAACCACACACAAAGGAGGTTCCAATCAGATTATAAATTGTTAACATGATTACGTTAGTTATCTTATTCGAATAATGCTAATACTTGTAAATGTTGTCGGGCATTCATGATTATAACTTATGTTAACAACAAATCAAGTTCCTTTCATAGCTCAGGTGTCGGTTATACCATACAGTATGGGCTATGAAAGTGCCAAGTATTTGTTGTACCAAGTGTTATACAACATAAATCTAGATTAACCATTTAACAAGCAAAGTATTAAAAGTGAATAAGATAACAAATATAAAGCATGTTAGTATCCAACATTAAAGTCCATGTTGAGTTTATATTATACTTATCCTTACACCATTAGTGTAACCTTTTCACCTTGACATAATTAACTTAGCTAGACATAATGAAAGAAAGAAACATAAATAAACAAGATAAGAACATAAGTAAGATAAAAGTTAACTAAGTAAAGGAAAGGAAGTGAAAGGCATAAACTTGATATTAATGAAAGCAAAGCATAAGCAATACAAAGAGAGAAAGCAAGAGCATGATCTTGATCTGAACACCAAGATGCCTAAATACATGGCAAATGCCTCCTTTTATAGGCTAAAATTCGGAACTATTGATTTGTTGACTAATTGATGAATGGGTGGCCACATCTTGACTTGATGACAATTCTTATCTTCTTGTCTGCTAAAAACGTCATTGATGACGTCATAATTTGAACAAACTTCAATCATGAAAGTTCTAGGCAATTGTCTCATATTTCCAGGGTAAAAATTTGAGATCATTTGAACTTCTAGAACTCGAGATATGGGCTGAACACTGAACAGGTGTCCGGGCTGCGAGGACAGATTCGGACTTCTTCGTTGTTGCTACAATTTGGACTTGAAAACGGCCTTCTTAAATCTTGGACTCCTCATGAAAGTTGTAGGCCTATGTCTTAGCTTTCCATCCATATAAGGTAGACCTAAATCCGAGATCTACAGCTCCAGATATGACCCGATTACCAAACAGTGTTCCAGTTTGGACTGCACCAAGCATCTCTTTTCTAAGTTTGGCCATCTCTTTGTCCTTTCAATTTCAGTACTTCAACTCATCAATCAATTCTTTCATTTATGTGATAGGCCTGCATTTAAGATGAACATTTACCATAAATTAAAAGTATCTTATATTATTATATATGTTATTATAAAACATGCTTTAGTTAAGGAGTTATTGATACTTCAAGTGCAAAATGATGATATAAAACCTTGATAAAAATACACTTTTAAGTACTAATCAATGCTCCTTTAAAAACATAAGTGAATTCAAATCCAATTAAATTATAATTATAATTTTTAAAAATTATGTATATGAATCCATAGTTACAAAAGAAAAAAATTGCAATAAATTGCTGTGCTTATAACTTATATTTCTAAGAGAGGAATAAAGATATGTATTGTGTTTAATATTGTGGTACAAATTATTTTTAAAAAAATGTTAATTATTTTTTTAGATTTTTTTTACATAAACACATTAAAATTATCGAAAAATATTAAAAACATAATTAATTTAATTTTTTTAAAACAAAAATATTCAAAAACAAAAGCTACCACGTACTCTCCATTTTAAGTGGACGTTGGAAAAAAAAAGGACAAGTGAAGTAGGTCACCAAGTTTATCCCATAGTTATTAAACCCGGTCCGGGGGTTGACCCGGCCAAGGAGCCGGGTCTCGGGTTTCATGGGTCAACTCGGGTCAACCCGGATTAACCCGAAAAAATTAAAAAAAATTAAAATTTTAATATTTCATATGAAAGAATCCATGTAAATATAGATTATATATATTATGAAGTTTAAAAGAATATTTTAAAAAGTTTTTTATTTCACATTAAAAAGATATTATGTTAAGCTTTTAAGTTAAAGTATTTAAACTAAAAACGTTTTTTATCCCACATTGAAAAAACATAACTTTTTCTTTAGAAACATAGAGTATATATACTAATAGGTTTCAGATCCCACATTGAAAAAACATAACTTTTTTCATGGGACCATAGAGTATATATATGAAAGGGCTTCAAATCCCACATTGAAAAGATATTATGTTATCCTTTTAAGTTGAAGTATTTAAACCAAAAGGTTTTTTATCGCACATTGAAAAAACATGATTTTTTTCTTGGGAACATAGAGTATATATTTACTAATGGGTTTCAAATCCCACATCGAAAAAACATAACTTTTTTCATGGGAACATGAAGTATATCTATGAAAGGGCTTCAAATCCCACATTGAAAAAATATTATGTTATGCTTTTAAGTTGAAGTATTTAAACCAAAAGGTTTTTATCCCACATTGAAAAAACATGATTTTTTTCTTGGGAACATAGAGTATATCTACCAATGGGTTTCAAATCCCACATTTTTTTAAAAAAAAATCGGGTCTCATTCGGGTTAGCTCGGGTCGCCCGGGTCCCGGGTCGACCCGCCGGGTCGCCCGGGTTTGGCCGGGCTGTTGCCACAGCCGGTCTTTTATTAAACCCGGACCGGTCTAGCCACCGGATCGACCGGGTCCCGGGTCAACCCGCCGGGCCAGGCCGGGTTTAATAACTATGGTTTATCCAGCTTGCGAGAGACTTTTCATTGTTCACCAAGTGTTTGTTCTCTGTAAATAGATCATAGAGAGTGTAAGGCATAAGGTTTGGCCTATGGTATTGATCCAGGATCACCTAGGAACGAGGGTTGAGAAGTTTTCTTTCGATTTTCTTTGTTTTTCTTTCTTCTTAGTTATTTATTTGCTTTCACATGCTTCTGCGTTATTGCTCAACTTTAAAATAAACTTAGGGTTGGCATTGGGACTGCTTGTAATGTTATGTAAATATTCAAACGCACTTCTCGATTTAATTTGTATTTTGTACTATGAAATGGAGTGCAAATCACTAAATTAATTCCTATCAGTACTTTTTAGTGTAAATAATTTCATAATTAAGTTAAATTCACGAACTTCGATACAAACCTAACTTGAGGCATGTGAATGAGGTGGATTGCTTGTATTCACAAAAGGAGCAAATTATATGAAAATCCATGATTATTCAATTAAAAAGAAAAGCAATTGTAGCCCAGTTTTTTTTTATCAGAATATTATTACTAGTACAGTACTTTGAAGACATTTTACAACGTTTTCGAGATTCCACCTAAGTTTTCTGCTCGTAATTAATTAATTTTGATTTTATTAATGTAGTACCTTACTCTTTGGAAACCGAAATTTAGTTGTCCAAGAACAATGAGTTGAAACCCGTCACCGAGTTTCTTAATGAAAACAATTGACCAAGTCGGCTAAACATCCATGCATATCGGAATTCTCCTCTGACGACTGCGGTGTCCATGCATGGAACAATAATAAAGCTGTCACTAGGGAATTTTGACCGAGAAAAGGAAAAAAGTTTAGCAACTCCAATTTGGCTTTGCAAGGATAACATTGAATCGATTGTCGATCAATGAAAAAGTTGATAAATTATTTTAATGTCAAAATAAAAGAGATTTTTAAAGTAAATGTCATCCACAATAAAAGATACTGCTAATTTCTTTTTTAATATCATAATAAAAGAGATTTTCTCTCCTTGAAATTAAGCTCGAGTAAAACTTGACTAATTCATCGAGACGTAATTTTATTGGAACCTGCAGGCTCAATTCCAAGGAGTGAAAGGAGGAGGATATTCATGGGAAGAGTTCTTTTAAACTCGAAGAAAAGGGCAAGAAAAAAGACATGGAAAACGACGAGGAGATAATCAACATGTTATTTCGTGTTGACACAAATAAATGAATGAAAAGATCGAGACCATCTTTCTAGATTAATTTTTGTGTTGAAGGCTAACGACCACCAACTACTTAGGGCCGGTTAGCCGTTCCTATCACTGTGTATACGGGGAATATAGTGAGTAAGTAGATGTAAAGAAGCTTGGACAAGGACAATGTTGCTCAAGTGACTAATCCACTGCACCTACCCGGCCCTCCAACATCCGGTTCGATTTTCATTATTGAATTCATATAAAAGATTTCCGCCATTTACTGTAGCAATTGATGCAATATATAGGATAAATCCATCGTGTGGTCCCTTGAGTTTCAAAAATGGATTAAAACAACCCATGTGCTTTTGTTTTGGGTGTGATAAATCACACTTTCAATATCAATTGTGTTTGCATGGATCTAACTGGATGAAGGGACCGTGTGTGACCACCAATTGAACGTATGAGGTATGATATATATGCCTAAAGTTGAAGAACATGAGCTTATTTAATCAATTTATGTTTGATTAAAAAAATAACAATTTATGTAGAGTATAATTGTGGGTAGATTTCCCATAATCTAGATATTGAATACGTCAGAGTATAATTGTCCAATTCCCTGGTTTGAAAACTTAATTAGTTAATATAACATAGAATTAATTAAATAATAGAATTTGTAAGGAATCAAGACACTTTAGCAATTCTTTTAAATAGAAGAATGGGGCATGAATTTGCAAAACATGATGGAGGATTAATTCTAATAAGCATGATAAAAAGAAAAAATACACTGTGAAGCTGAGCATTATGGAGGAAATGCCAAAAATAAAACTTAGCTTTATTGGAGCTAGTCCCAAACTAGAAAAAAAATACTAGGATTCGGTTATATAATTACCAAAACCAATGGAATGAAGAATGTCTAGCTTCAACCATTTAGGTGGTAGCCCAGTGGTAAGAGCTTGGGACTAAGGGGTTTGCTCCCTCTTAGGTCTCGGGTTCAACCCCTGTGGTTGCTCATATGATGGCCACTGGAAGCTTACATGGTTGTTAACTTCGGGGGCCCGTGGGATTAGTCGAGTGCGCGCAGTAAGCTTGGGACACCCACAATAATCTAAAAAAAAAAAAAAAAAAAGAATGTCTAGCTTCCCAAATTTTTTATATCCTCGGAGAGAAAGATGCTCAAGATCAATCTCTCTTTTGTTCGCAAAAGCTTCCTCCGGTAATTTTGAACCCACCCATAGAAACAAAAACAAGGAACCTTTAGCTGGAATGATGACTTAGCATGTGATGGGCGAATCTCATGCAGCCACAGAAGCAGTCATAAGAACTTTTGGGAAGGGAATTTGGCTAGCTAGAGGTCGTCCTATAATCTAATGTGGAGGGAGCCATGATTGAGTTGTATAAACAGTGTAGGCACAACTCTCGACATGCTACTTTGAACATACAGTAGCCCTAAAGGAGCAATGCATGTGCTCGTATCCTCGGCAAGTATGGTCGTTAAGAATCAATCTAATATCATTGAGACGCATATGAACCCACACTTGTAACCTAAAAACCCACTCTCACCATCAAACATGTCGGGACTGTCCAGGAGTTGATATTCTACGTTGTCATTATACTTTTATTTTTTATATCAATCGCTTCCTTCTGGGAAAATCATGATCATACGCTGACAAGAGATCAAATTGGATTCCATTGCCCACTCACAGGTCACAGGGTTCTGTAAAGTACCTTAGGTAATGATTATTTTAGAAAGAAAAGAAGAATGATTGAGTGTAGTTTCAGAAATTTTAATTATAGAAAAAAAGTTTCTGAAATTTTAGCTTCAGATTCTTGTACAGTACTTGATTCATACAGCACAATCTCTCTTCTTGTGGGTTTCTGTATGATGCAACATTCCAAAGCAACAATGAATTATTGACTTCCAACGCATGGAAGAACAGTTCATGGAATAGATTCTTGGATTCATTACGCAATTCGTAATTTTATTTGATTACTATTTATGTTTGGGTTGTATTTTTCGAGGAATAACCAAGTTATTTAGGTGATGCTAGAGGTCATACGGCAAACAGTATCCTAGTTACAATGAATTATTGAATCAAAATTATTATTTAATTAGGGTTGAGAATTTGATGAAGTTCGTGGTCTTCTAAAAGCGGGCTTTCCAAGATCAAGGTGAAAAGTTCTTTGGGTAAAATTAAATGCAATTGGAAATTTAAATCATGCAAAAACTTTTATCAAATTTGATTTGCTTCATCCCATGATAAAGGGAAAGGGAAAGGTGGTGGAAATAGGTCAATTGTTTTGAATTAACAATTCTTTTTTCCAAACACATTTTTTGAGTAATTATTTTTTTGGTATGGGGGAGAACAAATTTTATGCATGGTTAGGGAGGAAATGGGTAATTTTTATTAGGGTTTTGTTTTTTGGAGGAAATGGGTCAAATTTTTTTTTGTTGATTTTTATCTATAATCTCATCACTCATGGCAGTACAGTTTTGATGGGAAAACATGGCAGTACAATTTGTCCTTTTTACCTTTCATATAAAAAATAGTAAAAAAAAAAAAAAAACTGTCACATAAAGATACCATATATTTAAAAAGTAACATGAAAGTGTAATCCAAATATAGAGACGAGGCCACTTGTAACTTAAAAATTGATCCAAAAAAAGTGTGATCATAATCTTCTTCTTTCCTTCCATTAATTTCTTCTTTGTTTTAATGATTTTAGGTGCAAAATGCAACAACCAGTACAAGTGCTGAAGGAAACAAAATCTGGGTCCATATCCCCAATCATTTCCCAAAACTCTCCCACCTCACATTTCCATCCACTTGTTTAAACTTTAAACCGTAGCAAAGAAGACCTACCTATAAATTAATTTAACATCCTCCTATAATAAAAGGAAACTATATAGTAATAAATAACATTAAGGCAAAACCACAGGATTTCAAAACCATATATGCTATGTAGTTTTGGTTTATACTTAGATATGTGATCGGCGCTACGCTGTAGATTGGTCAAAGACTTTTTAGCAAACAAAAAAATATTTAGACAATGACAATATTTATAAAGAAACAAGAAAAATCTTATTCTTAAGTCATTAATTCAACTAGATGTAATAAGACCGGTTAATCTAATAATTTGATTTAAACCACGAGCAATGATTGCATACGAATCGTAAAAAAACATTTGATAACAATTAACTAAAACAAATGAGACACCTGTATTATACTTAAAAGGAAAATAAAAAAAAAATCTTTGGTAAACTATTATCACTTCATTGTGGACATCGCTCATCACAAAAAAGGCTAGCTGAGACGGTTCAAATCCGACAGTAAAATTTTGAAAAATAACATAAAAAAAAGTCACATGGGTCGCTGGAGCAAAGTCCTGGAAAAGCAAATCGAACAAAACAAAATGAAGTGCACATTTATTTATTTTAATTCTATTTAATTCAAGAATAAAATTTATTTTAAAAAATAAACTTCACAAAGAATAACAAATAAAAACACATGAGGTGACCCGATTAAATAAAAAAATGATAAAACCAAGGTCATCAAAAGTATGAAAAAAAAATATCAAAATCCAATCTCGAATTAAATAAATATTGAAAGATAAAATAAAAAAATCAACTTAAAAAATAATTTAAAAAAAAACTAAAGTGGTTCTAGGCAAACCTTACGAAGTTAGGTTAATTTTCAAAGCTTGCAACCCATGAAATCTTGGATACGGACTTAATCAAGCTCAAATTCAAACCAATTAATTATCGAAGAAATAAATAGGGTAAAAAATACGGCTTTTGAAAATTTTGCAAAGTAAAATAACAATAAAAAATGAGAATGAAATCTATAAAAAAAGATTTCTTGGAGGGTGGAGGGTGGAATCGAAGAAAAAATGTGACTCTAAAAATTATCTTAGATTACAAAAAATAACAAAAAATAATAAAGATTAAATTTAATGAAAAGAATTAAATATGAATAAAATTGAAAAAAAAATTAACAACTAGAATCAGCGTGACTCTTTTTATGCATTAACCGATTAATTACAAAATAAAATGATTCAAATCCCCTTTAGCCCAGAGTTAAATTATTTTACACAGTTATTTTTTTTATTCTAAAAATAAAAGTTATCTTATTTTGTATTTTTTAATTGAAAATATAAAATTAACTAAAAAAGAAATTATCATACCTGCCCCAGTCAATTTTAAAGCACCAAAATTATCCCATTACAAAGACTATTTTACCTTTTAAAACCAAGAAGAAAACACTATTCCCATCCACAATCAATTGCGTGCGTCTTAGATAAACAATGTTTTCTCCTTTCTCTTCTAGTTTTTTTTATTTATTTATTTAATACGAAAAAATTAAGAAGAGAAAAAAACTACAAGCCTCACAAAAATTCTACAGCTTCTCTGTAGAATATAAATTTATCAAGGAGCACAAAGGAGGGTGCACATTTAGGCAGGATTTTATATTTTATATATATATAGGCAGAGCATGTTTATCACCCATTTTAATTTTCCTCATCCCATCCTGCCCCTCATTTTCATAGTTTTTTACATCACAGAACATGCATTGGGGTTCTCATCACTGAAGATCTGAGGATGTGCATAGTACTCATATCTTGGTGGGCAATAATAATTATAAAAATCCATTTTCCTGAGCTCCACCACTGTGGTCTCTTCTGTAGTTTCCTCGGCTGCTGTTGCTTCTTTAGCTTCTGCTTTGGCCTCACTGTCGCCACCACCACCAGCTTCTTTCTTGTCTTTGTTCTCTCCTTGCTCACCAGCACCACCATCACCACCTTTGTTTTCTTTGTCACCTTCTTGATCACCTTTTTTCTCTTCCTTGGATTCTTTTCCTTTCTCTTCTTCTTTCATCTCGGGCTCTTGTTTTACTATTACTGCGTGCTTGCCAGTTCTCTTGTACACATATTCAACTAGTTTCTGAGGTTCAAACACTCCCTTCACTGTCACCTCTGAGCTCTTAAGATCTGGTTCAGCTGATTCCACACCTATTAATATTATACCAAATTTAATTCCAGAAATTAGTGTTGGCTAGCCCCACATAGAAATGTAAAATTTCAAGAATTCTAATTTGGGGCTGGTAGGATTTGAATAATTTGATGCAAGGGGAACTGAATTGACTTCGATTGGGACCGAGTTCCATGGAATCTAACAAGTTCAAATATATAATAACTAGAAAGACTGTTGATTTTAAAGGACTGATAAAGAAATGAAATCTTTCTTTAAAAGATTCAAAAGGTGCCAAAAGAGCATGGGCGAGTCATTTTTTTTTCTTCTTTTTGGTGATGGAGAAATTATCTTAAATAAAAAAAAAAAAGGAAAAACTGTGAGCAGCCAATAAATCTTACTAACAAAAGTTGAAGTGAACGAAACCACAATAACTGTGAGCAACCAAATAAATCTTACTAACAATCGCATGAACCAAAAAAATGGTGCAAAGGGACCCAAGTAGAAGAAAAATAGGCACTTTTTAATTAATTAAAAGAAAACAAAAAATAGTCATGCCTTTCATTCTTAGTATCCGTTTCTTGATTTCCATCGCACAAGCTTCACAATGCATGGATACCCTTAGCACCACCATTCTGATCACTGGAGGCTGCACTTAATCAAGAAAAATAATTAAATACTGAAATTGCAAAGAAAAACAAATCAAAAGAGCTGTTAAAATAAGAGTGTTGGTAAGTACCTCTTCTTTCTTCTCTTCAACTTTAGGCTTCTCCTTCTCCTCGGCCTTCTTCTCCTCCTCCGACGGAGGTTTTGGGATCGGAGAGATAAGCACCACTTGCCTATGGCTTTTTCTTTGAATTCTTTCAAGAACTTTCAATGGATCCGCTTTCTCTCCTTTCACAACAACCTTACTAGCCTTACAGTCAGTAGTTACATCTTCAACTCCTGAAATTAATTGCTCGTCCACAAAAACACAAAAAGGAGTAAAAAAAAAGAAAAGAATAAGCGCACATTAATTACAAATGGGGTTACAAGTTAAGAGCGAAAGCCGCTAATTAAAGACACTGACCTTCGAAGCCCTTAAGGCACCTACGGACCTTACGGGCACAGCCCTCACAATGCATGTAGACTTTAAGTACAATTTCTTGAGGAGGTGGAGGTGATTTATCTTTCGTTTCCTCTGGTTTTTTCTCATCTTTTTTCTCTTCAGCCGCTGGTTTTTCTGCTGGCTTCTCTTCTTTCTTCTCCTCCTCTACTTTCTTTGGTTCCTCTGGTTTTTTCACCTCTTCTGCTGCCGGTTTCTTCTCTTCCTAATTAAAGAAATAATAATAATCAAGAAGCATGAAAAGCAAACTAAAACATTAAGAAAGGTTCATTCTTGTAAGGTTTTAAGACCTCCCCCATTATCAGCTTAGGTTTTTGTACTGCGAGAACACGAGTAGACCTGTCAGTGATAGATAGAGAGAGATAAGCTTTGAAGTGCTTGTGTTTCAAGGCTTCAGTTTGGCTTGTTTTCTTTTCCCTTTGCTAAGAAAAAGAGAGGAAAAAACATACTGATGCTTTGAGTTTTGTTTCTATGTGAATACTGGTGTGTGAGAGTTTTGAGGACCACCAGATCTGATGAGAAGGGAAGGAAGCAGCTATTTTATTTACAAGGGCAGGCAGGCAGCCAGGAAATCTAAATTGTTATTTAATCGTCATCGTCGTCATCAACAACAACAACAACAGCATGACGTGGCTTTTGATACGAGGGCACGTGCAGTGGAGGAGGGGCATGGTGCAGACAAATGGTTCCCGGAGGTTACATGCACTTTGGACTTTTCCTTTTTCCCCAGTTTTATTTTATTTTTGCAAACTAAATCATTACTGGACTAATTTGTTTTTTACTTTTGCTAGGTGGTAACTTTTGTCTGTTCTCCTCTCTCGGTGGTCCTATTATGGTTTTGATGGGATTGGATTGAATGTACTGAAAAATTGATTAAATGAAGAAAATTAAAAAAAAAATAATTAAAAAAATTTAACTATAAAAAAAATTGATTAAACAGATTAAAATTTTAAAAGAACTAATCGATTCGATTTCAGTTTTATAAATTTAAAACCAAAAAAAAAACTAGGCGGGGTATTGTAACTCTTGGAGAGAGCCACGGTTATAAGTAGAAACTCGAAATAAATTTGAAACATATGTGTTATTTATCTCAATACACCAAGAAACATTTCTGTTAAAAAATATATGGTTCATTGAATGATGTTATTTATCTGATTGAAATCGACTTGATTCATTGTAAAATTTTACTTTTAATATCCAGATAGATAATCATCTATTAAATCAATCACAATTAACTTAGATTAACTATTAAATTTACAATCCTAAGTTATAAACATGACTATAATGCGTTAACTCAATTGTCTATTTGTTTATTTTTTTCCCCTTTTTCTTATCTTTAATGGACTAATTGGCATTGGAGAGGCGCATCCGGCTCCCTTAACTCTAGAAGGCCACATTCCTTGATGTGAGCCTTTAAAAACATGATTGTACTTGTGTTGTAAAAAAATTAATTTTTTTATATGATTTGGATTGTTTTGATATATTAATTTTAAAAATAATTTTTAAAAAATAAAAAAATATATCATTTTAATATATTTCAGCACAAAAAACACTTTAAAAAACAATCACAACTACACTTCCAAACAAATATTACCCATTTCGTCACAAAATAAGCTTTTTATAGAGGCATCATGCATTAGACAATACACCTCCACTGTATCTCTGACCTCTAACTTTTCTTCTTTTTCTTTCCCTCTCTTCTTCCTATCTTTTTTTTTATTTTCTGTGTAGTTTCCTCTTTGCTACAAACAAGGTTTTTTATTTCCCTCACGCCTTAATTTCAGACATTCTAATCATTTGTCAAAAGCAAATATTATATTTGGTTGGCTTGTTTGGGATTATGAGTGCGGTTATATGTTTTTTGTTTAGAAATATATTAAAATAATATTTTTTTTATTTTTTTACTTATGGTTTTTTTATTTTTTAGGTTGAGCCGGAATATTAATTGAAGTTATTATCATTTAAATATAATTTTTATGTTAAATATTTTTTAACCCAGCGTAACGCAGTGCGGTATCTAGTTTATTATCTAAAGGCTCTCCTCGTAGTAATAGGAATGGAGGCTTACACCCCCCCTGTTATTTGAAAGAATGAGTAGTCATAAATTACTCCATTTTTATATTCATTGAAGCTAAACGCTGCCCCATGGTTGCATGAGGCCCACTGTATATACCGCCAACAGATACAGTAAACACTTTTGCAGCCTTGCAGTTACCTCCTTGAAATTAATTAAATATTCTCAAGTATTTAATTACCTCCGGCATGTTTATTTTTATATTTTAAAAATATTTTTTATTTTAAATTAATATTTTTAATATGTGACGTCAAAAATAATTTTAAAAAATAAAAAAATATTATTTTAATATATTTTTAAATAAAAAATATTTTAAAAAACAATCACTAATATAATTTCAAATACTAAAATAATTATATGTCTATGGCAAACGGGCATTGGCTGCTGCCGACAAACCTTTCCATTCACTATCAATACAATGCGAGGTTTGGTAAAAAAAATTAATGTTCATTCTTTATTGAGCAATACTTGCAATTTCCATGACAAGGAGAGCATTAAAGACGTTGAACCATAATCTGAAGCATATTAATTTATTTTCAATTGCTAATATATACCTTTTCTGTCATTCACGTACATGTTGAATCCTGTTCAGCAGTATCGTCTGCGGAAACCCATGAGTGAATTTGTTTTTTTATAATTAATATAGATACCTAGAATAGTTTATATATATCTCTAATAATTTTATGAATTATAAAATTAATAATTATATAAATTTCCAATAATCATCATATTTAAATATACAATCATAACATAATATCAAATAATTTTACTAATCAAGCAATAAATGATTAATCACATTGGTTGTCTTCAGCAAAGATTTTAGCTTAGTGCTTCTTTTTTTTTTTTTCCTGGTGCATGTGATGCTGAGTGTCAGATCATTTAATATTTACGACCAGTAAATGACGTTATGTAATACTGGGGCATAGTCCTAAATTGTTGGGCGTGAGAAGTCGTGGACATTAATTATAGCCAAACCAAAGAAATTTTTTTTTTTGTAGATCTTCCCGTTGGTAAATAATAATAATAATAATAAAAAAGATTGAAAAGGATACTCAATGTGTTTAATATGCATTAGCAAGTGCTTCAACATTTTAAAATTCATTGAAAAAATAATTTAATCTCTCTTAAGAATACTTTTTTATCGAACCAAGAGAGAAAAATATTGAAATATTAACTGTTCACTTTCTTAAGTATTGTTATAATGCCAAATGATTATAATAATTGGATCTTGGATTTAAATTTAATGGGTTCCATTTTACTATTTTTATTAAAATTAAAATTCTCTAGTTAAATTAATATTGACACTTTTTTGATTTTATCTTCTTAGAATTCGCCTTTGGATATCTTATTTTACAAGTATTAAACACAAAAACAACCGAAAAAAATTTAACAAAGTTGAAAGGAGGTTAATTTGATTAATTACCCCTCCTCCTAAAAAAAAAAAAAGAGTGGTTAATCATCCCCTAGCAAGCAATATTAATGTATATTAGATTATTAACATTAGATAATTTTTTTTATAATGTATGAAAAACATCTAGATATTGTTAATGTATTTTTTAATAGGAAAAAAATTTAAAATTTAACTAGAGGTAATCTGGTTAATTTGATGAGTTAAAAAATAATTTGAATAACTATTAAAAATATAATTTTACTATAAAAAATTTAACATGTTTTTTTAAATATTAAAATAAAAATATATTAAGTTGACAGATAACTTTATAAAAAATAAATAATTAATAAAATAAACAGACGGAAACATTGAATTCCCCTCCTCATTTAATTTTTGTTTAATAATAATAATAACAATAATCAATCAATCAATCAACTAATTAATTAATTGTCATGATAAAAAAATAATAGTGTTAGACCGTAGAGTGTAAAATCTCACTATCCAGCTAGTACCCTGAAGATAGAGTACTATGATAATAACATTTACTTAAAATAAAAGTATGATAATGACATTCATTTGGATTTGGTGAAAAGAAGATTAGTCACAAACCTACCGAGGAACAATGCGTTCATCATCATTCTAAAAAAACTGGCCTTCAGCGTTATAATTAACATACAAGGATTAATTAGTACTTCAGTTACGAGTCAATCCAGGCTTCACCTCACCGAGCATATTTTATATATTTTATGTTTTCTTTACTTTTTCCTTAGATATTCCGCCATTGCCATAACCCTTCCAATTCACATTTTAAGCATGAAATTATTATTATTATTAACAAAAAACCAACCCCAATAGTCATGAGGAAAACACCCGTGAATTAGAGTGTTTTTAGCAGTATGGTTACGGGTGCTTTTCAAATAACTTTTCGTGCCAAAATGCATGCTAATGATTTTTTTTCATTTTTTAAAAATTATTTTTAACATCAGCACATCAAAACGATCCAAAACATACAAACCATATTAAATTTTAACAAAAAAAAAATTTCAAATTTTTTGGAAAGCCAGCCGCAGCCGCGTTCCCAAACGTAGCCTTAGAACAATGTTTTGATGTTTTTTGTCCTTTTAAGAAATTAACAAATCTTGTCATTAGGGGTAATACTGTTTTTTTTTCACATTATTCATTGAATATTATAAAATTAATTGAGGACAAATTGATTTATACATATTTTTTAACGGTGAAATGACTTATTTATCATTGAAACCAAAATATATAAAACTACAGTCTAGAGATGTTTCAGTGTTTTGCTAGAACAAGAAATAGAAGTCTAAGGATTTCTTTGGAATTTCATCATGAATATATATATATATATATATATATATATATATATATATATATATATATATATATATATATATATGCGTGCATGCATGTCTGGTTAACTAATTATTCATAATTATTGAGTATTTTGTTTTCATTCATTTCTTTCCTTTTTTTTTTTTTGAATGAAATGGAAAATTCGTATTCAGAACCATGCAAAGGCATTCATATGATTTTCCAAATTGATATTACAACGTTCAAATATATCTAATAAATGACAAAATAGGTAACCAAAATTTCAAAGAGGTGGGCAATGTTGGTTGACTCCAAAACCATGAAAATGGTTCTATAAAATGGGATAAGGAGAATAATTAACAGAAGATTAGTAGGAGCCATTTGAGTGACAATGCGACATGACTACTCTGATTCATAAGATTAGTACATTTTGCTTAAATTAATGACAGAATTGTAAATTAATACATTGGAATAAATTTTAAAAATAAAAAATTATTTTAATATATTTCTAAACAAATAAAAAACAATTTTCACCACAATCCTAAATACATTCACGATACACAAGCTAAACATCTTTTTTGATAAGGAAATTAGATACTTTTCTTAGGTCCTGTTTGTTTGCTGGAAGTAGTTTCTTTTTAGAAAGTGAGTTTATTTGAAAGTGGATTCCTGAAAAGTGAATTATTTTCTGATGTTTGGTAGTGTAATGGAAAATAAATTGGAAAATATTTTCCAGTGTTTGGTTATGTCATGGAAAATGAGTTGGAAAATAACTTATTAATATTTTTTTCAAGTTTATTAAAATAACGAAGAACAAATCTTACAAATTAAAAAGTTGAATGAGCAAGAAATTGAAAAAAAAAAAATCTAATTTCATAAACTATCTCAAATAAAATAAATAACAATCAAAATAATGGAGATCAAATCTAACAGATAAAAAAATTAAAAGATGATGAAATTAAAATAATAATAATAATAATAAATATAATTTCATAAATTATTTCAAATAATATAAGTAACAATCAAAAAAATGAGGACCAAATTTGATAGATAAAAATTTTCAATTAAAAAAATAATAAGAGAAAAACAAATAACAATCATAAAAATAAGGACCAAAATTAATATAAAAATCAAATTAAATCAAATTCTAAGGGGTGTAATTAAAAAAAAAAGATTCAAAACAACATTTATATCAATCAAAAGTTTGAAGATCAAATTTGTTATAATCAGTAAATAATATAATATTTCTAAATTTTTCATAACTTATAGAAAGTGTTTTCCGTTCAAAATAAAAGAGAAATACTTTCTTGTAAATCAAGTTAAATTTTTCTTGAACTAAAAAGAGTTTTTTGTTGATCAATTTTTCTAATAACAAATAAATATAAAAATATTTTAAAAATCATTTTCAAAAAATCATTTTTCACCGAGGGAACAATGCCTTAGAAATACATTTTTTTCTCGCAGTATTATATATATATATCATATGATTAAACTGTTCTCTTGGCTATCGTGCAATGGTACAAAAGGGACGACATGACTGACATTTGTATCACGCTCTTACTGCTTAAGATTAAAACGAAAAACGCCATTGCTATTTATTTCCCCCTGATTAAAGTTAGCAAACCAGCAGTAACTTGCTTGAAATTTGGCATGTATGTATGTTGTGGGAACGAAATATCCATAATTAATTATCTATGTGATGATTAATGCAGTATAGATACCAGGGCTAGACCACTTGGTGCCTGATAAATTCAACTCCTGGCTGCAGGAAACGCAAAGTCACTGATATTTTTACACTGGACTATATAGGGTGGCCGTTACTATACAGAATTCACATGGACGTGGGCAGCTCTTTCTCGTTGGCTTCGCTGCGGCCGTGAGCTTGTTGGCCATAATTAATCGATCGAAGAAAACCAAGCTTAGTTCTCACGTTTTAGATTTAGCTACGTTCAATCAACAAGAGAAGGGAACCGTACCTTTATATATATTAACTCACTAGAAAAACCTTTGTTTGTGTGTGTGTGTGTGTGTGTGTGTGTGTGTAGAGAGAGAGAGAGAGAGAGAGAGAGAGAGTTAACCTAGCCTCCTTTCTAACAAGCTAGCTAGCAATTGTTTCGACATTTTTGGAACTTAATAAATTCTATTTAATGGGAGCAAGTATGGATCCCAAATTGCAATGTCCAATAAAGGGATACCCTCCAAATTTAATCGAGTAGGAATCGAAAGTGAATGGTTTGCAATGGAGGGCATGCATCACAAGTGTCACAGTTCTCCAGGATAGGACCATGACTTCTTCAGAAAAAGATGATTAACCAGCTCACAGAAACCTAATGTGCAAGAAAGGTCAGGGCCTACAAAACCATATGCAGTTCCCTTCAGAATTGGGGAGCATGTTACAATAGTACCTTTCATCTCTTCATTTTGTTAGACACAAATAATAAAACTTACAGCAGGAGATTTATCCATCTCAAAAGTCTCCTAGCTTGTGCATAGTTCCCAACTTTTTCCTGATCAGTTTGGAGGTAATTCAGCCTTCCCAGAGATGTATATATAATGGCACATGATGGCGGTACTTTTGGTTATCATGTAGATTTTGGCTAGATTTACCAAACCAATAATGGTACCTAGAGGATACATGGCTAGTGTTTGGTTATTATTCAAGATAAAAAAATAAAAAATAAAAAATAAAATTATATTTGGTAATAGTGTACAAAATAAAATGATTGTTTTTGTATCTTATTTGGTTGATGATGGATAAAACCAACTAATATAAATAAATATTTATTTTATCTTTAATATGTATTACCGTCAAACTTATATATTTTAAAAAATAATTAGATTTTTTTTTTTTTACTATAGCTAATATTGTGTTCAAATTAATAACAGCATAATAACCCAAGTTGTAAGATCCATACCTACATGGGGCCTAAACCAGTTTAGGTTTAAGAGAAAAATAGAAGAAGGGTTGACTCGGCTTGATTTGATAAACCTAGGGTAATACGCGGATAAAAAAGTAGGGTTGTGATTGTCTTTTTGTTGTTGTGGTTTTTGATTTTATGATTTGATGTTGTTTTCTAAAGTATTTTTAGGATGTGTTTGATGTTTTCAATGTAATAAAATCTTTCTAGTTGGGTTGATTTTAATAAAACAATGTTTTTTTTATTTTTTTATTTTAATTAATGCATTGTGAAGCAATATTGTTAATTCTTGGTTTATAAGTCTTGTTCATGACCAAAATATGTTTAGAAAACCAATTTTAAATCTAAATTGCATGAATACGTAGACTGATAAGATTTAGCAATTTTAGGAAATGAAACCTCATGCATGTTTTTGACGATTTGATGTTGATTTTTAGTTTTTTGGATTCAACTATTCTTGGTATTGGTAATGTGGTTTGTGATAACAAAAAAACAGTTGGTTTAGAGGCCATTTGCTAGGTTTGGTTGCATATATGCAATTTCTAGGTTTCTCTGAGTAGTGTTCTCGGGAAGAACATTGTTTTAGCTATGATTTTGACCTGTTTTGTTTCATTTCTTTACATCTGCATCTTCATATGACATCATTAGCCAATAATATATGGTTTTTTTTTTGCATCGATAACTTGTATTTCTGTGTTTTAGTCTTACGGTTTCAATTTTGAACCAAAACCTTCTCTGACAAAATCATGATGATTCATTGATAATCAAAGTGAAAAATATTATATTATTGATCCTTGCATGATTTCCAATCTCTCTGTACCTCTAGATTTGCTATATCTAATCAAAGTGAAAAAATGCTATATCGCACGCTACATCCTCTTATTTTTTTATATATTATTTTCTCCTCTACATTACTGATTTAAGCATTGAATACTCTCTCATTCCATGAGACATTTACTTTTCATAAACTCTTAAACACAAACTCAACTTAGTACACACATCTTATCAAAGTTTGACAATAAACCGTGAAAAGCATAATTTCCATGTGAAGTTTTTTTTACTACTTCATCATTAACAACATAGAAAGAGACATTACCATGGATGCACTACATATGCTTGTCTGATATCAATTACGTCTGCTTTGTCTATATTTTCTACTCACTCACGAACAAAGCCTTAGAGTTGTGCATGCATAAAACAAGTTGGAGCAAAGCCATCCAATTTTTATCATATCGTACTCAAAGAATGACTCTAAAGGAGATATCAAGTGCCAATCATGTCCAACTAAAGCTTACCATATAATGGTAAAATTATTTGATGGGCAATGCATGTGATGATGTCTTGTGGATCCCATTTTGGACCTACTTTAACATGCAGCATCTTAGCGGGCATCGACCCAAATAATCAGCAAATAGTTATTTCAACTTTTTTTTTGAGCCCCATAAACACAAGCGCCCTCTCTTTGCCTCTTCGAATCTCAAAATACATGATCACGATAGAAAGAGTATAGAAGACGTGACAATTGCCTGTATGGCCACCAATGGCAAAGAATCTACTGGGACAAGGAGAGTGGATTGTGGCATGGTACCTTAGGGTTGATGGGCCACGTAGTGGAAGACACATCCTGCTCCATAATTTAGGAAGAATGCGATTTTATTGAAAGAAGAAAACTAAATGAAAACATAATTTAGCATACTTTGCATTGCGCTTACAATAAACTTATTCAATGGCAGCCTCAGGTGTCTAACATTAGCTTGGTAACGAAGCCCGATTGAGGATGATATCCATGTAGTAGGGCCTAAAAAGGAAAGGATTTTTTTATATATCATCCTAAAAATAGTTGGGTTTAAAATAAGGTTTGGAAAACATGAGGAATAACCAAGAAAGCAAGCTTATGATGAATTCTAGGCAAGGAAGAGCCACGAGTGAATTGTATAGTTTCAGGCTTTCAACCCAATTGTTTTTACTTTTTCAGGATTTTTTAGCACAATATTTCATGCTGTTGTTGTTAAAAAAAGTTGTGGTGAGTTTGAAGTTCTAAAATGTTCCTTCCAATATCACTGGCTCAAATAAGGCGGTTCTCATATGCATATATATCCTTTATTTAGCCATTGTTAACATTCAGTTTTCGAAGATGCATTCATGGCTATTCGATCTGATGGCCGCCGGAAACAGATGTGTGTAGAAGAGGGATGCTTGCCATAGCCAAACACATTTTAATTATCATTAAATATCATACAAGGTGATTACAGAGAACTTAAGTCTTATGATAGAAGAAGGTGATTGCAGTAAAATCTGAAACGGTGACTCGATCCCTTAGCAGTAGCAGGCTCTCTGGACAATCTCATTTCCAATTACTGCGGCTCAAAGCCCATAGAAGGAGCTCTGTGTTAAGACATAACATGTCCATTTTTGAATGGATATTCATTTGGGACTCTCATCTCTACGAAAAGAAAACTGGATTCACATGTTGTTTTATCTTAGAATTCCGAGAGAGAGAGAGAGAAATCAGGTTAGGGGCAACCCTTGAAAAAAACCAACAACTAACATTCTCATAAACTTGTGTATAGACGCAGTCACAGTGAAAAAGCATAGCACTTCACGAAAGAGATATACGCCAAATTTTAATTTTACAGTTGAGAGAGTTTTTGCAAAAGTAAGGAACATACAGGCAAGGTGATTACCAATGAGCTCACACGTACTTGAAAATTGAAATAGCCTGTTTGCTGGTTCAACCCATAAAGTAAAGGCTTTGTTTGCTATGTTTTCGTTAGCTGCCAAAGCCTTAAAATTTTCCCAAGGAACAAAACAAAATGCAGACTCTCTCTCCTTCTTTCTCTCTCAACTTATAAAGGACCTCTCGTTAATGATCAGTACATCACCTATCAGTCCCATTCCTATCTTCCCTCTCTTGGGACTCGAGAAAATAAACAAAGAAAAATCCTCCTTAACATTTTTAATTAAGAATCTTTCCACAACAGATAGACAAGGGAACGGAGAAACGAGCGGTATTTATGCTAACCAAGAAAATGAAGGTTGAGAGAAAAGGCAAAGCGTACCCATCCCAACCTTCAGCATCATCATCGAGATTTTCATATAAAGATCCTGACACGGTGTTAAAGCTTCTACCAGTAACTATTCTAGCTTCAGCCCTCTCTCTTCCTAACCAGGACCGTGAAGTTCTAGCTTATTTGATAGCAAGGTCCATCTTTGTCACCACCGCACCAAACCCATCTTCACTTGTAACCCAGCATCCAAAAAAGAAATGTAAAACCAAGAGTACTGCCAGCAAGAATGACAAATATTGTGACCAGAAAGTTCCTTCTTTTCAATGTGGGTGTTTTGATTGCTACACTAGGTTTTGGTATAGATGGGACTCATCTCCAAATAGGGATTTCATCCACCAAGTTATTGAACCATTTGAAGAGCATTTGGTGCAAAAAATTGAGTCCTCGAAGAAGCACAGCAGAGGCAAGAAGAAAGGTAAGGTCTTGATGATGGGCCATTTTGAATCTGATAATGTTTTGTTTAATATACCTGAAATAGCAGTGCCTAAAACTGTATGCGAAGTGATGATAATGCAAGAAAATCTTGAAAGTGGAGAGATCGAGGGAAATGGGGTTGTCTTCGAAGAGGAGATGGTGGGTCAGGAGATGACTAGGAACCTGGAAATGGAGGTGGTGACAGGACATCCTTCAGGCTACAACGATAACAACCACAAGGGTTTGGCTATGAAGGTTTTACTGGACGTAATGGGTTTACTGAACTCTCGTTTATGGAGTAATCTTTGGAGTCCTGGCATGTAAGGAACATATGTTTTGCTCTTAGTTCATTTTGGGAGATATTGTTACTTTTGCATGTTGGAAACCTTTAATTTCTAGCACTATAATATTTTGGGGAAAAATTTCTAGGGCATTATTCTTCAGATGGCATATAGTGACGGAAGTGGAAAAAAAAGAGAAGAAAAAACAATATTATGGCTTAGATATGGTCCAATTATGTTCCAATAATAGAGGTAGCAATAATTTTGGGACTGTTTGGTACTCGATATTATGATTCAAGTATGATGCAATATTTAACTATAGAGGTTTAGCTTAAATGATCAGGTTTTGGGTTTGCTTTCTAAAGATCAACAGTTCGAGTCCCACAAATTCAGGATTATTGAAGCTTACATGGTAGTTAACTTTAGAACCTGCGAGATTAATCGAGATGCATGTAAATTGATTTAAATATCCATATTAATCTTAATAAAAAAAGGATAAAACAATATTTTGAAAAACAGTTTTTATTGTATTCTTTCAGAAAGTCTCCTATAGTGAATTTTTTTTAATAAAATATCTTCATATTTGTATTTTCAGAAAGGGTGCTCCTGATATATTAAAAAGAATTTAGTATAATGCAATTCTAACAGGGCACTCCTAGAAGGAATTTAGTAAATTCTCTGACACTGACCTACCTCTAGCTTTGGATATTTTAAGGTTAATGATGGTTTTTTAATGTGATTTGTCACAAAATTGAAGACCTAAAGTAATATATTGCTGGTGAGATAGAGTTTGAATGATGAAAGGGACCAGTCTCAGATCATTTCACGGGTTAGGATGTCCTAACTCAAAAGATTTCCGAGCAACGATATGGTGTTTGTCAACATGATATCATCATTAGCGAATCTTTGCTGCAATCAAGCAAAGAGATATTATGGTACTTTTGTGCTTTTTTAATGCGTATCTTTATTTATTTTTATATTTTAAAAATATTTAAAAATAAAATAAAATAATTTTATTTTATTTGTTACTTTAAATTAATATTTTTTAGTATTTTTAGATCATTTTAATACATTAATATCAAAAATAAATTTTAAAAAATAAAAAAATATTAATTTGATATATTTCTAAGTGAAAAGTACTTTGAAAAACAACCACACTCTCAAAGATGTCAAAATTTATAAGTGTATTTTTTAAAAAATATATATTAAAAAATATTTTTTTAATATTAATATATCACAATTATTCAAAAATATATAAAACATAATATTTTTAGAAGCACGGTGTTTTTGAAAAACAAACCCTACCTTCAAAGTTACTTTAAAGATAAACTGAAACATGAAACAAACTCTCCATTAACATATTACCTGATTTTTCGTATAAAACTTTTATATAGAATGTTGTTTTGTGTTATTTTTCAACAAAGGTTATTAGTGCTGTATTCTCTATCCATACTTTTAAAATTAAAAAATTAATTCTCTAATAATGTTGTAGATCTTAATGGATCCAAATCTCAAATTAGACCTAATAACTATAAATTTGAGATGGTCAAGCTCAAATCAGAGCTAACAACTATAAATTTGAGGTGATTATCTTATCATTCATATTTATTTGTTTTTTTCTTTCAAAAACTCTAGGGTTGACTTAGTGCCAATATAAAAATGCAATAAACAAATAAATATTATATTTTAAAATGTTTTTCGTCTAAAAATTTATTAAAATAATATTTTTTAAATTTTTTTAAATTTAATTTTAATATTACACATCAAAATATATAAAAAAATTAAATAAAAAAATTTGAAGTACAAAAAATTTAAATTTTAGACAAGTAATTTCAATCACACTCATATGTTGTAGCATGAAAAGGAAGTATTCGTGTATTCATGGAAAAGAACTATACTATGAGCTTCCCCCTACTGCCTTCGAGCCTTGTATTTATGTGTTGGGTTTGAATGCGTGTATTCCAATTATATTTGAGTTTAGCCCATTTCTTAAATATACTCCATCTTCAATCATAGGGATTTTCGGGCTCTCATTGGTGACGTTCCATGCATATTAAAAAAATAATGTGGAGTTTAAGAATTAGTATCATGAATCAGATATAACAATATTGATGCAATATCAAGATGTTGTTTTACATCTTAATTAATCATATAACTAATGAAAATACATCACATGATCAAGTTTAAATTCTATACATCTAAAATACTTCTAATTAAGAGATATATTAGAGTAAAAGAAAATTTTTCCATTAGTGTTGACAATGAAAATTTGAAAGAATGATTGATTAGAGATAATAACAGCTAGCTTGGTATTGTTATCCCAACTATATAAGAAACTTAGATTTCTTGGAGCAGTGTAGACCTTTCTTTCAGCCTTGCCATCTCATTATTGTCCAAGATGGTGATCCTAACAAGAATATTCCGGTCCCTGATGGCTTTGTTTACGAGCTTTATAATAGGAATGGTGTGGATCGGGTTCTTGGTCCTAAAGCTAATTGTATCTCCATTGAGGATTCTGGTTGTCGTTGCTTTGGTTTCTTGGTTTCCAAGAGGAAGTATATCTTCAGTACCATTGATGATGATTGTTTTGTAAGTTCTTCTTTCTGTCTAGCATTCTTTTTCCGCCATTTTAGAGAGCAGGGAGTGAGATCGTGAAAGTATTTGTGAGTGTGGCAATAGATGTTTTCAAAAATATATTCAAAACGGGCGATTCTATGATAAGTAAACGTGGGGTGGGACCGACAGGGGGCCACGTTGAGATTTTCTTGAGTTTTTGTTGACGTGGTGAAGATGGCTAAGGAACAAGTGGGAAGGAGATCAACGCATTGACTCAGCATATACAGAATTTGCTTAAACCATCTACGCCATTTTTCTTCAACACCCTTTATGATCTGTTTAGAGAAGGTGTTGATTTTGTGAGACGGTATCCTTTTAGCTTGAGAGGAGGTGTGCCTGCTGCTATATCTCATGGACTTTGGCTTAACATTCCTGATTATGATGCTCCAACTCAGCTGTCAAGCCTCTTGAACGTAACACCAGGTTTAATCAAGGAAAGAATCAGTAGGCACCATCTATTCTTGGAATCAGTAGGCACCTAACATCAATTGCACATTGGTTACGGATTCTTGGTCTTGGCAGTGATTTTGTCGAGTGTCGATTGAATTCAACCTTGTCTGCGTAGTTTCGTTTTTATTCAAAATCTCTAAAGAAAGAAGTGTGTGCTTTTGGCTTAATGTTTATCTTACTGAATGTTAATTTTATTTCACACAGGTATGTGGATGCTGTTTTGACAATCCCAAAAGGCACACTATTCCCAACGTGTGGAATGAACCTTGCCTTTGACAGGGAATTGATTGGCCCTGCAATCTACTTTGGACCCATGGGTGATGGTCAACCCATTGGGAGATATGATGATGTGTGGGCTGGCTGGTGTGCCAAGGTAATCCTTCTCTCGGTTAGTTTTGATCTGTTCTGCTACCTAATTACTTATTGGATTTGAATGGTGAAAAGATAATGCTTCCGGCTGACATTATTTCGTTGCTGATTTATTGATCTCGTGAAATGTGATTGATAATGCGATTTCCCTTTTTTTTTTTTTTTGATTAGCGTGGGGTGTCCGGGCCAGCTTATGCGCACCACGACTATTCCTCATGGCCCACTGGACATCCTGCAAGCCCAGTGAACAGGTAAGACACCGCGGGAGTGACAGGCGTGCACATAAAGGGTCGAACCCGGAACGGGGACGGAACAAGTCACACGATTGACCACAGCAGCTAGGCCCTCAAGTGCCTAAACTAGTGTCTTAGGAGCTAAGATTAGCTGCATACCTTGATGCTTCAAGTGATGGGCACACAAGGACCCTTTTCAATGTCCTGTTCGATGTGGATTTCAAGTAATCTGTGATCATCTGAATCTTGGGGTGAAGACAGGGCCTGCCATACATTTGGCATAGCACGGCAATCATTCCATTTGTGAATTTGAAGAAGGAATACAAGGGCATGTACTGGCAGGAAGACATCATCCCATTCTTCCAATCTGTTGTCCTGCCAAAAGAGTGCAGAACCGTACAGCAATGCTACCATGAGCTTTCCAAACTGGTCAAGGAAAAACTTGGTCCTGTTGATCCCTGCTTTCAGCACAAGAAGCTGCAGCTCCCGTCATTGGCGTTGAGAAAGGCTGAGTTCTCTCTTTAGCCTTAAGAGACAGCATTTCATTTAATTTAAGATAAAATTTCATTTCTTTGACTGTTCTAGTTGTATGTGATTTCCTTTACCCTATACCATTATGCTCTGCTTCCTTTTTGTCATGCTTTGGAGTTCTATGACCTAGATACAAAAGATTTGTGATCTAAATATAAGAAAGGATTGTCATTATTTTATATATGATCTTGAATTTTGGATGCAGCTTTTTTCTCAGGTTTTCTGGACTGGACTATCAATCTAGTGAATCGGAGTCCAAATCTTATCTGCTTTTTGATTCAACTAATGAGATATTGTGAAAGTTGTTAATCTTTTATCTCCTATCTGTATAATTAACATGTCAACTGTGGATTTAGTTTAAAATAGGAACATTGCACTGATCTTTTAAGATTTTCAGTGGTTTATTAGATTGGAATTGATGGTCCATTTAGTTAAGTGAAGTAGAATATATCTTAACTTGTTCGAATCACGTCCCCTTGCAGCCCTCTGGTACCTTTTTTATGTGGGAGATTGACTGAAAAGGCCATTATACATGAAACATCAGCTGCAATAGTGCAAACTGCGAAGTTATCTAGTCCCGATTCCAAAGGTTAGGTTTTGTGGCGGCCTAGAATTTGTGGGGTGCTGATGTGGCTTCAGTGTACCATCCTTATCGAACCCTAGTACAAATTGCAAATAATTCCATTGCTGTGTGCTGCCTAACTCGCATGGTGTCCAGCACCCTCAAGGTGGCTTCTCCTTATAAGCGTTTCAGAAGATATTGTCTGCTCCTTTAATTTTGTCAAAGTTAATGCCATAATAATTCCAAATGGGTGCCTATTTTATGGTAATAAATGGGCTTGGCCGGCATTGAAGCAGTAAATTGAAAATTACGTATGCTGTATTATCCTTGAAGGCAGGAAGAAGCCAGAACTCTCAAGAAATCCCTCTCCTACATTAAACAGCCATTCTAGAGCGCACAAGCATGATGATGGAAGTGGATGTATATGATCGATGCCCTCCTCTCTCTGCCTTGTGAGTATGAGAAATTGTGAGGCGGCCTAGACCTAGTCGCCTATCGGAGCTAGCTGGATGTGTACTGAACAGCAATATTTTGTATCCTTTATCCAAATCATATTGTGGGATATCATTATCATCCATTTCAATTCAAAGGAACATGACTTTTCCATGTAGCTTGCAGATATGAAATTTTGGTGAAGTCTGCTGTTTTCTTTTAAGAATCATAACCTAAAACACCAATACAACTTGATGTTGCAACCTTAAATTGGTTTTGTTTAGAACGCAAAAAATACTCTTACCATTTCCACACGATAAAGGGTGATTTATTTTTATTTGTGAACGTGCAGAATTCACAAGTGTCATTAGTATATGTGGTTGAGATTTAGAATAGAAAATACGAAAGTTAGGTATGAATTGCTTGTGAATTTCTCTAATCCTTGCGAACATCAAACATAAGACGTTTTTACCAAAACTATCGTAAATCCAAACACTGATGTGACTTAACTGCAATAATGAGAAGCTTTTTCTGTCGTCTTTGTACTATAACTCCCTGTTCATGTCTTTGCGTGCCGTTTACGACTCATCTTTCTATACACACACACACACACACACACACACACACACACACATATATATATGAAGGATGCATACATGAATAATGTGCACTAGCCTTTATAGATGATTTTTTTTGCTGTGCCAAGTGAATTGGACGTTGCCTATTAGCCGCCCACCTTTTTCTTACATGGTCTTGCCTTTTTATATTTGCCATAGCTTCTTGTATATTTCTTCTTCTCGAAGTAGTATAGACTTGTGTGAGTGGTCGTAGCAGCTCAGGTCTTGTTTATACATATATACCATTAATGCCAATGGAGAAGTATCAAATATTCCTTCCTGTTTCTGGCCCATCAAGTCCTTCAGTTTCACCATCATCACTAAACATGGCAAATCCTCTAATCTATTTTCATGGTGACAGTGAAAATGGGGTCAAGCCAGAAAGTAGGTTTCAACATTTGGATGCTAAAAGCAGTGTTTCTCAGACTAGTAGAATCTGTAACGGTTCTGAGTTTAAGGTGAAACCAGGAAAGAGAGGAGGGGATAGTGATGATTTTAGGAAGCATAGATATGCATTTCAAACTCGAAGCCAAGTTGATATACTTGATGATGGGTATAGATGGAGGAAATATGGGCAAAAGACTGTCAAGAGCAGCAAGTTTCCAAGGTTAGTATCCTGTTAATCAGCTAAAGATTTGCTGGTTCTTTTGTGGCATGATTACTTAAACACTCTCTGAACTCTCTAGCTTGTCAATTTTCTATCTTCAATTGAAGCATGAACGTGCATTTTTACTACCTGCCTGCCTTATTAATTGTTGTAGTTGGAATTAACTATATTGGTTAGTGTTAATTCTTGCCAAAATTTTCCAGATGCTCTCGTACCCTCCAAAAAGCTAGGTTTCTTTTTTTAAAAAAATTCACTCCAACATCGTGATCATTTTGACTCAGACATTATCTATAGTACACATTGAACAAAAGTGACTAAATTCATTGAAGACAGGACAAGGCTTGTGATATGTTCATTGCTTATTGAAAATTAATTTAGATCAGATCATAAAACAGAACGAAAATCATCATCCGATGGGAAGTTTGTTTGTTGAATATTTAATTTCGACTGCAGAAGTTACTACAGGTGTACAAGTACTGGGTGCAATGTCAAGAAGCAAGTCCAACGCAATTCTAAAGATGAAGGGATTGTTGTGACCACCTATGAAGGGATGCATAACCATCCAACTGAGAGGTCCTCTGAAAACTTTGAGGACATCCTGAGACAGATCCAAACTTATACTCCTTTCTAAATTATGCTGCAACTTTTTCCTTAATGCTTGGATTGCACATAGACTACTGTAATTCTGAATTGGGGATGGAAAATAAATAATCTTCAACAGAAGAAAACATTGGAAGCCACTTTCCTTCTAGCTATGGAGTAGTTCTGATGATGCTGGACAGATTTGGCAGATTCATTATATCGAGTAGCCATACAATGTTTAGAATTGGCATATAATTACCTCTGCAATTCTGAAGACTCCTTACTTTAGCTCATCTGATTCACAATTCTTGGTCAAAAGCAGGAGCAAAATTGGATGCTAAGAAGGTTGGATGAAAGAGTGTCATTATTGAAGTTTTGGTCAAATTTGTAAATGCAAATGGTTGGATAACCTATTTCTATTTAAAATCTGGGATTGGGATTGGATTCATGTTGGTGCAGATTGAAAAAACTCAACTAGAACCCTATGTGTATTTTATTTGCATCCATATTATTCTTCAGCATAAATTGCTTAACTGTTATATGATAGACAGATATCCCACACATTAAGGGCTCCAAGGAAAAAGGCTGGGAGCTCAGAATTCAGGTCACTTTTTGTTCTAGATACGACATTAAATTCATGTTCTTCTGTAGATTTAAAGGGAGGGCATGAATTTATTTATTTTAAATTTCATTCTTCAAAATCCCTTAAATGTTCAAGATCGTTCCCATGTCAGCAAGATAATGGGGTAATAGCTCCATATATCATAGATTCAGCTATCTGTTTTACTACATGTATCATCACCAGTAAGTGTAGTAGTATGAAAATTCATATATATCTGCATTATTCATGATAGTAAGGTAAGAAAATCTCCAATCAGAAGACAGATTCATTCATACAAAATATCAAGGAAACATCAGTTGAATGACCACCTCAGTTTAGAACCAAGCTAGAAAGTAAACAAAGAAAATATCATGTTGGGAACTCAATCACCTCATTGCCAACCCCATGATTACCAAAACTCCTCTTTGAGATGATCCCGAATGCGCACACAATGAAAGCAATTGTAAGCCAACCCATAGCAACCATCCAGCTTGCCCCATATCTTTCTTGATCACCATTCAAAACTCTCTTTTCTTCTTGTTCACTTGCCTCCACCACCACCTTTTCTTCCTCTTTCTCTCTCTCAGTACAGTTATCACAAATATAAAAAGAAAAGGAAGAGGAAGATGATGATGATGATGAATAAGAACAATGATGACTATATGGAGACAACCCTCCTTTGCTTGCTTCAACATCTTCAGTCTCACCATCAGAAGCATAAGAGAACACTGATCTAACTTCACTCTCTTGAACTAAACCATCCAAATTATGACATATCATCTCCTCTATCCCTCCAAAATCCATCTCACTCACACTACTCCCCATGGCCTCAAAAAGCCTCCTTCCTTTCAACTTGCCACTCTCAATGGCTGCCCTTCTCTCTTTCAATATCTCATCAACTGCCAAGTCATTGTTCTTAACCTTCCAAGCACCACCTCCTCCTCCTGGTGGAGACCTCCCATGTTGAAGTGAAGATTTAAGGTCGCTTGGAGAGTTGTATAGGAGTTTACGAGCTGTAACCATGAGTTTTTGAGTCTGTCGATGCTCCACGTAGGTTAAAGCTCTTTGACTGTTTTATGGAGTCCATCCTTGTTGCATATGCCTATACTGTTGCTACAGTTAAATTATTGTTTCTTTTCATGGTCTTTCCATGGTGGGGTCTGTTTCTTTTTCGCATTCATCATGACTTGGAATATTTTGTTGTGTTTTTGAATCAAGAATGAGGTTAAGTTGACGGGTTTTGATTTGAACGTGATTTACTGGATTGGATTACAGAGGGATAAGAACCACCGACGTTCTGTTTTTGAGTTTTCATCTTGGAGCTTGTACGATTAACATGAATCTTGCTTGAGATTAATATTATTATCACAGAACATAAATCTAGATATTTCAATAGTCGAATGTTGATGACCTTTTTCCTCCTCTGTGCCATGAGATTAGTTGTGTAATTAATCACAAACAAGGGCTAAGTGACTTCACTTGTTTACAGGAAGGCATATTTCACCAGTGTCATTCAATTCAATTAATTGCGTTTCCTGACTCCCCTTCAGCTCATGATGTTTGTCTGTAGTTTCGATACTGCTATGATGACCAAATAAATCTCATGACCCACTAAATATATTCTTAATAATACTACGAACTAGTTTATAATTCTTGTTGAATATAATTATCTTTTCAAATTTTCACTTTCTCCCAGAGCTTCTTCAGTGGCCGCGGAGGCACGTACATCTGGAAACCACCAATAAAGCGACTACTTTCATCTTTCCTCGAGGATGCAAAGTCACACATGCGATGGCCACCTTTCATATTTTGCTCTAATTTTATAAGACAAACTAATTGCTTATAGCCCACATACATGCTATGATCAAAAGAACATTTTGCACGAGCCAGCAATCAATCTTTTCCAGCAACCAGCTCAACGGGCAACATCCATGAATCAATATCACCAAGTCTTGTCCAGAACTATTTAGCATGGCTGTGGCGATGCACTGTGGAACGTACTCATTCGAGGGACACAGCCACTTGAATCATTCAATAATAGTAACATTTTCTTAGGAAAAAGAATGATCATCAACAGCCATTCTTGGCTATATATTGCCCTGCCTCTGCCGCTGTACATTAGTTGGTTAAATATACGCAGGCGTGAACTGTTAAAAGTCACTTACTATGATGAGCAACAATCTATGGTAAAAATAAAACACCAGAAAACCACTAGCAACAGTCGAGGGCTAAAAACCAGTAACAAATCAATAACCAAGCTCCCAACTTTCCTGAACTTCAGAATCAGCTTTAGCTTATCCTGGCAAAGATTAAAAAAAGAAACTACAACAAATATGAAATCTCCTACACGGCAGTTGTCAGTATTCAGTACCCATACACTACTCAATTTAGTTCATTAAGCTTTCTCTAAACGCCGTGATCAGCCTTTTGGGTTAGGATCTGATATGTCCTCTATAATGCCTTTCCCATCCACACTATCAAAGAAGAAGAAATTCTTGAGGGGATCCCCTTTGCCTGATATTGCTTTGATTACCTCCTAAAAGTTTTAATGCCACATATTAAACTAAATTAATTGAACACTTGGTAAGAAAACAAGTAAATAAAGAGAAAAGGAATTCACCTGTCCAAGGATTCCACCAATGATGGCACAAACTGGAGGGAATTCTCTTGCACCCATAACCAATCTTTCAAGGAGGGCATTGGGAATGTGAGATTCATTCAGTGACTGAAAGGGATTGTGATAGCAAGGTTTAGAAGCTGTCTTTCTTTTTCTTTTTTTCAAATAAACAAACACAAATAACTGATTCCTACAGGCATACCTGCGCCTCACAAAGTTCCTTTTTCAGCTTCAGAACAGCAGGAAGGTCCTCAATACAAATTTCTCCTGGCTTGCGTCCTTCGTCCTCTTCAAACCTTTCAATCACTACAAAAGATAGAGAATAAAACAGGTCATCTCTTCTACAATGGAGACAGTTTAAAAACACTGCTCGGATTTATTTGAAATCCCAACTCATCAAATTATGAAAGAAACAGGATTTCAGATTTTTCATCACAAAATGGACAAACCATTCATTAGATTCCCAATTCCAGAAAAGAGAAATCAGTATTCGTGCACTTCAGAATGAAGATGCATGAGTTAGGTTGTGAATAAGAAACAACTCATTCTTGTAACACAATTACAGAAAGGAACATTATATATTCCTCAGTTTTGTATCAGAATTCCACCAGGACAAGAACCAGGCAAACATGAGTTGTGAACAGTTTAACAGTACTCTACATTCACCATTAGTTTGGACCACCTTTTTTATTTTCTATTTTTCCTTCTAAATAGCAATAACTGAATATTTAGCCAGACCTCTCATAGCCAAATAAAGCTTTGAGACTTTCCGGGGAAGTGATCTCCAAGGCACTGAAATAGCTTCCTGAAAATAACGGATCAATTACATAAGTTGTCAGTAAAACGGGCACCATAGCAAATACATTATTTATTATTTATGTCAATCAAAATCAGCTCATACTTCCATTTCAAACCGATGCTAATTAACCATGAGCTTGGTAGCAATCCTAAATGAATACTACAAAGCTAATTTCCTTGGCTGCACCATATTTTAGTCCAAGTAGATTACTATAGCTGGCCACTTGGTTCATTCTCTGCTGGTGTCCCCTTAATGGCATACATGTGAAGATAGCATGGATCAGTTTGCTACTACTCTCACCAATTACCAGCTAGCTTACCTATAGGGCTCGCTTAATTTAATAGAAGCCATCCTTTTTTTTAACAATAATGTTACAGAAGTTCATGTTTGAATGAATATACATTATGCACTTGTACTGAAGGAACAAGGCTGGATGAGGCCACACATTTGGCTATCAAATTCATTGGGGAGAACTTAGTGATACCTGAAAACTTGGATATTGCAGTTCGCATTCAGTAGTTCCATCTAGCCTTTTCTGTCAATAACATGAAATAGGGAAAAACCCAGGTCAACAGAGCACACTATTTGAGGATGCTTGAAAAACATCAACAATTTGGCATCCCATGGGAGTTGCAACTTCATACAATAGATGTCAAAATTAAGTGTAGGTGATTTAAGGAGACCAGTCTGGGTACATGCCAAAAAGATCAGTGCTCAGTTCTACTTCCACTTTTTAACAAGGCCATTCATGATCAAGGTTCACAAATAGACAGTACATCTATAGTTTAATAACATGTTAAACTGGTATCTTCATCTCCATCCTTATAACTGAACATGAGGCATTCAAAGAAAGAATGACATGAATAAATGAAATTATGAGTCAGCATGAGCTAAAACAAGAAATAAACAATCTGCCACTCAGAACAAAACTGATTCAATGCTTGGCTTTAAAAAAGAAACATTTGGATCAACATGATCCAGTTACAACGTGAAAGTGTGAAAGCAGAAAATCTGTGAAAATGGAAAGGTAAAAGATGGTTTACCTTTGCATAATTATATTTCTGCAAATCAACAAAGATCTCGCCACAACAATCTCTACAGTCAACTGTGTAAAATGATACACGCTTGGATAACTTCCGACACCTCTCATTGATCAATTTCTGCATTAAAAGCATAAGATTCGAAAACATGGCAAGTAAAACAAATACAGGCATTAAATCACAGAGCAGGAAAAATCCTACCAACAAGCACAATTATCTACACAAATTAATAAAGGAAAATGATTGACCCGTACTTTGGTTGCAAGGGAGCAGAAACTTATAACTACAACATCAAACTTATCAAAGAATTCAACGCCAAAGCTTGCCAAATCACCTGCAATTTCAATATCCCGTTAGATAATTTCGAATTCATTGCACATGTAAAAAATTCTTATGATTTATAAAATTAGCAAACAAAAACATTTTTCAACCAATTCCAATCACTAAATTAAACAATTCAACAACAAAGTTGAGCATTAACAGTTACAAAACTAGAAAAACAAGAAAGAGTTGTGGGACAGACAAACCAAACCTTTTTCAACCGAAACACGGACCATGGGGTTAAATTCATTCAAAGAATCACGGCAAAGCTCAGCAAGAGTTTTCCCACTACAAGCATTTTCATCAGGGGGCATCAAAAAATTAGCAGACAATGCTTCTTCAGTCACAGCCCTGTCATCCACTAGTGTCAGACTTCCAACTCCAGCCAAAACAATGTTCTTGCAAAACTACCCAAAAATAAACACAAAAACACTAAGCCCCATATTATCAACATAAAAAAGAACACATTTTTAGTGGGTTTTAAGGTTGTAGTAGCAAGTACCTCAGTAATAGTGCCCTTCATTCCATAAACTAATATATGGGATTTGCTTAGTCTACAAAAAAATAAAACATGGGTTACTTAAAAGCGTAAGTTCTAAATCAAATAGAGAAGTTTAATGAAAAAGGGTTTTACCTTCGTTGAGCATCAGCACCCCAAACCCTAATTTGGCGATCATACAATGCAGTTTCTTGCTCTGTTAACTCTTCTCCGTCCATGTTCAAATTGAGCCTAATCAAACAACGAAATTCAACTTTGGACTAAACCCTTAAAAGGGTTCTATTTTGATGAAAGGAGAAATGGTTATAGACCCGAAAATGAAAAGAAGAGAAAAAATCCCGACAAGGTAAAGAAGTTTTTGCAAGTTTTCAGAGTTTGAGAGAATTAAGGAAGTGGTTGTGTTCGGGTCTAAACAAATAGTGATGTTGTTGATCCATACTTGTGGTCTTGGGCTGTGGATATTTACATGGGCCAAGTTTAGTAGCCTATGATTCTCTCTTGATCCCCTTGAAAAAGTATTTCTTAAAGAGGTAAAACTTGTATTGGAAATGGAAATACAGAAAAAAAATTTTGTTTTGTTATGATTTTTAAATTTCCCACTGCCTTTTGTTCGAGCTATGTACAGCTACTACATCAACTGTTATTATCGTACAGATTATGAAGAGTTAGGTCATCAATGATTAACATGCCTGCAAAACATAGAAACGAGGTATTTTTTTTTTTAGTTTAATGTGGGTGTCTGGGTCAGTTTGTGTGCTTACCTCGATTAATTCCACGGACCCTAAAGTTAACGACCATGTAAACCTCTAGTGGCCATCATATGAGCAACCACAGGACTCGAACCTGAAACTATAGAAGAAGCAAATCTCTTGGTCCCAAGCTCTTACCACTGGATCACCACCTAGATGGTTACGAGGAACTCTTTTCTTGAAATGATACGAGATGGTTTTGCTTCTTGAAAAATCCACAGTAACACCTTCAGCCCTGTTTGTGAAACCAATGCTCAACTCCAAGAAATAATTAAAGCTAGCGTTGGATGGAGAACGTAACACTAGTAACATGTCTCGATAGCTAATTCAAGAAATAATTGAAAAGGTCTAGACTTTGTAGCCAAGATATCATGAGCAAAACCCAAGTTCTTCACGAATAACATGCACACGTAGACCCATACACGCACACACTTTCTTGTACGATTTGAGACTCTTGCTCTTGCTTCATATTTACGTTGAACCTTGATGAACATACCTGGGTCTTGATGATAAATGTGTAATACTGCCTTGTCATGATCGATCACTAATTATAGAAGTGATCTCAGTCTCTTTTGGAATTTCCAGACTTCCAAATCACAAGATGATTTCCAGCCAAACTTGTAAAAATATCTGTTGTTCAATGGCGCACGACTTGGGGACTTTTGTTACCCTAGAAATTATGTAATGGCAGTCCATGGAAACGTGGAGAGTCTACCACTTTATTAATAGTGTTCGTCAGAAAAAGTGAAGAGTCGTTTCGGAGTTGCAGATTTTAATGACACAGAGTACGTCTTGGATCACCTTATCAATGAAGGACGCGTAGAATCCTTTTTCTGAGCAAAGAACAAATAATGTGATGAGATGGGGACCGGTTCTTATTGAAGAGTACAGCTAGCTACTAGATTGTGTTTAAGCGTACGGCCTTGTTCTATGATTACTGTACAAACCAATTTCTGATATGATATGTGTATGCATTTAAGAAGAAAGTGTCGTATGAGTAGTCATAAAGATCGGAGAAGTATCTCTGATTATTTTGGAGATAAGTAGTTGTGGAAACTTGAAGAATTTTAAGGGAGTTATGGATATCACATTGTAAAGATTTACTGTTAAGGATATGGAGATACATTTAGAAACATAAATATTTTGTTATTGAGGTTTTTCATTAGAGATATTAAAGATACAGATAAATATTACTGTTTTTATTTAAAAATTCACAAGATAATAAAAATATAATTTTAAAAAATTATCTAATACCAATTAATGTATCATGAGAATTTTTCATTGTTTGTTCAAATTGCATTTTTTTAGTCACAAATTGTTAAAGGTATTCTTTAGAGATTTTTTTTTTTCGACACACATTATTTGATGTTATGGCTTTGATAATAATGAAAGTGACAATTTATTAGGGTTTTTAGTGTTCATGTCACTCTTTATTGAAGGTGGCCATCATACAAAATCCTTTCTTTGAATGACAAAAATCATTTAAACATGTTTAGTGGTAAGAGATATGGTTAGAAGCTCAATGAATGTCAAACAATCACAAATGAATTCATTAGTGCTTCTTTTAAATGATGCTCTAGTAAGAGATTAATGGTGTTATGAAGATTATGATATTTAGAAACAAAGGTGTCTATGTCTGTTGACACTTGCTTCTTCCACTTGAATATGATTATCCATAACCTATTTTACATTAATGAGAGTCATGTCAAAGAGAGTATATAGGTGTTTCCATAATAAGTAATTGTAGAATTCACTAATCAGGCTCTTAGTGGTAATGAGTTCGGGTAGATGCTCAATGTTAAGAATTTTCTCATTAAATCTCTAAAGTTATACTCAGGTGCTTTCATCTTCCTATTAGGTGATGGAAAAGAGCATTGGTGCTCCATGAAATATCGCTAGGAGAATTTTACACATATCGTCACTATTTTATGTTACAAGCTCTAGAATATTTCTAACATTTTACACGTGCTCTCCATGTTCCATATGATGGTCATAGTTATCCAGGTTGGACTCCACGAAAACATAGTCTTTAAAGAGATGAGTGTGTAACACTTTATGTCAAAGTGGAAAGTTTCTTACTTGATGAGAATGATGCTCATTCTTATTCTTAGGAGCTGATACAGTCTTACATGTATAGCTTTTTTATTAAGGATCATGTGAGCGAGACTATAAACAAGATTGATGGTGATAGCCACACTTGTGGCTAGATTTTATTGTTGAGTGCTCTTTATAACGAGAATTGTTTCTTTGTAAAGTTGAAGTGTCGTGCCCACTTTGCATGTTGTTTTTTTTTTCATGGAACTAGTTTTATCTATGTGCATCTAATGCATGTAATGGAGATAGAGCTATGTGTTGTATTTGAGTGCAAAGTTGTTCTTGTATGACTAGAACAATATTATTGAACATTTGTATTTAATGAGAGAGTTGGTGAAGATCTAAAGGGGTAAAAGTTTCTATAATGGGGAGATTAGTTATTCTTTCATGTCCTAGAGTTTAGTTAACCAAAAAAAAAATGAACTAATTTTTTGTTCAAGTTCACACAGACAACATCATTAATGAAGTCATGAGAAAATCTCATATAAGAATTAGTTTTCCCCGTGAGCTTCCCTGCAAAGTAAGTTCATTATAGGCACATGAAATACTTCGATGCTTAAGTTAGTAAGATGTAAAAGGGGAAAATAATGCACAATAAATTATAAAAAAATAATAGGGAGAAATTGTATGTTTTAGGAGTTGTTAAGTGGTTATTTACTATTCTAGAAGTTGTTATGTGGTTCATAAAACTGTTGGATGATTAATGATAATTCATGGAATTACTTATAAGATTGTATAGCCAAGCTTTTAATAGCTGTGTGTGGAGTCCAAGACCTAAAACCTAGAACTCATGACCTTGCATGACTAGTGATAGGCTTGGAACTTGTATGACATAGAATCTATATGGCTTATGGCCTAGAACTTGTATTGTGCATGGCCAAGACTTTTTTTTACTGGTGATTTAATATATTTATACACTCAATCCTCAAACTTACTTTATAGATAAAAAAAATATTTTTATGAAAAATTAAGTTATTGATGTCGTGTCATGCTTATCATTAGTAGATACACAATAATTTCCTAAGAAGTCGGGAGTTGTTATGTCATGTGCGTTATTAATAGAGATATTTCTAGTTAAATAATTACTAGTTAGAAAAATAATGTTTGCACTGCATAGAAAAGGTACTACATATATGAAAAAAAATTATGTATACATAGAATTAGGGCTTAAAATATTAGGTTTCTATATGTTCGGTCCAATTTGGTCACAATATTAAAGCATCTTTTTTATTAAAAAAAAATAGTGCACAATCACTATTGTACAGGAATAACAAAAACAATTTATGCATATTTTTGTATAAAAAGAATCAAAGCTAATATAAGAAAATAACTAAAAACTTTATTTAAAAAAACTAAAGATCTTAAGTTTTGATATAATTCAATTATTTTTTTATTTTAATTATTAGTTTTGATTTGCATTTTTTAATAGTATCCTTACAGTTTAATAGTCAAAGTAAAGTTTCATAAGGTACTATATTAGTTAGAGAATGATTTAAAAAGCTTATTTTATATTATTTAAAGTTTTATGTAATGCATAATTAAGCATAAAATGGAAAGACTATTAAATTATTATTTTAAAAAAATATATATTATAGTTTCAGTCCTTTTCTTAATCAGAGACAAATGAAATACAACTACTAAAATTATTATTTTATATTATTTAATAGTATCTTTTTAGTTTAATAGTCAAAATAATGTAATGCATAATAGAATTTATATTCTTATATATAATTATCTTTTTAGTTTAATAGTCAAAATAATGTAATGCATAATATTTTTCTAAATTAAACCAGGAAATTAGTTTTCCAACAATGTAAAATAAATAAATAAATAAATAAATAAATCACTCCATATTAAAGTGTGCCGACAGTTACATAAATGAAAGAGGAAATAGATTTTTGCAACAGTGAGAGCTTCAATTTGCATGGCTGAGATGAAGAAAGATGGACACGTGGGGAACAAAGGAAAGCCCACAGAAAATCTATCCAGCCTAGAATTATAGGGGTTGGTCCCTACTACTGACACTAGCAATTACAGCTACCACTGACATTGGTCCTGGTGGTTGCCCTCCTTTTTTTTATCCCATTTTACCCCTCCATCTTTTCTCTATTTATTTCTCCGACCCATCTCCCTTTAATTTATTTTAATCTAAGATTTTTATTATTATTTATTTTCTTAACTATTTGCATTGCCCACGCGCACCCCTTCTTTAGCTTTTTATACCAAGGTGTGGTCCAAGAGCCATTTTGTGCATACAATGCTTTTCTTTCCCGTCATTGGTAAGAGAAACTTGCACACAATCCACCCGCACCCACTTACACAAGAATATTCTCTTTCCTTTTTTTTTAATAAAAAAAGAAAAAGATTATTGCTAATACATCAAGAATTTTTCATAATTTTTTTTTAATTTAAATTATACAAGTTAATCTAAGAATATTCTTTAATTATAAAAAAAATAGCATTAGAACTTTTTGTTCGAGTTTATAAGGGTGTGTATAGAGAGTGTCGTAACGATTGTTTTTTAAAGTGTTTTTCGTTGAGAAATGTTTAAAGTAATATGTTTTTTAATTTATTTTAAAAATTAACACATTAAAATGATTGTATTTATAACAATTTTGTCTAATTTTCTAGATGTAAATAGTCAAGATAATGATTAAAATACATAAATAATCAAAGAAAGATAAAATCCACATATGCTTCCATTGGTGGGAGTGAAATTAAGTGATGAGAGATTTTCATTATTAGGTGAGAGACCTTGTTTTTGGCTGGCGTCAAAGATTTTATTCATTTTCACTAGATTTGGCTTTGTATTTTGTTTCCTCTTTTCTTTTCTTTTTTCTACGTGCAACTCATTATTATTTTTTCTTTTTGAAAAATTTAAACGAGTGACGTGGAAATAAAATTGAGTGAGAAATTGACAAGGCATAAATCAGGCCTCAATTGATTCTTTCTCCCTTTTTTTCATCCTCTTGCATGTTTTTCTTGTGATACATTGAACGAAGTTGATTTTTATTTATATAATGTGGATGAAAATGCAGCTTGATGCTGGTTCACATGTCAAGGAGCTGCATGAATTAGGATCGTGATTTCAGGTTTATACTGTTAAGAACCTATAATTGAGCTTCGTATAATTAAATATATCATGTTTTTCCTGAGAAAACTTTCCTTTTTTATACAGGACAACTCGCTTTTTCATTGCAATAATCATAATTTGTCATTACACTAATCATGATTATAAAATTTAGATTTACTATTGATTAGTAAATCTAGAATTCCACCGATCTAGAATTTCTGCTCAAGTTCTAATTAAAAAAATAAAATGAAAAGCAATTTAGTTTAATCTAGTTAAAAACTCTAGTTAACACATAATAAAATCAGATCCTCAAACTGTTGACTTTTTTTTTTAATTTTGATTTTTTAATGTTTTTTAAATTATTTTTTTGAGATGACCCGAATTAACCGTGTATCTTATATTGTCCTAAGTCACATCCTTAATCTTCATCGAGTTTTATAATTTCAACAATTACAATGTTAAATTACGAGACAAACTACACTAATTGTCATGTTTTTTTATGAACAAAAAAAATTGAAAGAAAATACATGACCATTCAATTACCGACATAATTGAAAAAACTGTCATATTTTTTCTCAAGAACATGGTCCAAGAATCAAGATTGTTCTTGTGAGATTTACTTGTTAAAGGGAAAATAAAACATGTTGCATCCTTGATTGTTTAATCATGATTTCCCATAAACAAGAATTACACTATGCTAGAAGAATCAACAAGCAAATGATTGAACAAACAAAATCTGGTGGTCCTTAACAAGAAGCAATCACATTCAATGATGCTGAAAGGAGAAAATATTCCAAACACAAAGTTCCGTTTCAAAATCTTCCTCCTCCCCTTGTGCAGGGCCAGGAAGAAAGAAAGAAAACACTAAAAAAATAAAAATAAAATTAAGGGTAGCAGCAAAGTTTCAAAATGTTTGTTTCCCACTCTCTAGTAAAAGTAGAGTGGGATGCACACACAGCTTGAAGTAAAAGAAATCTCAAAAGGAAAAACATGCTGTGAAATGTGAAACACAAGGTCACATGCTTTGTCCCAATTTGCATCAATATCCTTGTACTTCTTTTCTTGCCTCCCAGAAAAAGTTGAAAGGAACAACCAACAGCCTGTCCTTATTTTTTTATATATATTTCAAACAAACCCTAAACATGAATAAGAAAATAATAATAATTATATTTTATATGGAAAGGAAGTAGTGAACTTAATAAAGACAGCATATTTATCTCAGCTCTATTTGGCCCTTCATGGTAAGCAAGCAGTGACCTCCCTTTTCACTGTTACTAAAATTTCCCACTTCCAACACATTATTATAATCAGCCCTTTATGGCATTTTGGTACTGGTGTACATACAGGTAATGATTTTTCAAACCTACCGCACACTCAGCTTTACAGCTTGATGTATTTTTTATGTTGTGTGTGTTTTGTTTTTTCCTTGACTGCTGATCACTTTTATGGGTTCTAAATGGAATCATTGTCAGTGAATGAATGGATGAATGGGTGGGAAAGATCAAACCAAGTCTTCTTCTAGTGAACCTGTCTGTAAGTACTCTCTCACCTCTTTCCCTCTTTCTTTACTTATTTATTACTATTTCTTTATTTATAGTTAGTACCTAGTAGCTTTCATTTTTTAAGCTTCCAATCTTCTTGGAAGTATATCTCTGCAAACTGTATTGCTGCACTCACTAAACAAAAAGGAATAGCCTTTTGTTGGGGGTTTCTTGTTTTGCCCCCCCTGCTTGGTTGAGTAAAGAATACCATTCTGAGATGCTCATCCTTGCATTTCTTGTTTTCTCCAAATCTTTTCCGATTTACATTCTAATTCTAGTTTTAAATTTACAATTCTGTTCACTTGAAATCTGACAGTTTTTTAAGCTACCAACGCAAATATGAGGATTAAATTGTTGTTTGTAGTGTATAAAATGGGGGTTATGAGAGAAGGGCTTGGTTATTCAAGTGTGCTGTTCTTTGCTTGTCAGGTTTAAATTGCTGGTCTTTACTTGTTCTGAGGTTTAATTGATAAAATTTGGTGTAGTTTTGTATATCTGGATGTCTCTTGATTTGTTTGTTTGGTTTAGTGTGAAATAATTTCTTATGCAAGGGTGGTGAACAGTGAAAGAGAAGTTTAATTGAATTGGTAGAGGTGGTGTGGAGCAATAGAAAGATAACTCTGAGGAGAGCAACTCTCTTAAGTGGTAGATTTTATGGACTGGAACTTGAAGGCAACTTCCTGGGATTTGACTGAATTTGAGCAAGGAGCTGTTCCAAGCATAAGCATAGATGCATTTGATAGGTCAACTAACTTTGGAGTTAACAGGAGTGGAGGGGGTTTTTCTATTGATTTGAGACTTGGTAGGGTTGGTAATTCAAGTGATGAATCTATAATTAATTGGAAGCAGCCTGGAGTCTCAAAACTACAGCCCTTACCTTCTGGATCAACGAAGAGAGCACGCGGAGCTAACAGTGGAACTCAGGTAGCTATGTGCCTTGTTGATGGTTGCAATTCAGACCTCAGTACTTGTAGGGACTATCATAGGCGCCATAAGGTCTGTGAGCTTCATTCCAAGACTCCTCAGGTTACAGTTGGCGGTCAGAAGCAGCGATTCTGCCAACAATGTAGCAGGTATGAATTGTGGTATCGTGTTCTTAATTTCTCAAATTCTAATAGTGCTTTGGTTATTTTGATTTAAATCTTGTTCTGATTATAATTTTCCATCTTTTTCCATAGCTGCTTTCATGTTCTTACAGGGGTGTGCTAATTTCATCTTCTTATTGCACTTCTGCATTGCTTTTTCTGAGTTGGACAGATATTTTCTTTTAATTTTAGGAAACAATGTAATTGTACTGATAGAATCATTTCCTGTTCATCTTTCATGAGGCTCGTACTATATGAAAATCAAAATCAAATTTCTTTACCATTATGCTGCATTTATTTTGAGACATGGTTTTAGCACGTCTCACAGTGTGATTTCTGTAAAGAACTGCCATGTGGTTTGAGCATGTATGCGGAGGAACATGGAAAGGTCATTATTCTGAACAGAAATGGTAATACCTTGAAGAGATTTTGTTAATTCTATGCAGAATTTATTTTGCGGCCTACTACAGTCTTATGAACTCTACCTATGCCCCTGAAATCATGTATAACAGCATTCTTTTGAATTGGTTCTCTTAATTCTTTGTGGAATATGTGTTGATGACTTCCACTTAGACTGGCTCCTTCCTTGCTTCATTCTTGTCCTGTAAATAAAACAGGCTTCATGTCTATAACATGCAGTTTATTCGTTTTTTCTTCTGCATCTAAACCTCTGTCCACCTGTGGTTTCATAGCAGTCTTATACTCTTACTACTACCTTACTAGGTTCCATTCCCTGGAGGAATTTGATGAAGGGAAAAGAAGCTGCAGGAAACGTCTTGATGGGCACAATCGGCGGCGAAGGAAGCCTCAGCCAGATCCCCATTCTCGTCCTCCAAGTTTTTTATCCAATTATCAAGGTTTGTTACAACAATGTTCAGTGGAATCTTTTTCATCTCTAAATCTGGATACTGGCACACACTCAGTTGCACGACTTCATTGGCAATGATTGCAATCATAGATCTTTATAGTTCATTTCAAACTTAACTAGTTGAGTGCCTCTTCAACTTGCATGGATGATGTCACTTAGAAGATGATGTTCTAGTGGCCACTATAGCTAATTTCCACTGCCAATATCCATCCTACTTTTACCTTTTGCCCAAGCCGTTGCAGAAATATACTAATGATCTACGATTCCAAATATACAGACTGGACTTTGACTTGAATTTGAACATTGAAATTGCTCTCTTTCTTGAATTTGCTTAAAATCAATGCTTGTTAATGGAATTTTAAATTATTTAGCATGATTTTGTCATTTCAAAGTTGCTTCCATAATGCACAGAACCAAACTGAAAGAGTTCTAAAGGCTTTCTGTAATTCATATTGATATATATGTTAGAATATCAGATATGTCACTTGTTTTTGCAAATGACATTTTTTCGATTAAATAGTTAAATACATCGTTTCAACATTTTTTCAGGTACCCAATTATTTCCATTCTCTAGTTCCCATGTATATCCATCCTCTACTGTATTGAATCCCACGTGGTCGGGAGTTGCTAGTACTGAGGCAGATGGTAGGCACCATAATCTGCATCAACTTTCTGACAAACAGAACCTGTTCTTTGGATCATCCTCGAGCAGTTACCATGGAGTGAAGCAGTTCCCTTTTTTGCATTGTCACAGCCCTGGCCTTAACAATCAGACATCTCCGGAAGCTTCTGTCTGCCAGCCGCTTCTAAGAACCATTGCTTTGCCAGGAAGTAGTGGGGCAAATAGCCATAGTATGTTCTGTGACAGGTTAACACAAATACAAGACTCGGATTGTGCTCTCTCTCTTCTGTCATCAACACAGACGCATGCATCCGGGAACCTCGTGCAACATAATTCAGTCCCTTTATCGCATCCTATAGGCCCAACAGTACATGATCATGGTTTAGGGCCAATTGATTCAGTTTTGGTTTTCAATAACAGGGATGCTAACGTCCATTTTCCAGGAACGTTTCAACCGCAGTCTGGTGGTTCCTCTGGCAACAAAGCCCCTCAAACATTTCCATTTAACTGGGAGTAATAATCTCCTGGACTCCCATTTTGATGCACAATAATTTTGGATTCTTGCTGAAATATTCCTCAAGGGATTCTCATCTCTACTAACTAGAATGCTGGATTGTTTAAGTTCTTTTTTTAATGATTGACAGCAAATTGAAAATGTTAGTAGTTCAATTTTTATCCTTTCATTGTTACAAAACCTTGTATCATATCATTCTGTGACTAGGAGATCTTCATCAGCTAGTACTAGCAAATTATGAA